>BSBK01002061.1:312500-375000 GCA_027943335.1 Chamaecyparis obtusa
TTTCAGGGTGACCACAAAAAGGACACCGAGGGTCATGAACACCTAGGTTTTTGAGCCTAGGACCGGTAGAAAGACCTTGGAAGAGTAAACACCAAGCAAAGAGGGCCATCTTGGGCTCTGTAATGGCAGACCAAATGGTCTGGAAATGAGAGCTCCATTGGTACGTGGAAGAATGCAAATGCCATCTCTAATTAAGAATGTCCACCATGGGAAGATGTGGAGACAGCCACCAATAGCCCAACTTAGGCTTGTAATTGTTGAAAGGAGTGGCAAGATACCACTTTCAATCCTTCCACCAAGGACGAACAGATTGAGCACCAAGCTTATGAAGAAAATGATCAGGAATGGTGGAAACCAATAGATCAAAAGTCTAATAATTTGGGCATGCCAAGGGATACTGAACCTGCATCTCATCCCAAGAGCAGAGGCTCACAGTGACCCTAAAGAAGAGGTCCTTAGGAGTCCAGATGCCATGTTTGAAAAAATGTAGAGCACTAGCTCCTTGAGTCTTAGCAAGAGGAATACCTTGAATAGAAAATAGCGGAGACCACCAGAGGTTCTTCTAATTAAAATAAATACCATTGTGAAAGCCATCACCATCCCACCGAAGCCAAGGCTTAATAGTTTCCCAGGCTTTCCATATGCTCTTAATGATGAAAGTGTCATGGATCTGAATAGGCTCCCTCATAATAAGAAGAGTCTAAAGGCCAATTCCCTTCCAAGAGGGCATGTGGATAGGGTAGCTTGAAGAAATACAATGCCTAACAAGGATTTTCCAGGCCTCGTCACTAGTGAGAGCATGAATAATCCACTTGGCACAAAGAGCATGCCCTTATTTCTAAGTGGCAAGAAGACCAAGGCCACCAAAATCTCTAGGGAGACAACAATACTCCCAAGAAACTTTGTGAAACCCATGACCATCAACTCTTGAAGCCTAGAGGAAGTCTTTGAGAAGGCGCTCTGGCTTTAGTAGGAAGGTTTAGAGGGAGCCCAGCAAGAAGAATAGTAATCATAGGTAGCATCTAGAACCTTAGAACAAATCTGGAATTTCCCCGCAAGAGACAGGGGTTTAGAGATCCAATACTGAAGCTTCTTCTCAATATTAGCAATCACAACATTCCATAAATCCATAGGAGAGTCATGAAAGGCAAAGGGAATGCCCAGGAAGTAGAAAAATTCCCCATGTTGAACCCATTTCCAATCAAACTTAGCAAGCGAGGGAGGGGCAGGCATGAAAGATTGCCTGTAGAAGATGGTTTTGTGACATTGAATAGAAAATCTAGAGGCCTGACAGAAATTATCCAAGCATTGTAAGGCATTAAAAATATTATCCTCATCCTCAAGGAGAGTGAGAAAGGATCCATCAACAAAGTGACCATTAACAAGTTGATCAAGAGAATTAGGAAGAGAAATGTCATGAACTAATCCAAAGGAGATAGAGTTGGAAAGAAGGTACCCAAAGCCTTCAATAGCAAGCACATATAACGTAGGGGCCAAGGGGAAACCTTGGCGAATGGACCTGAAAAGCCCACAGGTGTCGAACTAGGTTCCATTGATAGTAATGCAAGTAGAGGCATCACCAAAGAGTGTTTCCACAGACTACAAAAAATTGGGACCAAAGCCAATGGCTTACAGCATAGCAAGAATGAAAGACCATTCAATGTGATCATAAGCTTTGGCAAAATCAATTTTAAGAAACAACAAATTATAGGCTGTTTGGATTAACGAGCCCATTCCATCCCTTCCTAGACAACAATAATATTGTCGAGGATATATCTAGACTTGATGAAACCAGTTTTCTCAGAGTGGACAATCGGCAAAAGGAGATGTCTAATTTTGAGAGCTAAAGCCTTAGCAATGATCTTGTAGGAGACATTTAACAAAGTGATGGGTCTCCAATTGCAGATATCTTCAGGGTCGCCAGCTTTAGGTATGAACTTAATATTCCCTTTATTTATGATAGCACCCAAAATTTTATTACGGTAGGCCTCTAGATAAACTTTATGCAGATGGGGACCTATAGCATCCCACAAATGCTTGTAAAATTCACAAGGAAAGCCATCACACCTTGGAGACTTGTCATCTTCCATAGAAGAGATAGCCTCTTTAACGTCACTGATAGTGATAAGTTTCTCACAGAAGGCTCGATGCTCGACCGCTAGGTGTTTTGGAGTAACAACAATACACGCCTTGAGAGCATCCTCCCTAGAAGCAAAATTTCCATGAGAATAAAACACTTTTTCATAGTATTGAACAAAAGCTTGAAGAATATCAGGAAGCTCTGAAAGGGTTTCATGACCTTGTTTAATTTTTTGAATACCAGAGTTGATATGATGGGCTCTGAGAGCGTGGAAAAATTCTTTAGAAACTTTGTCGCCCACCTCCATCCAATGGAGGCGAGCTTTGATTTGAGCTCCCCGAGCAACATAATTGTCTGTGATTTGCTTCACATGATGAAGCTAAGCAAGCTCAAGTTGAAGCTCAGCATCAAATCGATTGAGAGCAAGCGCATCAGAAGCTTTGCAAAGAGCTTTGGTGTTGGCTTCATAGGCACGTTTCCTGTAGCAAGCCAACTAATGGCCGTAAATGCAGAGAAATCTGGCAGTACGGGTGATGGCATCGTTCCACCACTGGATCCAAGCAGTGTTGATGTGGGGCCAAGGCTCTAAATTTTAGACATGAAGAATGTGAGCAATGGTAGAAGCATGAATCAGCATAGACGTGTTAAGAATAAATTGAGTACAAGTAGCCCATCGGGTAGAGGAATGACATGTAATGGTAAAAAAGATGGGGTAATGGTCTGACAAGGTCACATCTATCAAAGGAATGATAGGTAAATCCTGATCTTCAAAAAAGGAGAAAAAATATTGAGCAGTTATCATAGCACAATCTAAGAAAAGGAGAAAAGGAGAAAATATTTCAAATTTCAATGCAGTAGTTTGAAAATTTCAAGAAAAAGATAAGTAGGTGTATGTATAACCACCTTAAACACAATCAAATTATAAAAAAAAATTACATGATTCTATATGTAAGTAGTAGACTCATGTCCAGATGTGATGAATATTTTTTGTAATCTTTTTCCAAGTAAATAATTAATTATAATTTTTCTACTACAACTTTCCTAGAATAAAAATTCTATTGCATCTGACCACCTTAACTTAGTATAAACTTCGTCAAATTTTTATTTTTTTTTTCTTGTAGTAGGTGAAGCATAGAATGTGACATGTTTCAAATTTCAAAAATATTATACTATTTGAAATTTATAGCTATTTTTCAATCAGTCTATCAACAGTACAAAAATTTCAGAAAAAAAAATACGAAGTAGGTGTATGTCTGACCACCTTAAATACAATCAAAAGATAATATTTTTTTACAAGATTCTAGTTATAAGTAGTAGACTCATGTTCGGATGTGACACATTTTTTTTTAAAAAAAATTCTAAGTAAAATAATTATTTATGATTTTTCTTCTCCATCTTTTCTAGAATATAAAAGCTCTTGTGTCTGACCACCTTAACTTAGTCTAAAATTCATCAAATTGAATGTTATTTTCTTCTTGTAGTAGGTGAAGCATAGAATGTGAGGCATATTTCATATTTAAAAAATGTTATACCATTTTAAAGTTATAGCTTATTTTCAATCATGACTTATTTTTGACATTGCCACTTTTTGGCATTACCATAATCCTCCAAATACCCATATATGATAATTGTCTAAATTGATAATGTGGGATATAGAACTCTTTTTTAAATTATTAGCATATGTCACTTAGGAAGGGACGTATTATTTTTTTCCTTAGTCATGTATGATTGTCTTAATAGATGGGTGTAAAATATGGATAACAAGGAAGGATAGGTAAATTTGATTATATTTCTAACCTATCTTCCATGGAAAATGGCTTAAAAATGCTTTGGCAAAAGCAATTTTGCATTCATTTAATACTAGTGGATGTTTACAATTTTATTTCTCCCTGTCATATCACTATGTGGATACATAATTATTATTGTTATGATTATGGATTATATGATAGTTAGTCACAGTGTTGCAACAAATCCTATTTGACCTGTCGGTTCTAGTGTGCTAGGTTCTTCTATGAAAGTTTGGGTGCTCAACATTTCATGTTGAGTCTGGGGGAGCTAAAAACTCCGAGGAGCTAACCACTCTATGGTTGGGTGATAAAAGCATCTGGACCTCATTCTCATTCTTGAGTATAACAAGTGGAGCATAGTCTGATGCTAAGGAGGCAAAAATGACATAGTATCACTATTTAATTTATTTGTTATTTCGACAAGTTGATCAATTTTATGTACTTATTATGTTGTATTATCTCGTGTAGGAGAAAATTAATATTGTACATCTTATTCTATATGAAATATGTTTTATTTTTATTTGTTATATTGTATTAATTTTGGATTTTTGTATACCTCAACTTGAGTACCTTACAAAAGCAATACAAGAAAATGATTCATGGAAAGTTTCAAGATTAGAAATAGCATTATGAGGTCCAAACAATGAAAGGTAATGGTTGGAGGGACTTGAGCCCTTATGATATGCTTATGGGAGACTTTGATATTAAAATATTTGGCTCTACCATTTTTGAATCTCCATGGAAGGCCTAGACACAAGTTAGGGGCCCTCTTCATTTTTAGTGATCGATAGATAACTTTGGTGGGGTATTTAGCTTAATAAAAATCCCCTTGCTCTACCCAAAGATGCTCTACTAAACATCGGTCCTCCTTGGGCATCTCCACTATTGGGCACATTGATTGGGCATCATCCCCTTGTCATGCTTTCTTTGCAATCTCCTCGAGTCTATGTAACATATATTTTTGATTTTCAGTTCGCCAAACTAGTCGTGTCCATCTTTTTTGGTTCCCTAGTCTGTTGGAATAGTCATGCATATATGTCTTGGATTGAAGTTTTGGTTGGATATGTTGATTCATTTGATGAAAAAATGAACACGTTTTGGTCTATTTATTCTTCTAAGGTTTTGTGGTTTTTGTGGAAGCAGAGGAATGAAGAGGTTTTTCAAAACAAAAAGGGATCCTTACTGAGTTTAGCTTCAAACTCGCACATTGTATGATCATGATGTAGGTTTCAACTATTCTCAAGATCCCAAAGAGGAGGTTTATGATATTAGCTCAAGAAGGTTCCCTTCTCATCTACAAATCTGATGTCAAATCAAAACACTATTTCACTACTTATAAAGACATGTTGGACCAGAAAGACTTAGATAATTTGAACCAATTCATGAAAGACAAAGGTATCACAAAGGAGGACATAGAGGCAAAGAATAATATGGCTAAAGCACTAGATGCCCCAAAAGGGGATGTTGTTGTTAATGTTGTTCCTGATATTGATCCCCCTTTGGGGAGGTTTGACAATGATGTCGCTGAGTGTAGCAATAATATTATTGGGTCATGGGACTCATGATGACCCGAGCTCTCCTATTTGAATATAAGAACTCACATTGTTATTATTTTGATCTTCTATAAACTTTACTATATATATTGTTGGATGAGATGTAATAGTTTAGTTAGATGATTTACAATTGTATCGGGTAAGATAGGATGGACATATGATGATAGAATTAAAAAGATGTACTCTTCTTTTTTGAACTATCTTTAATATATATAAAAAAGTGTATTATAAAATTATGATTTATATTTTCTAATAAATTCGTCTTAATTTCTTATTGTCAGTTTTAATGATTAATTAGTTGAGAATTAATTTTTATACTTTAAAAAAATTTAATCAAGATATGAAAAAACAATGTTTTATATATATTTATATTATAAACTTCACAAACATTCATTAATACAATATTGATAATTTTTTATATCATAAAAAATAAGCTACCAACCAACAAAGGCCACCTAGACGTTTTAGAAACCCAATACGGGCCCACTCGTGCCTGAACCTCTTCAACTTAGAGCCAAGGACTAAGGAGCATCCACGCTGCCAAATTCACCTGGGGCACGATCCCAGTGTCATCCCTTATGATGTCGGAGCCTTGCACTCAGCAAGACTTGATCCCTGGTGAGCTCATTGTGAACCATTCAACTTCACCAGTAGACCAAGGACCCATTAAATTTTTATTTATTTATTTTTCAATTTTCGACAACTATTCATGTCTTTATCCATACACTCTCCTTTATCTTTTTGTTTTCAATCAAGATAGAAGGAAAATCAACACCACCTTTGAGTAAACTATTTACTCTTTAGGCAGCAAACCAACTGATAAAAGCAATCACAAAATCAAAATGCCTTTTTAGCTTTTCTCAACTACATTATCTGAACAATCTGATATCCAACTCTGACCATCAAAAATACAAATTCATGTTAACACCATCTAACATAGTACTCACAAAACAAAACAAAAGTAAAGTTTTCATTCATATAAATGCTTCAATGTTTAGTTGTCTAACTTTGATGGACTACATGATATGAACAATCCGATATACAACTTTGGCCGTAACCATGAAAAGTACAGACTCACTAAAACATAAATTCTTCCTTTAAAAAATGAGTGCGCTATTTCTCTCTGACAGAGAAGATACTTCAGATGATTTAAAAATACTAATGCGAACTTTATTATCACCTTTTCTATGGACTTTGTTTTTGTGCCATTTTCACCTTATTTTCCAAGCCTCTACGATTGACTACAATATGTGCAAGGAGAGTTGCATGTGCATATTATGTATAAGTATAAATATATCATAAGAATCAAAATCTCATTTTTCACTCACATGGTATGTATGCCCTGATAGAAAATCAAATAGAGGTTCTCCCAATTCATTCCAGAACCAATTATTACACGAATAAAATAAAATATAAAACATATAGGGCCAAACACATTTATTACATGAAATATTAAATTAAGCTAAGCTCCTTATAAAATGTAGAGTTGAACAAATTTCAAAAAACGAAAAAACTTAACAAATTTTGATAAATTTTTCAGCATCTATTTAAAACTTGACACTCCACGAAGAATTATCTATATCAAATATTTAATATAGACCATCAAATTTCCTCTCAAAGGGAGCTACAGTTCACCTACGCTGAGCATTATACTTGTTTCAAAATCGGAGAATTCGGTCTAAAAACAAAACTGTAAACTGTAGGAATCCAACAAAAAACATGAACACTTTAGTACATCAAATGATAATTTAACAATATACGCCCCTCAGCAATCAAAAACTCTATAAAAATATCAAAATTTGGATGCAATGTTGATCTTTATTTAAGGGGAAGAGTTCAAATGAATGTGAATACCTATTTGATCTGCGAACTAAAAATTAATGTGACTATTGAAGTGCAATCGAATGTACGTACTATTTCTGTCAAGAGACAAAGAACAATGAATGGCACCAGAACAGAGAACAGTGAATGGGACAATGTCTCCTTTGATTGTGGCAAAGATGAAGAACGTGTCATTCTAATATCTTTTATGTATGTTATCCAATATAAATGAATGGACTTTTTACTCTAAAATAGAATAATCTTTAATTTTGATTGGACTCCTATCAAACTTCCGTAGAAACAAAAGGAAAACAATTTTTCGTTACCATAGAATAAGCTTTATTAATGAGTTGAAAATATAGGAATAATTTCAACTTTGATATGTGTTTTACCACCATTACCGGGCTGTATTTCTAACTTTGTTTGCATTACAAGCGTTTGTCGAGGGATTATTGGTGGGGGTGGGGATGTTAGGAAATCACATTTTGTATCAAATATCAAGTTTGTAATAATTTATGTTGGTTACTATGGAATACAATTGTAAGGTTCCATAAATTGTCCGGTTTTTGTTTCAATTTATTTTTATATGGAAAGCTTACTTCCTTTGTGAGCATCACCTAGATCTAATGAGTGCTATGTGTTCTATTTATTCTCATGAGAGATGGGTTCGTGTGAACCACTACTCATGAATCATGGGTCAATGAGTTTGACTCAAAAACTAAACAGTTGAATCTAGATAGCAATATCACAATTTGATTTGCTGTGGAAAATATCTCCTACTTATCAAGCTTACTTCCATCAAAACTTATATAAAAGTGTTAAATAATTTGAAATTGCATCTAGGTGCGTAAAGGTTAATGTTGAAGAGGTGTAGAAAGTCAATTTAGGAAAATATGGTCTATTTTGTGCATAAATTTGTTAGTGCACGAGGTGAATTGGTAGGTCATTTAGAAAATGATACTGTTTGCCCAATAAAAGTCTTAATGGAGAAGTAATAGCTTCAAATCTTGAATAAGCTTAGATCTTAATATTTTATTTGAGGAATTGATTCATTATATTTACTCTAGATTTATTACATTTTCTAAGCTTCTTCTATGTAGGTTCTTAGTGCATCACACTAGTTTAACCTTTCATTGATTTACCTTGGAACTCCATGCCTCATATGTGTTTTCCCTTTCCATGTGAGATTTCCTTGACAAAATAGAGTATACATTTTCTATTTTACATGAGACATGTTATCCTGTTTTTGTTAGAAAATCTCTAATTACCTTTTAAGAATTGTCTCTATGTGTATGACTTGCATTCCTTATCTTCTTATATTCAAGCACTTAGTAAACTATAAATTCGGCACTTTTTTGTACAACAAAATGCATATAGGTTCATATTTTTTATTAAGGGAAAAATGGGTTTTGATGGGGCCCTAAAACCCATTACAAATAAATTTTTGTAGGATCTAGAACCCAAAACCAACCAATTGCAAAGGATAGAGCCCAAACAACTAGTAGCTACACCATCAACTAACAATCATAGCCTAACAAATAAGAAGAGAAAACTCCACCTGCACCAAAATAGAAGGTCGAGCCCTATACAATAGAAAATTTATAAACCTTAATTAAGAAACCATTGTTTTTTTTTATACCCATAACCACAAATCTTGGGTTGTGGGAAGGCTCCTAAAATCTTAAAAAATGGACATTAAGATACACTTTGAAGGCCCTATCCAAATTTAAATGTACATCCTAGTCAAGAAGTGACTGGAAGAAAAATAAGGGGCTTTGACAGGCTCCCCAAACCTTCACAAATAACCCCAAGAGATTACGCAGTGAGTAACCAGCTAAAAATATGGAGTTTTGAAGGGCTCCCAAAATTACTAAATACAAATGAACCTCGCCATCAACAAATAGGTGGAGGAAAAACAAGGGATTTTTCCAGGCTCTCCTAACCTTCACAACCAACCTCAAGAGACTATATAGTGAAGCACTAGCTAAAGATATGGGGTTTTGGAAAGATTCCTAAGCCACCAACCAAGGGATTATATAGTAAAGCATCAGCTAAGGATATGGGGTTTTGAAAATCTTCCTTAACCACCAAAAAAGGGTTTTTCCAAGCTCCCTCAAACTGATCTTTGGGTTTTAACAAGGCCTCCAAAACCTTCAAGAAGGGTTTTAAAATGGCACACATAACCATCCAAACAAAGGTATCCTAAAAAAGAGTCTCTATCTCCACTGCCACACTCATTTCCACCTCAGTAGAAAAGGGTTCCACCTCAAAAGGAGCAATCACAAATGAAAACACCCGCTAAGACACCACCACCTTATTCCATCCAATTTCCAAGCTTCCAACAATAAGGATATAGCACATAATACAACAAACAAACTCCCTCAAAAAGAACATCTCCGCCTCCATAGAAGATGCCTCCACCTCAAAAGGAGCCTTTGAAGAGGAAGACTGGAGAAGCATGAGCCAAACCCACATTATAACAATTGTCAGAAACCCCACCTCAATAGGGGATACTCCACCTCTAAAGGAGTCTCATAGGATAAAAACTAGAAGCCAAAAGAAAGAGCCCACAAATGCAAGAAGAGAAGAAATATCTAGGCTTAGACCAAGGAAAACACAACCCAAAACTCCTTAACCAAAAATAAAATATGATAAGCATGGTCCCTTGAAAATAATAGAAATTGGCTTACCGAAAATACCATAGCACAAGACCCGTCAGGCTACAACCAATGAAACACCCAAATAGAAGAACACAACCAAAGCAGATGAAAGGCTCTAAACTCAAGAGAAAGGCCAACCCGACCAAGCTCCCCCCACATATAGCCACATAGAAACCACAAAGCTATGGTAGAGAAGAGTCAAACCAAGAACCAATACAAAAAAGATACAAAGCCCTAGGCCAAGCAGGATCCACACATGCAGGGATAGGGAAATAAGAACTTCCACAACTGAGAGAAAGGAAAAGACCCAAGACATAAACAAGACCCAACAACCACTCCAAACCCAACACCACACACAACTGAGAAGCATAGACACACCTAACACCATAGCCAAGGATAAACAAATAGGGACCTAGGTTCCACGGGAGCCACAAGAGCCAAACAGAACACTTCACCCATGAAATAAATATGATCCATGGTGGAGAGAAGAACAACTACCAGGGACTAAGGACAATGGGACACCAACAAATCATAGCCCCATCATGCAAATGACCGAAGCTCCTACAACACAAAAATAGCCTGAGCACCACTAAAGATACCAAATGCCTCCCCAACTAGCCACACCAAAACACAAAGGAAACTAAATAAAAGACTACAACCCAAAACAATAATGAACACAGCGAACAACATCCCTATCCTGACCTTCCTTCTTACCTCTCTCTCCTCTATAAAAGTGGATTTAACAATGACAAAATTATCAACCCTATCCTGAAACATATAGGTTCATGTTTAAGATAGGAAATTGAAAATGAATTTGTAAATTTAATGTTATGTACTATCATGTTATTATTTAAACATTTTGAAACAAAGTTTTATACATGAAGTTTCAAGTTTTAGTGTAGATTATCACTAGTACATTTTGCACCTTTTTTCGATGGAGTATTGGTCAAAGGTTCTACCCAAATGGTTCGAATACTTGACCAACTGTTTGGTCACTATTTTTTTCGTCAAAATATTGATAATTCTCTTTAAGTGTAGAATGTTTGATGCCAATCTTGGCTGAAAACAACATTACAAAGTGGTGATATATTTGTTGAACATTTGACCAAGTTGGGTCAAAATATTTAGCTGCTTCGACCACGATGCCAAACTATTGACGGTTGTACTTCGACCAAAAGTCATCGCACTTTAGACCAATATTGGTCGAAATATTTGGCAGCTCTGACCAAGATGCCAAACTCACGACGATCATATTCCAACCAAATTTTGTCTCACTTTAGACCAATATTGGTCGAAATATTTGGCGGCTCTAACCAGGATGCCAAACCCGCGAGGCCACATTTCGACCATGGTTAGTCGAAATCTCGATGAAATATGGAATGTTTAAAAAAAATTTGAAGATAAATATCCAGACTAATCACCAACTGCATCCTGATCAGTGATTAGTCTAGATATTTATCTTCAGGTGTCCACACTCATTTTGTTGCTTGTTGCTAATGGGTCCTTGCTCGTTCTATTTTCCAGACTACTTTGGGCTCTAGCAATCCATCTGCTCTACTCTACATGAAACTGTGGGTTTTTTCATTTTGTTTGAACTATTTGAGAGATAGGCTCTGACTGGTGATGCATAATTGGTTTTCATGTTTTCAGCGTGGAAGCAATGTTGGGGATGCTGGTGGTGTTGCGGACAGAGTCCTTAACCAATTGTTGACGGAGATGGATTGTATGACAGCCAAGAAAATAGTTTTCATTATTGGTGCTACAAATAGACCTGATATCATTGATCCTACATTGCTAAGGCCTGGCCAACTTGACTAGTTGATTTATATTCCCTTAACTAACGAGTCCTCACATTATCAAATTTTCAGTTCTTGCTTAAGAAAATCACCCGTCTCAAAGGATGTGGACCTAATGGCACTGGCTCGTTATACCCAAGGATTCAGTGGAGCTGATATTACAGAGATTTTTCAGTGGGCTTGCAAGTATGCTATTAGAGAAAATATTGAGAAGGTGAGTTTCAATTGTGGCAGCTTTTGCAAACTAGATTTGGTTATGAATTTCTTAATGGTTTTTTTTTAACTGGTTTGTTAGAATTTTACATTTTTTTATTCAATTTTCCTCAACTTGTATCTTATTATTTCAATTTGTCATGTTCTCTTTCCTCTGCACTTTTATAGGATATTGAACATGAAAGAAAAAGAAGTGAGAACCCCGAGGCAATGGATGAGGATGATAGTGATGAGGTAGCTGAAATAAAGGCTGTTCATTTTGAGGAGTCAATGAAAAATACCCGAAGAAGTGTCAATGATGCTGATATTCGAAAGTATTAAGCCTTTGCACAAACACTACAGCAATCTCGAGACTTTGGTTCTGAATTTCAATTTCCAGATAGACTTGCTGGTGCTTTGGATGTATTTGCTACAGTAGATAATAAAGATGACAATGACTTATATAGTTAGGAAACTTAGTACACAATTGTCATCTTAATGAAGTGATAAATATGTTTGTTCTAGCAGGGACCTTTCGCTGACAAATAGCCAATGCTATTCAATTTGGCTCCGGCTTTTGCTTGTATGAGTTTTATATGTTCATATGTTTGAAACTTTATTTAGTTTATTAGCCCTTTAGTCGAGGGCTTACTAACTTGTAAGTCTTTAGAGCAATATTAAATGTGGCAAGGAAATTTAGCTATGGAAACTTTTGCTCAAGTGGTAGATAATGCTACGAAAACCTTGCTTTTAAAAAAAAAAACTGCTGGAAAATATTATATACTAAATCAATTCTACAACAAAAAAAATCTAGTTCAACTGATAGGTATGGTGTGCATCTATTTTATGGAGATCTGCCAAGATGATTTCCCCTGCCAAGATGATGTGCATCCATTTTATGGAGATCTACTAAATGTTTTATATGATAAAGATCACTATAAGTTGGCCCTTGGCCAGATCAATATTGCTCACAATCTAATTACCAAAGTGGCCAAAGACTATGTTAGGCTGATAAAATATGGGGATTCTCTTTACCACTGCAAATCTTTGAAGGTTGTTGCACTTGGACGGATATGTACCATTGTTAAGAGAATTGGAACGAGTTTGGCTTACCTCAAACAGGTGAGGCAGCATATGGTTATGTTCTTTTTTCTATCTATTTGGTTTTCACTACCTATCATTCCTTGGGATATCTTGCAAGGGTTCTATAAATTGATGGTTTATATTTTAGTGGTTGTCTTGTATGGGCCTATGAACTTTTTTAGGGTACTTGTTCTAAATCAAATGTAATAAGTTAGAGAAGTATGTCTCAAGGAGAATTTATTTTGCAAATTCAAAGTTTATAACAGTAGAGATGTTTTATTTTGAGGGTATTGATACTCAAAATTTCACCTTTACATGTGGCTGCTTCACATAACATTTGTGTTCTTGAAGCTATCCATGTTATACCTAATAGATATTTTGGAAGTTTGCTCTCAAAGAGTCTAATGCAACATCAAATTAATAAAGTATAACAGGTTAATATTGGAGGTTAGAGGCATCAGAGGCATGAGGTATTTTTATCAACTTAAGCTAGCTTCTCACTCAGAGACAATACTTTGCATAAGAAGCACTAGTTTTATGTCCCTTCATGGAGCAAAGGAGGGTTCACATCTCTTGGAAAAAATGTGGATTGTGTAATCTCTGAAATAAAGTGAGATCGGTGTATTTTTTTCAATTAATTAGGAAAAAATTGGGTAAGGTTTAGGAAAACTTAGAACAAAAAGAATGCCACAAACGAGAAAAAAAATCCCATAAACCATTAAAAATTTACCAAAAAATCATGTTTTTATCTTTAAAAATGAATTTTCTAATGAAATCACTAAAAAGGGGATCAATAGTTGGGTTAACCAATTAAACTAAAAAATCACAATATTTTAAATGAACAAATTGGTGTCCAAGCTGAATGCCAATTAATCACACTTTTTTTGTGATTTTCCACAACTATGTGCTATCCATGCATTCTTATAATAAATTATTTTGCTGCCACAATTTCATCTATGTTGATAAACACATAATTTGTTATAATGAAAGAAAATATCTGATTCAAAAGTTTACTCAATTTCCATCGAGGGTTTCTGATTCTCCTCATTCAAAGCAACAAGAACTGCAACAACAAAAAAATTAGATTTGATTTAGCCCAAAAAGATAGCCATCTATAACTTCTCAAAGAAAACATAAGGTTTGGCTTCTTTATGATTTAAATGATTTTTCTCATAAGAAACTAATGAATTATATAACAAGCCTAAGAAAAATGTTAGCCTTGCATTCATTGTTCAATACAAGTACAAAAACAGAAATCATGGAGACCTTTTGTGAGGGTATCAAGCACGCCGCTTGACTCCAAATATTTCCTAAAAGCTTCCTTCTTGGATTCATTTGCCTGCCATATAAGGATGACAAGCATTATCATAAAGCTTAAAAGTTACAAAAAAACTTATAAGAAATGTAAACCCTTCCAAGAGCAATGCCCATGTTTCAAATAGTTCCCACACCATTTCAAAAACAAAGTCAACCAACAAAGTTCCACAACTTATATTGCCCAATAAAACCTTCAAGGGAATAATAGGACTCAATGGACACAAATAGATTTACTAGAGAAACAAGGACAGAAAAATTTTATACAATGTTTGCGGAATCCAACTAAACATTTGGCACACCAGGGCATTGGATGAGCAAAAGTGTGCACAAGATAAGTCAATTAATAACCACAAAGGATGGTCAAATGAAAATCCAAAAAATTACAAACATCATAAAGAAAACCATCATTAAAAAGATTGCAATAGAATTGACCAATGAAGAAATGGAATGTTGTTATTCAGATTTGTAATTCTTCTTTTAAGAGATCATCATTGTGCATGCATAGCTTCTTGGATTAGCCATCCTTCACTAGGTGCTTGATACTTAACTGCATCAAGTCATCATTTGCAAAGACCTAAACAAATAGGCATTTCAATCTTCTCCTTGATTAGTGTAACTCCATGTTTTTTTATTTTGGTCAAAATCATAAAGTGAACAATATCTGAATCATTTTCTTGGTTAGACAACATTTTAGCGTGCTTTGAGTGCATTAAAGACATTATTTGAGGAAGTAGGCCTCCTAACGTTGTCATCATTTGCAAGGAATTAAATAGAGAGGCATTCAAACTTTCTTGATTATTGTAACCCAATGTTTTGTAATTTTGATCAATAGTGTGAAGTTGATTATAGTATTGCATTAATTCTACATTTGAAGTAGTTAAGTAGATGAATGGGAGATATTGTTGATTGGTGAATTATGGTAAAACTTATGTTTATACCTTTTGGTACTTGTTGATTGGTGTCCTTGAAGGGAAAGGAAGGGCAGTAAGCTTGTAACTTCACTAGGAGACAATGTCAGGGGAAGGTACAGCCTTGTTGTGCAAGAGTTTTCACCACATTGCACTTCTCTATAGTATTATCTTGTGTTATTGCTCTATTTCTTAATGTTCAGTTCTTGTCATTGAATTCATGCATACAATCATCTACAATTGCAGCACTAAAACAACTGATTTTTGAGCATATAAGGATTATTTGCTTAAGTAAATCCTAAGGGGATAGCAAGTAAATTTATTCACGTGGGTGTATTAGGCTATTAGCTATAGAATATCTATGCTACTTATAGATCCAACTGATATCTGAGCAGTTGTATTCAACTCAAAAACACAAACCAATGAAATAATCCACATTAGGCCAAGAGAGGTTGACGCATTCAATATGAGAATACTTACACAAAATGAAGCTGAATCATGTCAGACAATGACAATGAGAAGTTGACTATTGGCCCTTCTAATTTTTTATTTGATAGTTTCCTAAAGGTATGTTAGTTTGAGCTTCACTTTGTTTCGAGAATACTTTAATATTATCTACTTAACAAGGCCAACCACATGAAGGTGGAATCTCATCTTGCCTCAGCCCCCCTCCCCCTAACATCAATCTAAATTCCCCATTAACATCTAATTACACACTTCATTCATCCATTTATAAACGTTAACATTCAATCAATACAATCACATAACATTCATTAATATGATATAACATTCATTAATACACAACACTAATTAAGAATTCATTAACACATAAAAATATTCATTAACATGACATATAATTCAATATTAATACAAAAAATTCATAGATAATTACTTAAAACAACGTTCTTTCATTATCCAACAAAGTTAATCAAACAAGTTTTTATCAAAGAGCATTTTTAAGAAATCATTTCTTTTTGGGGTTTTTCTTAGATTTCTTATTTAGGTAAAGGCTGAAAGGAGTATCAATATTATCTTCCTCCTATTGTGGTTGTGATCTCAAATTATGATGCTTCCTCATGTCTCGAGGAGGAGGAGGCTCCTACACTAAAGGGGGGTCTGTTGCAATAACAAGTAAATGGGTTAAATTTGCATACTTTTTTTTACTGTTACATGTATTGCATTAACCAGTAGAACATAACATGCATTTTTCTTTACTTGACAATGCAACATCATCATGTACAATAACATTTTGATCTTCCGCCACCTCAACATGCTCTAATATATTCAAAAAAATGTTACACGGCCAATTGCAATTAAAGATGTTAAATTCTATTAATAATTACGTAATTTATTTCCAATAGAAAATTAATACCTCCAACACTGTGATGCACATCATGGCCTTCATCACACCCAGGTTTTGTGGTAGGATTTGAAGGGTGTAGTGAAATGTCATGCGCATTGTTATCATGAAATAGTCAATTAATGTTAGAAATTAACTATTCAATTTGATTTACTTTTCATTTGACCAATTTACCTGTGTCTCATCTGGTGCAATAGATTCTTCGTTGTGGCTTTTGAAATCTTGGTGTAGGCGTGCAGCCATGACTTTATAGCCTTCCTTCAAGGCTATTATTTTGTCTTCATCCGTGGGCTCTACATTGAATTTCGTGCCCTATATTTTTTGTTTAATATCATCACTTTTACATGTATGATTTGATTAAACAGAATTGTTTGCAACCTTATATATATATATATATATATATATATATATATATATATATATATATTTGATATGAAATTTCAATGCTGCTACTTACAAGTCGAGAGTGAAGTTTCATATAGCCACCAGAGCCAAGTTTGTGTTGGCCAACCTTTGTTAATCTCGCTTGTGTGGCTTTTGATGTGTCTTGTAGTCTATGAAAAGTTTGAAACATGTTAGATTATATATTTACAAAGATCACTAATTAGTGCATGATTACATTCTACTTAATACTATCACGACATACCTTTTTTTTTCCATCTTCTGGTTGAATTCCACTACCCTTTAGCCTTTTCTTTTTTGCTTCTTCCATTATTTCATTCCACTCCATCGGTGGAATCATAGGAGGATGCTCGTACTTTGGGTTATCCTTTAGAGCCCTTCTATATTGGTCACTCACAGTCTTTATATGTTTGGATGCTCTTTTAAGAATCATGACTCTATCAAAAGTTTTATTTCCAAAGAGGTCCTCTAAAGATTTAATGAGCTGATTTTTTAAGTCAGCATCATGTTCATTCAACCTTTTTTGAAAAAACAAAATTGTTGGGTAAAAGTACAAAGCTGTGTCACACTTTTATAAAGGAAAAGGCCAACAACACACAATTTTTTTAACTTTAACGACATAAAAATGGTATTTATGTTTAAAATTTGGAGATAATGTAAACTAATGAAATGTGTAAAAGTGGATGAAGTTTATGCCTATAATTTTTATTTTTATTTTTTAACAAGAATTCACATAGTTTTAAAAAATTTTAAGTCCATTTTTTACTTGTTGAAAAATGCTGAAAAATGAGGGTCTTGTTCGCAACAAAAAAGTATATGAAAATAATCTTTTTTTCCTTTGATTTCAAAATATGTCATAGATAAAATGTATAGCTAGTGCAGAAAAGAAGAAAAATTAGTTTTCAATGTATATTTTCTCTAATATAACTACTCAAAGTCGAACATACCTGAAATCGACAGTTTTCATCTCGCGTCAAATTTGCCCTATCAAATCTACACTATTCACAAAATAAATGACACACTCTTGAAGATAACTCTCTCCTCTAGTGTTAAATATAAATTTTCAATTTTTTTGATAAGCTTTACTATTTTTTTCTATTTTTGAAGCATCTTGTTCTCGAATGTTAAAATACCTACTTGGAGTATTTTGAAATTATAATATATTAAATCTAATTAAAATATTATAAAAATTATATGATGATAATCTTGACTCTGTGCTCTAAAATAGGGTATTTTTATATTTGTAAAAAAATATCACTAAAAAGAGTAAGAGTTATTGAAACATCGCTTTTCTGAAATAATTTTATTTCTTTAGTAATTGTTATAAAACATGCTTTTAATAGATATTTCCAATTGGAAAAGGTGAAGAACTTATCTAACTTAGCTAGAATGAATCTAGCTAGACCATATGTTTGACCAAAAAAAAAAAATTAGTTAGAAATACTCAAATTTAGCTATGCTGATAAGTTGTCCTGAAACGTGACACAACTTTGTGCTTTTACCCTGTTAGATATCATAACTTTAATATAGTACAATAAATGGAAGATAAGAAAAATATTGTACCAATATTATGAAGCTACATACCTTTTACGTATGGTGGGCCCAAATAGCTTCAATGTCATTTCAAAAAGATGATCATAAAAAACATCATTTCCTACAAAAATATCATGGGATTGTCTATCCAAAACGAGTTATGTATAAGTAAACTACAATTACACTATAAATAATAACAATTTTAAAGCACCTAGAATCTTTGGTACTTTTAATGGAACCATATTGTTTTTGTTCAACAACAATGTCCCCGCAAACGAACCAGTACTAGTAACATGGGCTGATCCAGGAAATGGTTGATCTTCACTAGTACCGGTCTAATCTGTTCTTGTACCAGGTGTAGGTGTATCTATTAGTGCACAAAATAGGTCCACGCAGTGTACAAAATTCACACAAGAAAAATAATCAATGCATGATTAGCACATAACAAAATATAGAAAAATAAGGTTTTACCAGTTGTAGTTGTGGTACAGAGGAAGATGTCTGCAAGCACCTTGTTGTGGACAATGCAGCCGTTGTTAGCGGAATGTTGATCCAAGGAGGCATCTGCACTTCATCATAAGCTGAAGAATACATTGTTAGCAAAGACATTTACAATGGATAAAGATTAAATGGGGTACTGAAGCATCCCAAACATAAGTTGAGTCAATAATGCATACAAAGGTTAAATCAATGGTTAAAGGTTTAAGGATTATTTACATGAAGGTTGTGCGGCATTGCAACCCTCACCATATTGACCACTTTTAACACGTGTCAAATATTCCTGTAAGAAGAACACATCATATTTTAGATGATGATCCATAAGATAGTATAAAATATAAACATCTATTGAACTTTAATTATTGCTTAAGATTAATTACTTCTTACATTAATACAATTGACTCTACGTATCAATTCTTCTTCGAGTTCCTTTGACTTCTCAGTTTTGTTTGCTTCCATTATAAGGTTAAGAATTTCCTTACCATATTTAGTTTTTATTTGAGTAGCCATGAATACATGGTTAGAGTTAGATTCGATGTCATCTGTAAATTCCACCTCAACTTTAGATCGCCATTGATCTACTACCATTTTTTCTTTTCTCTATCAATAAGTATCAAGTTGTGACATCAATATCAGTAAAATTCTATCAAAATAACTCCAAAGCCATAAAGAAAAGAACATAATAATATGACATTTGTTTCTATATAATTTGTAGAATTACACTAATTAAGGTTTACCTTTGATGAAGAAGGTGTGCTGTGAGGAATATCCCCGCCTATATCTTGAGGTGGATCCATGTCGCCCTGTGACAAAGATTAGTAATTCTTAGCAATCAGAAGCGATTGGATTCAATATTAATTGGAGGCAATTGGTTTAAATGTTATACTTACCAGTCCCATGATAGGGAATTTTTTTGTATCTGCACGATTCAAATTGTAATCTCTCAGAAACTCTTCCCCTACACTTATTGATTTTATCACACATACAAATACATGATTTCCCTCACGTGCCTCGAATATACAATTTGGCTACTTATTAGTTGACACAGGTCAAGAACTATTTATAAAACCTACAATATTCCATGTTTCTTTTGGTCTTCCATCACTATACATAGCAAGCCTTTTAGTTTGATCATTTTCTTTGCATTGTATATAATTTGCTGACAATGCATACCTACACATACTTTTTTTATATTGCACAATCCGCATCCAATTCTTGTAATTGTAACAAGGTCCTACATACTCTATCAATTCAAAAACTTGATTATAACTGACCTTTATGCCATCCATGGAAAATAAGCCCAAACCATGTAATGAAGATGGAGCTATGTGATATATCCTTTCATTAACAGAAAAATCAGTGTTAACTGGAGGTAGTTCCTTGGGTACCCATTCTTTTTTAAGATGTGTGTACCTTAAGGGAACCTTCATGTCGCCTTTGGTCTTATTATCATAAGAACATGACCCCCCCTCAGCAAGAAAAAATTGCATTCGTTTATCAAATTTTCTTCTAATCTTTTGACCTCTAGTTGATCTCCCTATTTTAGACCTACTAGATGTCTCACTTTTGTCTTCTATTCCCGCATTTTCCTCACTTGAGGAAGACAAATCAGAAAAATACCTATTTGGTGATACTTGCAATCCATCAAATGAGAGACATAGTAGGATCTATATATTTTGTTGACTAAAGAGAAGGAAACCAAATAATAAATTATACATGTTGATCCATGTCAAAGGCGTTAAATTTCCTGCATATGTAAATCATTTATCTTAAGTTAGCCAAAAATTACATGATATGTAAGCTACAAATTACATAAAAGACAAAATTTACATGATGAAAAATATATTCCATGACTATAGAGTTCAACACATAATAACTTAATTCAAATTTCTATGAATAAATCAATACCTCATACATGACATTGATCATACCTTGACATACATTTCATTGATCATGTTATTGATCATCCTCCTCATCCATGTCATCATCATGACTATCATCATCATCATGACTACTGTCATCATCATCATCATCACCATCATTTCCTTGATCAACACCATCTTCATCACCGTGATCATGATCGTCACCATCATCACCATCAATATCATCAACATCACCAGAATCATCATCATTTTCTTCTTCTTCTTCATTGTGTAACAGTCATCTGTGATCATCATTTACTTTGTCTTCTGATTCTGTAGTATCTTCTTCTTCCATCACATTATACTGTACCAGTCTTCCTCTTGGATCATGTCTAACAACAAATGACCAACCTAGTTTATGTGGAACGATAAAGTAAAACACTTGCTCACATTGGCTTGGAAGAACATAGGGCTCATCTCCAACTGGCTCAAATGACCGTGTATTAAGCATTGTAAATCCACTATCATGTTCAATAACAGTCCTATCAGGATCATTTTGATTCAGTTGTAGCCTATACCATTTGACGATAAATAGAACTAATTTGAATGAATTAAATTCACAGTCAAGTATATGATCCAAAATGTCATAGTATCAATTTTCAGATAGTTGTGGATGTATGTCATTTCTAGATGAAATATTAGTGACCTCGAAGACTGCACTTATCCCAAAATCACAAGTTTTCTTCATGTCGTCTAACTTTTTATGAAAAATTTATGGCCATAGTAGTACATAGCTTTGTGGTGTTTGATCTGTAATTATTCAAACATGTCAAGATTATTTGCATCGATCTGTGAGTTGATATTAAACTTATGGGTCAGGTTAGTAAACTTATATGTACCTTTCTATATTTTAAACTATATGCTAGATCAAGTACCATTGGCGTAACATTGGGATCTCCATTACGATGAGATTTTTTAACCAATAATGCAACACCATCCCATGTTAATGAGCGACCATTTTTTTGAGATTGTTGAATCCATACCGTCATCCAATCAAAGATTGTTTGCAATATACAAATATAGTGCATCCCACTCACGACCAACTGTAAAGAAAACAAATAGACCGCTTAAAACAACTTATATTGAATATCTGTAATAATTAATAAACTACAATAACATCGTATAATTACCTCTCACTTTCCTCAATCTACTTTTCCCTATCAAGTACTCCCCTTCAAATTTTTTAATAGAGTTGGGATCTCAAATACGATCTACATGGATATTTGCTGCAAACTTGGGAAGATATTCACTAATGTACACCATGGTCTGGTATACCATATATCCCTCTACCATAGAACCCTCAAGATGTGCTCTTTGTCAAACCAAGCCTTTCATAAATTTCAAGTGTCTCTCAACCATCCACATTGACCTAGTTTGTACAGGTCCACACAATTCAATCTCCTCAACTTGATGTATGAGGTAGTGTTCTTGAGCATTGAAAAAAGTTGGAGGTAGACACTTTTGCATTTCACACATAAGTTGAGGAATTTTTCTCTTCTAATATTTTATATCTTTTTTATCAATTTCTTTAGATGATAACCACCTAAAAGAGATTTAACTCGCAAGAACATATAAATAAGATTTTAGATAAAAATATACAATGAATTACATAAAACGTAAAGCAAGTCATAAATATAATATCTGTACAAGTCTAAGAAATAACACTTCTAACCTCATGTATTCTCCAAGATCGTATAAAAATTGTTTAACACTATTGTCAAACTAGTCTGGGAGGGATAGAGGTAGGACATGCGGAAATGATTAAAAAATGATCTTTTCAATATATTGTAAAATAATACAATAAAAAGTGCGTGCAATTTTATAAATATATTGTAAATAGAGAACATGACTTACCTTGATGAAGGTATGCTAATCATGTGTTTTCAACCCTGGCCCAAAATCACCTTTCTTTGATACAAGACTGCTTATATTTGCAACAAATCCTGTTAAAAATTTTGTTTTTTTTATGACTTCTTTTAATGCATCACTTTGCTTCTCAATTAATAACCAAGGAAGGGCATTCGTATTTATGCAATCTCCATTGCTATTTGATTCAATAAAAGTTTTTAGTGCATAATTGGATTCATGAATGTCATTAAAAATTTTGGCAATTTTTTATTTGTCACACCTTCCATCTAATATTTTTGATGAAGGGTGCTCCCCTTAATACCATAAACACATAATAGAAACAGAGAAACAACAACAATATGCAAGAATAGAAAATTGGCTTCTTATTATCTCCACAAATGTGAAATTACAAACTTTTAAAATTACAACATGCAAAGCCACATGGGCATTCCCTTATAATATTATGTAGGACAAGCCTTGAATTATTACCCAGATCTACCACCCAGAACTGTCCCGAACTGCTTAAGACAACACTACAAACTTTTCTTATATAGGCAATTTCCACCACCTGAGAAGATTTTATAAATTTAGCCTTTTAGGCTGACTAAACATAAAATTATTTATTTTTCATAATTATTACAATAGGGTCGGCTCAAAAGAAATACAAAATATGATTTTAGGTAACCCAACTTTCGAAGGCCATAACTTTTTAACCGTAACTTCATTTTTCTATTGTAACCACTTTTCGGAAATGCCATGACGAGATCTAAAGTGCCTAACATGCACTAGCACCAATCAGCCAGGGGTCGATCGTGATCCGGAGCCTCTAAAGCCTTCAAAATTGACCTAAAAAATTTCGTACCAAAAAATCTCAATAACTTCACCAATACTAATGATGTGGTAATGAAACTCAACTGGTAGGCTGAAATGACTAGGATGAACCTCCAACTGTGAAATCAAAACATCCTGAGATCATATGACCAACTTACTAAAATAGTAAGTTTCCATAAATAGTAGCTCTGCATAAGATAGCCCTTATTGAAAAGAAAATAGAAATATTTTTGGGTGATGCAAGATTGCTCTTACACCCAGGATGCTCCTGCATCAGACACCTGGGGTAATTTGAGAAGTGACCCTGTCACGACTCAGGTGTGCAAAGGAAAACCAAGATGGTTAACCTCCTCCTTTGCAAGCTATGATGAATCTTCAACAGGTTGTCCTTTCCATTTGACCAAATACTCTTCATATGTCTTATTCCTTGTGCTTCTGCCAACATGACTATCTAGTATGTCTTCAATTTCTTTGATATCTGAACTGGTTACTGGAATAATCCACTGTGTTGCTGTAACCTCATCTTCAACACCTCCTTCATGATACTCTATCAGATCTGAAACACTAAATACTAGTGAAATATTCAGCTCAATAGGCAACTCAACCTCATATGCATTTCCTGAATCATGCTTCTTCAGTATCTTACATGGCCCAAACTTCTTCATTTTCAACTTGTTATATGTACCAACTGTAAATTTTTCCTTCCACAAATGAACCATGACTTCATTTCCAACCTGAAATTCCTTATGCCTCCTTTTCTCATCTGCCTTAGCCTTATACTGTGCATTCATCTTGGTAATGTTCTTCCTCACCTCCTCATGGATGTTCTTCAAATGTTCTACAAAATCCTCAGCTTCAGCACTACTTATTTCTTCTTTATCTTTCTCAATTCAGATGCATTTCTTGGACTACTCCCATATACAATCTGGAATGGTGATTTACTAGTGCTCCTATTGATAGAATTATTGTATGCAAATTCTGTTTGTAGTAAAATCAAATCCCATCCCGTTGGCTTATCTCCAACCAAACATCTCAACAAATTTTTCAAACTCTTATTCACCACCTCTGGCTGTCCATCAGTCTGTGGATGATGTGATGAACTGAACTTTAAATCTATCTTCAACTTCTTCCACAATGTACGCTAGAAATATCCAACAAACTTAGTGTCCCTATCTGAAACTATACTCTTTGGCAAACTATGTAGTCTCACCACTTCTCTGAAAAAAAATTTCTGCTACATGAACAGCATCATTAGTCTTCTTGCAGGGAACAAAATGTGTCATCTTTGAAAATCTGTCAACTACCACAAAAATTGAATCATGTCCCCACTGTGTCCTTGGTAAACCAAGAACAAAGTCCATACTGATATCCTCCCAAGGCTTCTCTGGTACAGGTAATGGCTGATACAACCCTGTATTCTACTTCACTCCTTTCGCCATCTGACATACTCTGCAACTCTGTACAAACTTCTTGACATCTTGCTGCAACTGTGGCCAATAATAATTCTCACTAACCAAAGAAAAAGTTTTATCACGACCAAAATGTCCAGCCAATCCTCCGCTATGCTTCTCCTTGATGAGATTCTCCCTCATAGAACTTCTTGGAATGCACAACTGACTCCCTCTGAATAGCATATCATCTTGAATGATGAAATCCAGCCACTTCATTCTGTCTAGAGTAACAGGTTCTTTACATACTTTCCAAGCTTCACCAAAATCAGGATCCTCTAGATACAAATTATTGAATTCCTTGAACCCAACCACCTCAATCTACATCTCTGTCAGCAATAGTTGCCTTTTTCTAAGCGTATCTACAACCCTATTAGACTTTCCACTTCTGTGTTTCAAAACAAATGTATAACTCTACAAAAACTCAACCCATTTCAAATGTCTTTGATTCAACTTTCCTTGACTATTCAAATATTGCAAATTTTGATGATCAGTATACAAAACAAACTCCTTAGGAAGTAGATAATGTCTCCACTTCTTCAATGCCTGAACTATAGCATAAAATTTCTAATCATAAACAGAATATTTTCTCTTGGCATCATTTAACTTCTCACTGAAATAAGCAATAGGTTTACCTTCTTGGCTCGTAACAGCTCTTATTGCAGTACCACTAGCATCACAATCTACTTGGAACACCTTATTAAAATCAGTAAGTGCTAAAACAAGTTGTTCTGTAATTTTTTGTTTCAATAGTTTAAAACTCTTATCTGCCCCATTAGTCCACTTGAACTCTTTTCTATCCCCTCTCATTGTTTCAGTCAAGGGTCCACAAATACTACTAAACTTTTTGATAACCTTTCTGTAAAAACTAGTCAAACCATGAAAAGATCTTACCTTAGTAGCACTCTTTGGAGTAGGTCATTCAAGGATAGCATGTACCTTTTCTGGGTCCATTTTTAGACCTTTTGCTGAAACTACAAATCCCAAATACACTAACTCTTTCTTCACAAAATTGCACTTCTTCAAAGTAATCAACAATTTCTCTTCTCTCAGCTTCTCAAACACCATACGAATATGCATCATATGCTCTTCCAATGTCTTACTAAAGATCAAAATATCATCTAGGTAAACAATGACAAACTTACCTAGAAACTCTTTTAGAACCTCGTTCATGAGCCGCATGAAAGTGCTCGGTGCATTGGTTAGCCCAAAAGACATGACTAACCACTCATATAGTCCTTCCTTTGTCTTGAAGGCAGTCTTCCATTCATCTCCTTCTCTAATTTGAATCTGGTGATATCCACTCTTCAGATCTATCTTTGAGAAATACACAGCTCCACTCAAATAGTCCATACTATCATCCATTCGTGGCAATAGAAACTGGTACTTGATTGTGATCTTTTTTATTGATCTAAAATCTGTACACATCCTCCATTCTTCATTCTTCTTCAGTGCTAATACCGTTGGTACAGCACAGGGACTCAGACTCTCTCGAATCAACCCCTTCTGCAATAACTCATGTACTTATTTATTCAACTCTTCACTTTTTGCTAGTGTCATTCTATGTGCTGCCTTGTTTGAAAAACTGGCTCTTAGAATCAAATCCATCTGATGACTGATCTTCCTTACCAGTGGTAATCTATCAGGTACATTATTAGATACAATATCCTGAAACTCATTCAACAAATCAGCAACCTCTACAGGCACATCCTCTACTTCCTCCTTACCAGCTTTTGGAATTAAAGAAAAATACACATGCTCATGCCTCATACCATCTAGAAATTTTCTTCCATCAGCAAATGTTATTCTTGCATTACCACATACCTTTTCTTCGATCTCCTTCAATGACTTTAGCTTATGTCGCACTCCATCTTTTGTCAGGGAATAGGTATTTGCACGACCATCATGTACAACACATCTGTCAAACTGTCACAGTCTATCCATCAACATATGACATGCATCCATAGATATGATATCACATAGTACCTCATCTTGGTACCCACCGATCTTGAACTTTACTGAGCACTATTCACTGACCATGACCTTGTGGTCATCTTGCACCCAAGCAATCTGATATAGATGTGGGTGTTTCTATCTTTTGAGCTTCAACTTTCTCACCATCTCTTCTGACACCAAATTGTTAGTGCTTCCACTATCAATAATGACATCACAATATTTACCCTCACACTTGCATCTAGTGTGAAACAAGCTCCTGCTTTGTTTAGGTTCATTCTCACCACTCAGCAGGACTCTTTTGTTAATCAATGTTTCTCCTTTTTCAGCATTTTTAGAATTTGAGGATCTGGCATCTTCATCTACATGTGCCACTCTGTCCTAGGCTTCATTCTTCATATCTGTCCTTTCTTGGCATTGAAGACATTCAAATGCCCTATGACCTTCTTCTCCATAGTGAAAACATGTTCCACGAAAGCCTCTTCTTGAACCTTGTCCTCTTCCTCTTCCTCTCTAATCTTAGAAATGATTGGAATTGTTTCCTCTCTGATTTTGACTGCTACTGGCCTCATCCTTCTTTTTTGAATTTTCATTTTGGCCTCCATATGACCGTCCATCGTGACCTCTTCCATTTTATTTGCTTTCGAACTTCTTGTTTAGTTTTTTCTCTACTTTTAGGGCAAATTGGTATGCCTTTTCAATATTGTTCATTCAAACCAAATTCAACTCCTCTTGAATGCTCAGCCTCAACCCATTAAGGTAACAGGAAACTTTCTCCTTATCAGCCTCCGCATGGCCTGTTCTGATGAGGATTCGATAGAACTCCTTTGTATACTCCTGAACAGATCTTCCTACTTTCTTCAAACTTTGCATCTTCTTCAGAAGGTCAAGCTCATAATCAACAAGAATGAACTGTCACTTTAATTTATCCACCATCTGATCCCATCTTGTGATTTTATCTTTCCCTCTTCTATTTTGCTCCAATTGAATCTCTTGCCACTAGATCTTCACATGACCTTTCAGTCTAGCCTTGATGCAGGAGCATCCTGGGTGTAAGAGCAATCTTGCATCACCCAAAAATATTTTTATTTTTGTATTCAATAAGGGCTATCTTGTACAGAGTTGCTATTTATGGAAACTTGCTATTTTTAGTAAGTTGGTCTTACGATCTCGAAATGTCTGATTTTACATATGGAGGTTCATCTCAGTCATATCAGCTTGCCAGCAAAGTTTCATGGCTAGATCAAGTGTAGTTTTGAAGATATTGAATATTTTCGGTATTGGCAGCAGGGTACAAAAACTTTGAACTTAGTTTTGAAGGCTTTAGAGGCCCCGGATGAGGTTGAAAATTAGGGTGACAGGTGCTTTGCATGGGTCAAGCCTGTAGAGCACTTCGTGGCATTTCCAGAATGGAGTTATACTAACGAATCGGGTCAACGGGCGATGACTTATGGTCTTCGGAAGTTGGGTCACCTAAAATGGTGAAAAATAATTTTTCTTCAAAATTTATGTTTGGGTTTCAAAACTCATTTTGAGCCGACTTTGATGTAATAAATTGTAAAATAAAATAATTTTAAATTTGGTCGGCCCTAAGGGCTAAATTTCTAGAACCTTCTCGGGCGGTGGAAATTGTCTATATAAAGAAGGCCCGTAGTGTTGTCTAAGGCAATTCTGGGTAGTAGATCTGGGTATTGATTTGAAGCTTTGTCCTACAGAATATTGTAAGGGAATGCCCATGTGGCTTGCATATTGTAATTCTAAAAGTTTGTAATTTCACATTTGTGGAGATAATAAGAAGCCAATTTTGTGTTCTTGCATATTATTGTTGTTGTTTCTCTATTTCTGTTATGTGTTTGTGGTATTAAGGGGAGCACCCTTCATCAAGTGGTATCAGAGCAGGAATTCTTGAGTGTGTAAACAGATCGCCAACTGTGAGGCAGTTTACACCAGGATCGTGGTTAGGGTTTCAGTGCACATCATGAAAATGCCTCCACGATGAGAACATAGCGGAAGAACTGGTGCTATGACACCTGAGGTTAGAGAGCTGCAGAGACAAGTGCGAGCATTGCAAGAAGAGATTCATAGATGAATGAATCTTAATGTCAGAGACAAAAATGAGGATGAAGCCAAAGAAGACTATCAAGAAGGAGAAGCCGAAGTTGTGAACCGGGAGGAAGAAAGACTTTTTCGAGCGATTTTCAAGATTGGGAAAAGACCTAAGATTGAGGTTCTTACATTTTTTAAAAATCTTAACCCAGAGGAATTGATCGACTGTATCAATGAATGTGAGGAATATTTTGAGTATGAACATGTTGAAGATCCTGATAGGGTCAAATTTGCGAAGGCCGGACTGAAAGGTCATGTGAAGATCTGGTGGCAAGAAATTCAATTGGAGCGAAATAGAAGAGGGAAAGATAAAATCACAAGATGGGATCGGATGGTGGATAAGTTGAAGCGACAGTTTATTCATGTTGATTATGAGCTTGACCTACTAAAGAAAATACAAAGTTTGAAGCAAGTAGGAAGATCTGTTCAGGAGTATACAGAGGAGTTCTATCGACTCCTCATCAGAACAGGCTATGCAGAAGCTGATAAGGAGAAAGTTGTCTGATACCTTAATGGGTTAAGGCCAAGCATTTAGAAAGAGTTGAATCTGGTTTGAATGAACAGTATTGAGGAGGCATACTAGTTTTCCCTAAAAGTAGAGGAAAAGCTAAATAAGAAGTTTGAGAGCAGACAAAATGGAAGAGGTCATGGTGGAAGATCTGGTAGACGGTCATATGGTGGCCGAAATGAAGATCCAAAAAAGAAGGATGAGGCCAGTAGCAGCCAGAATCAAAAAGAAAATAATTCCAATCATTTTCAAGATCAGAATAATAGAGATCAAAGAGGAAGGGGAAGAGGACAAGGTTTAGGAAGATGAGGCTTCCGTGGAACATGTTTTCACTGTGGAGAAGAAGGTCATAGGGCATTTGAATGTCCTCAGCGCCAAGATAGAACAGACAGGAGAAATGAAAGCCAGGCCAGAGTTGCACATGTAGATGAAGATGCTAGATCATCAAATTTTGAAGATGTTGAAAGAGGAGAAATGCTAATTAAAAGAAGAGTCTTGTTGAGTGGTGAGAATGAACCTAAACAAAGGAGGAGCCTGTTTCGCACTAGATGCAAGTGTGAGGGTAAATATTGTGATATGATTATGGATAGTGGAAGCACTGACAATTTGGTGTCAGAAGAGATGGTGAGAAAGTTGAAGCTCAAGAGACAGAAACACCCACATCCATATCAGATTACCTGGGTGCAGGATGACCACAAGGTCATGGTCAGTGAACAGTGCCTGGTAAAGTTCAAGATCGGTGGGTACCAAGATGAGGTACTATGTGATATAATATCTATGGATGCATGTCATATGTTATTGGGTAGACCATGGTAGTTTGACAGATGTGTTGTACATGATGGTCGTACGAATACCTATTCTCTAACAAAGGATGGAGTGCGACATAAGCTAAAGCCATTGAAGGAGACCGAAGAAAAGGTATGTGGTAATGCAAGAATAACTTTTGTTGATGGAAGAAAATTCCTAGATGGTATGAGGCATGAGCATGTGTGTTTAGCTTTAATTCCAAAAGCTAGTAAAGAAGAAGTAGAGGATGTACCTATAAAGGTTGCAAATTTGTTGAATAAGTTTCAGGATATTGTATCTGATAATGTACCTGATGGATTACCACCGGTAAAGAAGATCAGTCATCAGATGGATTTGATTCTAGGAGCTAGTTTGCCAAACAAGGTGGTACATAGAATGACACCAGTAGAAAGTGAAGAGTTGAACAGACAAGTATACGAGTTATTGCAGAAGGGGTTGATTTGAGAGAGTCTGACTCCCTATGCTGTACCAGTGGTATTAGCACCAAAGAAGAATGGAGAGTGGAGGATGTGTACAAATTCTAGAGCAATAAACAAGATCACAATCAAGTATAAGTTTCCATTGCCACGAATAGATGATATTATGGATTGTTTGAGTGGGGCTGTGTATTTCTCAAAGATAGATCTAAAGAGTGGATATCATCAGATTCAGATCAGAGAAGGAGATGAATGGAAGACTATCTTCAAGACAAAGGAAGGACTATATGAGTGGTTAGTCATGCCTTTTGGGCTAACCAATGCACCGAGCACTTTCATGCGGTTCATGAACGAGGTTCTAAAAGAATTTTTGGGTAAGTTTGTCATTGTTTACCTAGATGATATTTTGATTTTTACCAAGACATTGGAGGAACATATGATGCATATTCATATGGTGTTTGAGAAGTTGAGAAATGAGAAATTGTTGATTAATTTGAAGAAGTGCAATTTTGTGAAGAAAGAGTTAGTGTATTTGGGATTTGTAGTTTCAGTAGAAGGTCTAAAAATGGACCCAGAGAAGGTACAGACTATCCTTGAATGGCCTACTCCAAGGAGTGCTACTAAGGTAAGATCTTTTCATGGTCTAGCTAGTTTTTACAGAAAGTTTATCAAAAATTTTAGCAATATTTGTGGTCCCTTGACTGAGACAATGAGAGGGGATAGAAAAGAGTTTAAGTGGATTAATGGGGCAGAAAGGAGTTTTCAATTGTTGAAATAAAAAGTTACAGAACAACCTGTTTTAGCACTTCCAGATTTTAATAAGGTGTTTCAAGTAGATTGTGATGCTAGTGGTACTGCAATAAGAGCTGTTATGAGCCAAGAAGGTAAACCTGTTGCTTATTTCAGTGAGAAGTTAAATGATGCCAAGAAGAAGTATTCTGTTTATGATCAAGAATTTTATGCTATAGTTCAGGCATTAACGAAGTGGAGACATTATCTACTTCCTAAAGAGTTTGTCTTGTATACTAATCATCAAGCTTTGTAATATTTGAATAGTCAAAGAAAGTTGAATCAGAGGCATTTGAAATAGGTTGAGTTTTTGCAGAGTTATACATTTGTTTTGAAACACAGAAGTGGAAAGTCTAACAGGGTTGCAGATGCTCTTAGCAGAAGGCAACTATTGCTGATAGAGATGCAGATTGAGGTGGTTGGGTTCAAAGAACTCAAGAATTTCTATCCAGAGGATCCTGATTTTGGTAGAGCTTGGAAAGCTTGTAAAGAGCCTATTACTCTAGATAGGATGAAATGGCTGGATTTCATCATCCAGGATGATATGCTATTCAGAGGGAGTCAGTTGGGCATTCCAAGAAGTTCTATGAGGGAGAATCTCATCAAAGAGAAGCATAGTGGAGGATTGGCTGGACATTTTGGTTGTGATAAAACCCTTGCTTTGGTTGGTGAGAATTATTATTGGCCACAGTTGCAGCAAGATGTGAAGAAGTTTGTACAAATTTGTAGAGTATGTCAGATGGTGAAAGGAGTGAAGTAGAATATAGGGTTATATCAGCCATTACCTATACCAGAAAAGCCTTGGGAGGATATCAGTATGGACTTTGTTCTTGGTTTACCGAGGACACAGTGGGGACATGATTCAATTTTTGTAGTAGTTGACAGATTTTCAAAGATGGCACATTTCATTCCCTGCAAGAAGACTAATGATGTTGTTCATGTAGCAGAATTGTTTTTTAGAGAAGTGGTGAGACTACATGGTTTTCCAAAGACCATAGTTTCAGATCGAGATACTAAATTTATTAGATATTTCTGGTGGACATTGTGGAAAAAGTTGAAGACAGATTTGAAGTTTAGTTCATCACATCATCCACAGACTGATGGACAGACAGAGGTGGTGAATAGAAGTTTGGAAAATCTACTGAGATGTTTGGTTGGAGATAAGCCAACAGGATGGGATTTGATTTTACCACAGGCAGAATTTGCATACAATAATTCTGTCAACAAGAGCACTGGTAAATCACCATTCCAGATTGTATATGGAAGTAGTCCAAGAAATGCATCTTAATTGAGAAAGATAGATAAAGGAGAAATAAGTAGTGCTGAAGTTGAGGATTTTGCAGAACATTTGAAGAACATCCATGAGGAGGTGAGGAAGCATATTACCAAGATGAATGTGCAGTACAAGGCTAAGGCAGATGAGAAAATGAGGCATAAAGAATTTCAGGTTGGAGATGAAGTCATGGTTCATTTGTGGAAGGAGCGATTTCCGGTTGGTACATATAACAAGTTAAAAATGAAGAAGTTTGGGCCATGTAAGATACTGAAGAAGCATGATTCAGGAAATGCATATGAGGTAGAATTGCCTACTGAGCTGAATATTTCACCAGTGTTTAACATTTCAGATTTGACAGAGTATCATGAAGGGGGTGTTGAAGATGAGGTTGCAGCAGTACACTGGAGTATTCCAGCAACCAGTTCAGATATCAAGGAGATTGAAGACATACTGGACAGTCGTGTTGGCAGAAGCACAAGGAACATGACATATGAAGAGTATTTGGTCAAATGAAAAGGATGACCTGTTGAAAATTCATCATGGCTAACAAAGGAAGTGGTTAACCATCTTGGTTTTCCTCTGCACACCTGAGTCGTGACAAGATCACTTCTCAAATTACCCCGGGTGTCTGATGCAAGAGCATCCTAGGTGTAAGAGCAATCTTGCATCACCCAAAAATATTTTTATTTTTGTATTCAATAAGGGCTATCTTGTGTAGAGTTGCTATTTATGGAAACTTGCTATTTTTAGTAAGTTGGTCTTACGATCTAAGAATGTCTGATTTTACATATGGAGGCTCATCTCAGTCATATCAGCCTGCCAGCAAAGTTTCATGGCTAGATCAAGTGTAGTTTTGAAGATATTGAAGATTTTCGGTATTGGCAGTAGGGTACAGAAACTTCGAACTCAGTTTTGAAGGCTTTAGAGGCCCCGGATGAAGTTGAAAATTTGGATGACAAGCATTTTGCACTAGTTAAGCTTGTAGAGTGCTTCGTGGCATTTCCAGAATGGGGTTATAATAGCCAATCGGGTCAACTGGCGATGACTTATGGTCTTCGGAAGTTGGGTCACCTGAAATGGCAAAAAATAATTTTTCTTCAAAATTTATGTTTGGGTTTCAAAACTCATTTTGAGCCGACTTTGATGTAATAAATTGTAAAATAAAATAATTCTAAGTTTGGTCGGCCCTAAGGGCTAAATTTTTAGAACCTTCTCGGGCGGTGGAAATTGCCTATATAAAGAAGGCCCGTAGTGTTGTCTAGGGCAGTTCTGGGTAGTAGATCTGGGTATTGATTTGAGGCTTTGTCCTACAGAATATTGTAAGGGAATGCCCATGTGGCTTGCATATTGTAATTCTGAAAGTTTGTAATTCCACATTTGTGGAGATAATAAGAAGCCAATTTTCTATTCTTGCTTATTATTGTTGTTGTTTCTCTATTTTTGTTATGTGTTTGTGGTATTAAGGGGAGCACCCTTCACCAGGCCTTCGCAAACTTGACCCGATCAGGATCCTCAATATTTTCATACTCAAAATATTCTTCACATTCATTAATCCAGTAGATCAATTCCTCTACGTTAAGATTCCCTAAAAATGTAGGAACCTCGATCTTAGGTCTTTTCCCAATCTTGGAAATGGCCCGGAAAAGCCTTTCTTCCTCTTGATTCAAAACTTTGACTTCTCCTTCTTGATCTTCTTCTTCAGCTTCATCCTTGCTTTCGTCTTTGACATTAAGATTCATTCCTCTGCGAATCTCCTCTTGCAATGCTCACACTTATCTCTGCAGTTCCCTAACCTGAGGTGTTACAACACCAGCTCTTCCACCATGTTCCCTTCATGGAGGCATTTTTGCACTTCTCACTGAAACCCTAACCACGGTCCTAGTGCAAACTATCTCACAGTCAGCGATATGTTTACACATAAACCCTAACCCACTATCCTAGTGCAAACTGTCTCACAATCGGTGGTCTATTTACACACTTAGGAACTCCTGCTCTGATACCACTTAATGAAGGGTGCTCCCCTTAATACCATAAACACATAACAAAAATAGAGAAACAACAACAATATGCAAAAATAGAAAATTGGCTTATTATTATCTCCACAAATGTGGAATTGCAAACTTTCAGAATTACAACATGCAAAGCCACATGGGCATTCCCTTACAATATTTTGTAGGACAAGCCTCGAATTATTACCGAGATCTACCACCCAAAACTATCCTGAACTACCTAAGACAACACTACAGACCTTTCTTATATAGATAATTTCCACCACCCGAGAAGATTCTAGAAATTTAGCCCTTTAGGCTGACTAGACATAAAATTATTTATTTTTCATAATTATTATAATAGGGTCGGCTCAAAAGAAATACAAAATATGATTTTAGGTAACCCAACTTTCGGAGGCCATAACTTTTTAACTGTAACTCCATTTTTCTATTGCAACCACTTTTCAAAAACGTCATGACGAGATCTACAGTGCCTGACACGTGCTAGCACTAGTCAGTTGGGGGTCGATTGCGATCCGAAGCCTCTAAGGCCTTCAAAATTAACCTGAAAGATTTCGTACCAAAAAATCTCAATAACTTCACCAATACTGATGATGTGGCAATGAAACTCAACTGGTAGGCTGAAATGACTAGGATGAACCTCTAACTGTGAAATCAAAACATTCTGAGATCATATGACCAACTTACTAAAAATAGTAAGTTTTTATAAATAGCAGCTCTGCACAAGATAGCCCTTATTGAAAAAAAAATAGAAATATTTTTGGGTGATACAAGATTGCTCCTACACCCAGGATGCTCCTGCATCAATTTTTCATAGTGTCTATGTTACATTCTTTCCAATATGCATAGCATCAAACAAATGCACGATTGGGAGATCCTTGTAGTACGGCAACCTACTAAATTAACTATGATAACTTTTTATTCCTCTAGGAAGTTGGTCATTAATGCCTTGACGACCTTCATGAGCATCAATGTCATAATTAGTAAATAAAAGACAATATCAAAATATAAATTTCAAACAAAAATCATTAAATGGAATGACATTACCTTGGCAACTTAGTCTATTGTATTCCAACTTTCATAGATGAGATGTCATTCTTTGTGGCCTTGATGTTGTCTCTTCTTTCCCATTAAAAAGATATTTTTTTGATAGTTTGATACATATGATTATTGTGGAGAAAGTGCCTAAACTCATCGAACACCTACTTTCCTAAACTTCCTAAATGATGAGATTTCATCTTCGGACCACAAACTGGACATGCAAATTTACCCTTTTTTTGAAGACCTAAAAGATACCATACAATTGGATCATGTACAATTATCATGCACAACTTAAACATACAACAACAATGTGTAAGCACTATAACATACTGAAAATATGTGACCTTAACATGAATATATAACATACTACAAAAATGAGTTAGCCCAGGGGCATCATGTATTGTCCATACAAGCATTGCATGGAATTGAAATTTTCTCTATCCTATTGGTCTAGAGACGTCATACATAGTGACCCCATTCCATAAAATCAACAAGTCGTCAATAAGGGGCTCAATATACACATTCATATTATCTTTAACTTGGTACTTACCTAGTTGAATGAACAAAAACATTACATAATTATTATGACCATCTTATTGTGGTGTTTATAACTTAATTTACATAACTATTAAATGAAAAAATACCTGGTACAATCATTGACAACATTATGTGCTCCCTCTTTATGGACATCCAAGGAGGAATGTTATTGTTAATAACAAAAATAGGCCACATTGAGTAAACAAATCTCATATCTCCAAATGGATTGACAATGTCCGCTGCCACTGAAATCTTGAGATTACAAGGTTCTTCTTTAAAGTGTGGCCATGATATTTCAATGTCTTTAAATGCAGAACCATCTGCAAGCATTCGCATAATGTCATCTTGACTTCTATTGTGTGTATGGTAATCCATAAATTGTGCCAAGCTAGTGCACCTGAATAATAATTGAAGACGTGGAATAATGGGAATGTACTGAAGAGTCTTGTGAGGCACCTTTTTTGTTATTTGATCTGATCGATATCTAGTAATATGACAATTAGGGCATTCTGTTGCAAATTCATGTTTTGTATGATATAGAATGTGATCATTGGGACATGCATGTATTGTCTAATACTTCATTCCAATTTGATTCATAATGGTAGATAATTCTCGGTATGAACGAGGCAGAATGTTTGATGGTGGTAACAAAAACTCACCTATCAACCTATAACAACAAATATGAATTGTTAATATAATGAATCGTAATAGTATGCTAACATTGAAGATGAAAAAAATGGCATACCTTAGCATACGTGACATTGCTACATTGGATAAACCATTCATAACCTTCAAGTTCAACAACAACACTATAGTGGAGAGAAGAGTTGTTTGGGAGACTTGGTATAGGGGCTCGTATGCCTTCTCAAGTATAGCTATATCAAGACCATCTTCATCATCATTATCAGATGCGCTAGTACCATCATCATGATCATCTTGATCAGCTACGCCAATACCATCTTTTTCAATCATGTCCTCTGGCACATTATCAACTACGCCAATACCATCATCTTCAATTGTGTTCTCTGCCACAGGATCATCTTCTTCCATGGGAGTGTTATCATTGGCTTGGATATTCACACCTCCATGTTCCTCCAATTGAAAATCCACATTCACCAATTGACAAAAATCGTACCCCCCTTCAATGTGACCATGTTGCCTACAATGACTCTGGTCTATTGTGACTAGAATTCTTTGATTCTTTAAGCCCTTACACTTTTTACAAGGACAATTACATTTATCAATGTCTTTTCTTTGGAACTGAGACCACAATCTAGCAATTGTCTCATTATTTTGTTCTGGGTTCATATTGCCAGGTGTGGACTTTCTTCACGGGCTATAAATATACAAAATGTAAACATACAAATATTAGTAGTATCTTGTATATAATCAAAAATATATATATATTATAAGATTATACAAGATTTACAAATACACGCACAAATCATGCTCACTAGACCACGAAATATTCAAAAGGATAAGTATTTTGGGAGTTATTATTATTTTGGGAGTTACACAAATCTCCTCACTAGACTATTGAATCTGTGGATATTATTCTTGATGCTAAAGTAAATCAAAAATGTGAAGTTGAAGCAATTACATCAAGCTACAAATTATCAAGGCTGGAATTTCAAAATTCTTCATTAATCAAGCATCATAAGGAGGCTGAATTATCTCCTTTAATGGTGGATTGTGTTATTTGAAGGCTGCCAAACAGTATTGATCCAGCACTCAAAAGGTTTGGAAGGTTCGACAGGGAGATTGATATTGGGGTTCCGGATGAAGTAGGCAAGTTGGAAGTGCTTCGCATCCATACAAAGAATATGAAGCTCTCTAATGATGTACATATATTGGGGCCTTATTTTTTGTACTTCTATATCTAATGTTAAATAGTTATTGGATTTTGAAAGCATTTATTAATCAAGTGTAATAACATGATCAAGAGATGGTTTAATCATTAAGAGTCACAACTACCAAGAAATAGAGCATCATGATTACATATAGAGAAGCCATCAAAAGTGCACTATAAATGAACAAAAAAAATTAGAGGATAAAAGAGATGTTACATGTTTGCATCACACATGCTTAAGGCAAAAGTTCCTAATACAACTAAAGAGAGTAATTAAAATGGAAATTGAATCAAATGTAAGCAACATATGGCATTATTTTTCAAAGACAGTGACAATTTAAAAGAATTGGAAAAATACAGTGTACAAGCAATGATAGTGTGCCATGGGAAGTCACAATAAGTATGAACCCATAGAGGATTTTCATTGTTTCCTAAAAGAAGATCATTTTCAGAGTGAGATTTAGCTACATAGAGGTGAAGCCATGACATAGAAAAGGTAAGAGAACCTCAAATTTTTTGACATATAATGCTATCATGTCAAAAGGACAACAAAGTGTAGTTTTTAGAACAATGGAACAACCATCTCTCTTAAAAGGAACAACCATCATGTTATAGACTTATTTAATATGGCCATTATCATGAGATCATAGGGTAAAACACATCTATCTACTATTAATGAACAATTTCTTCTATAGAGGCAATTTTGAATTCTATGCTCATGTGAAAAGGAAATGTCACTTAGTTTGAAGTCCTAATAGAAAAAATACAATAAGAAGACATTGACATATCATGCCTTAAATCGACAACAATCACAATAAGAAAATGGAACAACCACAAGGTACAAGCATGTGCAAGTCATTGTAATCATTGGAGATATGTTAAAGGTTAAGTACAATAGTAGAGTACAACCATGATACAATTAATGAAAGTGCCATAAAACACCATGATATTTATAATCAATCATAGAGAAAAGAGACAGTGTAGCAAATGTTTACATATTCCGCTTAGTTTGTTCAAGATTATAGTTTGTTCAACCTCTTCCCGTGAAAACTACATGTACACTTTAGTTAAAATAGTTTAGTTTTACATGAACAATAACTAATTTCTGATTTGCCAATAAATTTTTTATTAATAACAAGTTACCAACAATGCATTGCCTTTAGTTCTACTTCAAAAGTTAATATGTGAAAGTTTGTCAAAAATTTAATAGTACGTGAAGTACATCATATTCTTGCACAAATTGAATTGAGAATACAAATCCACTTAACAATGCTTATACTTGTATTGATATTATTGATTTTTAAATTAAATTTACATAACATCAAAATAAATACACTCTAGAAACTAGAATTTAAAAACTCCATTGTTCCAGATTATAGAGATCATAACAGTGAATGTAAAGTAAGTTAATGAGTATTGGGAATGGACCAAGTTAATGATCATAACAGTGAATGTAAACTATGTTCAAGAAATGAAATTGTAAATTCATTTGAAATCTGTCAGCCATTGCCCATGAGGGTACAGTCTAACTATATTGTTGACAAACGTTTATTTTTATGATTGATATGGATTCAAATGATTGCTAGGATATGGTGTTACATTTCATTAAAGTTTTGAATAGTTTTGTGCTCATTTGGAAGACATTTTGGGTCCTCAAAACGTGATTCTCCCTATACAGTCAAGGAATGTAACAGTCATGATAAATTGATGCAATGATTAGATTTAAGATTGTTTCTTTTTCATACATATTGAGTATGTTGGAATGGATGCCATTTAAGTTGAATCCTTTTGTGAATGTCCAAGGGTTATGAAGAAGGTTAGTATGTGGGAGTCCAAGGAAGAGTGATTGTTCCTGAATAATGTACCAGTGAAATATCATAAAGAAATGATGGATCAAAAGTATTTATTGTTTTCCATGAATGGAATGGAGTTAAAAACTATGTATTATCATTATGTTATATGTTTCAGATGTGTTGGATGCAGATTATAGAGATCATAACAGTGAATGTAAACTTAGATCTAGAATCGATCATTAACTAGGGCTTCACCATGATGAACTACAACTGATTGAGAACCTGATTGATGAACTACAAGTGATTAGAGATCACCGAGCACTGAATTGTTATGTAAAATAATTGAATCATTCTTTATGTTGTCATTGATGTCAACTAGTTTTGAGAGAACTTATCATGGTAGTTGCAAATATCTAAACATCTGTAGAAGAGAAGAGAAAGATGAAGAACTGAGATATCTACATTAAGAAAGATGGATATGACAAATGATGATAAGGAATACTCTTGGTAACTTATTGATGATTCTATGACTTCATATTGTTGACTTGATTATGTTGCATTAATCTGTTATGAAGATAGAATCCAAATGTTACAAAATAGTGTGGTCAATTAATGAAGCATTCTAGTATACACTGAGCCAATGTAGTGTATACCGAGCGAGAGTATCAACCGAGCTTGTGTTCACCGATGCATTTCTTTCTTAACCAATTATGGACAAAAGAACTAAATGATTAGTTTAGCCGACAGAAATTGATGAGTTGTAAAGTGTATGATTACGAGATGAAAAGATAAAGTTTTTTATGAGATCAATGGCTAGCAAAATTTGAGGAATATCTAAAGGATATAATTGTAACACATCTTTCGAGGAAGGTTTAAGAGGAAAAATCAACGAAGGAGATTAAGCAAAAAAATCTAATGGATGAAAATAAAATAGTTTACTTGTCTATTTAAGAGACTAAGGGTTTCACAGTGAAATACATGCCGAAGGAAGGAGATTGCAGAGATATTGCGTGAACAAAGCTTCATGCATGCCTGATCAAACTGGTTAAAGGAGAACCGAACTATAGAGTATTTAACGAGCATCACAGAGTATTTACCGAGGGATAGTAAGTTATTAAATGTTGATGAACTAAATATAAATATTGATTAGAGAATTCGTATGGACTTAAGAATATATCTGAATATCTGCAAATCAAGTTGTATTGTAATCATATCACCTGATGTTACAATTTAACCATTATAAATAGATAAATCTCTTAACCGAGTAGACTTGTAAGTCTTATATGTCATTCATAGAATGTACATTGTTATCCTATCAACCCCATAGTGAGTGTTGGTTGGATGATAACTATTAGTGTTAAATCCTCTAACAAGGTCACACCTTACAGTGTGTTTTGTAACCTTTAACAGGGTTGGCTCTTCACCAAGCTCACTCCAGAAGAGTGAAAATATTTTGGGTTACCGGTCCTAGGTGGTTTTTCCCTTAACAAGGTTTCCATGTTAAATCTTTGTGTTATGTGTTTATTGTGGTGATTGATTGATTATCATACTTTACATATTGCATATCTGATTTGGTCGGTAATCACTATGAACTATTAACTGGTAATTGGTAAAAGCACAGACAGTTTAGTATTATTGTTTACCGAGCTGCAGAATAAGCTAATTTGTTTTGAATTATACATTTTGTATTTGGGACTATGGATAACTGATTCACCCCCCCCCCCCCCCCTTTCAGTTATTCTAACACTTGGTATCAGAGCGTGTTTGGTTGCTTGGAACAGAGTTTTAAGGACTTCAGCAAAAAGATCACAAAATGTATAAGAGGGAAGTGCCAAAGCCGAACAAGGACAACTTTACAATATGGCAAAGCTAAATTAGACTTCATATATCTGGAATTGGGAATTCTGCCATCACCCTATTCAATAATGGCTACCTAGCACCGCCTACAGGACCTTTGATTCTTCACCAATTGAGAGATAGCCATGAGCATAATGTTACTATGATGGAGATTGTTGTTGCTCTATCAGATGTCAAATTTGAAGATGTCAAGGATTGTGCTACCTCAAAGGAAATGTGGGATAAACTTTCTCAAGTTTATAGTAGTGATGCAAATGTCAGAAGAGCTAGAGCTAAAAGTTTAAGAGGAAGATTCGATGATATGAAAATGAAAGAAGGATAAAATATAGTGTAGTATACAAACCGAATAAAGGAAGTAGTTAATGCTATCAGAGGATCTAGTGGTGTCATTACTGAGGAAACAGTGGTAAGTAAAATTCTTAGAACCTTATTTCCTATTTATGTAATCAAAATATCTACAATACATGAAATGAGGTCTGCACATGGCAATACTCTTACTCTTGATAATCTAATCAGTAAGCTTACAACTTTTGAACTGGACAACTTTGATAATAGTATTGTACCGTCTGTTGAGTCTTCTTTCATGACTTCTTTGAAGATCGGTAAATCTAGTAGTAGAAGTAATAATGATGATAATGACAGTAATATTGATGATGATTTTGATGTTCTTGATGAGCTTGAAGATCTTATGGCCAGGAGGTTACCTAAAGGTAAAGGTAGATATAGGGGTAAATTAACTTTAGCATGTTTTAACTGTAAAGAAGTTGGTCATATTACTGCTAGATGCCCAAATAAGAAAGAAGATGATAGAAACAAGGATCGATCTGGTGAAGGAAGCTATGGGAGGAGAAATAATACGAGTTACTGATACTACAAAAAAGACAACCAAGACAACAATGATAAAGGCAAAAAGGTATGTTACATTGCTAAAGAGAATGATACTGATACTAACATAGATGATGATGTTCAAGTAGTAGTTGTTGCAATGAAGGATGATTCAGAGGAAGAAGAAAGGTATGTAGAGATAGCACTTATTTCTAAAGTTAATAAAAATGATACATGGATCATTGGTAGTGGTTGTACACATCACATGACTGGTGATGAAGAAAAATTGAGAAATATAATGGAGGATCTGTAAAAATGGGTAATGATACACCTTGTATGGTTAGAGGAAAGGGATCCTTACTGATAAATGATAAAATTAGATGTGAAAATGCTTATTGGGTAGAAGGTTAAATTACAATTTGCTAAGTGTGGCACAACTTAACAACTCAGGTCACCGTGTAGCTTTTGAGAGCAAGAAAGTAAAGATATTTGATGAAGGAGGAAAACTTGTTGGAACAGGAGCACAAATGAAAGGTAACTTGTTTTATCTTGACAATGATAAGTCTTCTTGTTTAATGATGAAAAATGAGGATGCATGGTTATGGCATAAAAGGTTATGTCATGTAAACTTTGATAATATGATCAAGATTAGTAAAAAGAAAAGGGTTAGAGGTTTGCCTCGCCTAACAAAGCTGGATCATGTAATGTGTCATCAATGTCAGAAATGTAAGATGACAAGATCTAGTTTTAAGAGTAAAGATTACTCAACAAAGAGAATTTTGGAGCTATTTCACACTGACCTATGTGGTCCCATGAGAACACAAAGCTACTATGGAGATAGGTATTTCATTCTATTTGTTGATGATTATACTAGATTGATGACTGTGATGTTCTTAAAAGAAAAATTAGAGACATTTAAAATGTTTAAATGGTATAAAGAAAAAGTAGGGAAAGAAACCAGGAAAGAACTGAAATGTTTAAGATCTGATAGAGGTGGTGAATTTATTTCTAATGAATTTACTAACTATTGTAATGAGAATGGTATAAAAAGATAGGTTTTTGCACCAAGAACACCTCAGCAAAATGGGATTGTTGAAAGGAGGAATAGATCAATTGTTGATTGTGCAAGGACACTCATGATAGAAAAGAATTTGTCTTAGACATACTAGAGAGAAGCAGTTAGCATAGCTGTTTATGTTCAAAATTGAGTACAACAAAAGGACACATACAAACCACCCTATGAGTTATGGTTTGGTCACAAACTAATTGTAAGTTACTTTAGAATATTTGGTAGCAAATGTTTTATTATGAAAGATGATATAAATGGAAAGTTTGACTCTAAAGGTGATGAAGGGATATTTCTTGGATATTCCACTAAAAGAAAAGCTTACAAGTGTCTAAATAGAGTTACTAATAAAATGACTAAAAGTACTAATGTCAGGGTTGATGAGTTTGATGATAAGAATGGTGAAGAGAGCACCAGGGAACCAAAAGATTATGGTAGATTCACTTACATTGAACATCTAGAGTACCTATCGAAGCTGTAGACTATATCAACCGGTCATTAGGAAAACAACACCGAGGAACAAGAAAGGAACACCGATGATCAGGAAGAGGCTACCGAGAAAGAAAATGAACTGGAACAAGATGAACAAAAAAGAAGAGATCGAGTACTGGCAAGATTTGTCAAGAGACATCATCCTAAGAACCAAATCATTGGCGATAAGCAAGTTGGCATGCAAACAAGAAGTAAGTTAAGACAAGGTACATGCTTAGTTTGTGAGTTTGAACCGAAGAATGTTAAGGTTGCACTAGAAAATGATGAATGGATAAATGCAATGACTGAGGAGATTGAATAGATAGAGAAAAATAAAACATGGACCTTAGTACCTAGACCTAAAGATAAGAATATTATGGGTACTAAATGGATTTTTAGAAACAAGCTAAATGAAAATGGAGAGGTTACAAGGAATAAAGCCAGACTAGTTTGCAAGGGGTATGCATAGGAGGAAGGAGTTGATTATGGTGAAACCTTTGCACCTGTTGCTATACTAGAAGGATTTTTCATGTTACTGGCCTATGCAACACATAAGAAGTTTAAAGTTTATCAAATGGATGTTAAGTTTGCATTTCTGAATGGGATACTAGAATAGGAGGTCTACATAGAACAACTAGAAGGGTTTGTTGATTCAGACAAGAAAGACATGGTATGTAGATTACATAAATCTTTATATGGTTTAAAGCAAGCATCAAGAGCCTGGTATGAAAGGCTACATACTTATTTGTTAAGTATTGGTTTTGTTAGAACAAGTGAAAACAACAATCTGTATATGAAAGGAGAATCAGATGACACTATCCTGATTGCTAAAATATTTGTGGATGATATTATTTTTGGAGGACAAGATCACATATGTAAATCATTTGCTGATGAGATGAGAAATAAATTTGAAATGTCTATGTTTGGAGAGATTAAGTTCTTTCTAGGACTGTAGGTTATTCAGAAAAATGATGGGATATTCATCACACAATCCAAGTATATCAAAGAAGTATTGAGAACATTTGGCATGGAAGATGCTAAACCAGTTGGAACAACAATGGTCACAGGCTACAAACTAACCAAAGATGATGAAACTACAGAGGTGAACTAAACATTGTACCAATCAATGATTGGTAAGTTGATGTATGTAGTACATAGTAGACCAGATATTGCACATGTTGTGGGGATTATTGCTAGATTTTTTGCAAATCCTAAGGAGTCACACATGGTTGCTACAAAGAGAATATTGAGATACCTAAAGAAAATAGAGGACTATGGATTATGGTATCCAAAGGATGGAAAATTTGAACTCAGAGTCTACACCGACACTGATTGGGCTGGAAATATAAATGATAGAAAGAGTACCACTGGAGGAGAATTTTTCTTTGGTGAAGAGTTGTTACCTGGACAAGTAAGAAGCAGTCTTGTATTTCTCAGTCTATAGTCAAAGCAGAGTATGTTTTTGCTGCTACAAACTATTCAAATATTGCATATATTAAACAAGTGTTGGAAGGGATGAATGAGGTAATCATTGAGCCGGTGATTATATATTGTGACAACACGAGTGCAATAAACATTTCAAAGAATCCAATGGTGCACTCAAAAATAAAGCACATATCTATCAATTATCACTACTTAAGATAACAAGTACAGGAGAAGCAAGTAAAGTTGGAATATGTTACATCTAAAGAGCAACTTGCAGACATTTTTACCAAGCCTCTATCGAAGGATACATTTGAATACTTAAGGACTAGACTTGGGGTTCGTCCCCTGTCTATCGATCACTAATGTGATCTAGAGGTTCCATCGGCCTAATCTTATTAGAAGATCATTCATGTTGATGCAGCATAGTTCACACGTTGAATTCTATCTAAGGTTGTGAAATATTTGAGGAACAAGTGGCATAATCAGTATACCGAGATAGAGTATATGCATCAGATGATAGAGAGTTACATGGATACTACAGAGTTTTATGTTTATGTTTTTCTTTGGTATTGTTTTCAAAGGGAGAGATAAATAATATGATAACTGAGGAGATTACTGGAACATCTATCTAATGGAGAGATAATCTGAAACAATTAGGGAGAGTTTTGAAGATTTTTTGCTGAAAATAAAAGAAGGAATCTAAGAGCTGCAAAGATCATATATGCAAAAGAAAGTCTGCACTTGCAATGTTGTTATGTAACATAGTGATTAAACATATTAAGCTAGGGAGAGCTTACCGAGCTACAACATTTGCTTATAGAGTTGTAGAATACATGTTTGGTATGTGTATGGTATACTTCATATTGCTTGAGTTTCCATCAATGCCAAAGGGAGAGATTGATGAACTACAACTGATTGAGAACCTGATTGATGAGCTACAAATGATTAGAGATCACTGAGCACTGAATTGTTATGTAAGATAATTGAATCAATCTTTATGTTTTCATTGATGTCAACTAGTTTTGACAGTACTTGTCATGGTAGCTGCAAATATCTAAACATGTGTAGAAGAGAAGAGAAAGATGAAAAACCAAGATATCTACATTGAGAAAGATGGATATGATAGATGAGGATAAGGAATACTCTTGGTAACTTATTGATGAGTCTATGACTTCATATTGTTAACTTGATTATGTTGGATTAATCTATTATGAAGATAGAAGCAAAATGTTACAAAGCAGTGTGGTCAGTTAATGAAGCATTCTAGTATACACTGAGCTAGTGTAGTGTATACTGAGCAAGAGTATCAACCGAGCTTGTGTTCATCGACGCATTTCTTTGTTAACAAAGTATGAAAAAAGAACTAAATTATTAGTTTGGCTAACAGAAATTGATGAGTTGTAAAGTGTATGATTACGAGGTGAAAAGATAAAGTTTGTTATGATATCAACAGCTAGAAAAATTCAAGGAAGATCTAAAGGATAGAATTGTAATAGATCTATCGAGGAAGGTTTAAGTGGCAAAATCAACAAAGGAGATTAAGCGAAAAAATCTAATGGATGAAAAGAAAATGGTTTACTTGTCTATTTAAGAGACTAATGGTTTCACAGTGAAATACATGCCGGAGGAAGGAGACTGCAGAGATATCATGTGAACAAAGCTTCATGCATGCCTGATCAGATCAATTAAAGGAGAACCAAACTATAGAGTATTTAATGAGCATCACAGAGTATTTACCGAGGGATAGTAAGTTATTGAATGTTGATGAACTGAATAGAAATATTGATCAGAGGATTCATATGGACTTAAGAATACATCTGAATACCTGCAAATCAAGTTGTATTGTAATCAGATCACCTGATGTTACATTTTAACCATTGTAAATAGATAAATCTCTTAACCAAGTAGACTTGTAAGTCTTATATGTCATTCATAGAATGTACATTGTTATCCTTTCAACCCCATAGTGAATGCTGGTTGGACAATAACTGTTAGTGTTAAATCCTCTAACAAGATCATACCTTACAGTGTGTTTTGTAACCTTTAATAGGGTTGGCTTTTCACTGAGCTCACTTTAGAAGAGTGAAAATATTTTGGGTTACCGGTCCTAAGTGGTTTTTCCCTTAACAGGGTTTCCACTTTAAATCTTTGTGTTATGTGTTTATTGTGGTGATTGATTGATTATCATACTTTACATATTGCATATTTGATTTAGTCGATAATCACTATGAACTATTAACTAGTAATCGGTAAAGCATAGACAGTTTAGTATTATTGTTTACCGAGCTACAGAATAAGTTGAATTTGTTTTGAATTATACATTTTGTATTTGGAACTATGGATAATTGATTCACCCCCCCCCCCCCCCCCCCCCCAATTATTCTAGCACACCACTCCATTGTTCTTTTTCACTCCCTTTTCTAACTTGGTAATGATTTTCTTCACACTTTCCTGGTGAGAAGAGCTTTGAAGTGCAACATGGGAAAGGGCTGAGGACATTATTGTGGAGAAGCCTTCTGAGCTTAGTCCAGTGTTGATTGTAGGGAGAGTTAATTGTGGTGTTATTAAGATTTATAATAGTCTCTTGAAATAAGTCTCTTGGGTTGCATCGCTTGTTAATTATGTTTCAACATTTCATTCCAAGATTATGCATTTAAAATAGACCACCCATTATCGAACACATGTACACAAAGCATTGCAGAGAATATTGTACAAAGATTGATAGCAAGCACTCAAAGAATCTAAGTGATGATAGGTAAAAGATACACCAACCGGGAAATATTCCTCAGGGAAGACTGTTGACTAGAGATTTCAACACAGAGATATAGGTGATTGAGAATAGCAGGGGATACGTATATATTATGTTCCATGAACTATAAAGCATTCAATTCTGAAAGAAGCCAATCTTTCATAGCAAAAATATTATTGAATTGAAAGTTACCTCGGTTCGTACCCTTCCCAGATATTGCAAACTTCAATTTTCTTCATGATGCAAGCAGCCCTCCTAATAAAACAAGGATAATCAAGCCGCCAAGACAGCCCAGAATGATTGGGGTTTTGTTTGAAGACTTTTCTGCATGGCTCATTAATTTTCAATGTCATGAGAAATGAAATATAACCCACCATCAAAAACATAAAATAAGTTCACAAATTATAGGAAGAAATGGAACCCTCATCGAAGCATGAAAAGAACAGGTAAAAGAATTAGGGGATTTAAGACTAACCATAACATTATATAATGGAATCCTCATCGAGCCATGAAAAGAACAGGTAAAAGACAAACAATGGGATGAAGCCGATGATGCTCAACCAGATGAAGCAACGATGAGATGATCTTCGAATTCACGTTTTGCACACTACAATTCCCTTGAAACAAATTCACCGTGGTAATAATGAATGAGAAATGAAACCTTTTTTTTTTAAGTTATGCCCTTGTTAGTCAAACTTTTGACTAACACAGTATTGGTCAAAATTTTGACTAACACAGCATAACTTTAAATAAAAATGAAATTCTTCCTTCTATATTCCGACCAACCAAAACCTTTAAGCTTCATGGTCAAAAAATTTGGTAGAAAAACTAGGTCAATTATACTAGTGATTGTTTGTGTCCATCAATAAGATATTTTATCTTATGAATATTGAATATCGTGGACTAAAATGCATATATTTTTTTCAATTTAAATGAATATGAACACAACTTCCAATTGGCAAACCTGCATCTTCCTTACAGATGGTGAACTTTCTATTGGTAAGAAAGCAAATCACAAATTACTATTCTAGGTCTAATTATAGTTCGGGTGATTAGTGACAACTAAGAGGATTGTATCTACTCGTGCACAAATGTTTATCATATGTTGTAATAATATTCCATGGTTTAAAGGATTTTGTTTTGAGTGTAATAGGATACTAATGCTTGAATTGGGTTTATCTCAATGGTCATTTATTTGATTCTAAATCTTTTACCAAGGAATCAACTAATGCTAACTATTGGGCCTTTTGTTCTTCATTTATCCTCTTGTTCTTTCCATTTAAGAAATAATGAAAAATGGGTACATTAATGATGTCAAGACTAAACCTCTCTTCGTTACTTCAAATAAATTGTACATAATAATAAAAAGATAGATAATAATTTGAATCATCAAATAATTTACAAGTTGTTAAGTAGGATAAAATTTCCACAAGTTTCTTTTGACATGTGAATATCAACATATTAATCTTCCACATAAGATAGATGTACATCAAAACTTATGAAATAATTTAGTTAGAATTTGTGAAAGTTTAGACATCAAAAGCTTCAATCAATTAAAATTTGAACTAGGGCATATAAACTCTGTTGTAGTAAAAGAGAAAGTTGGAGGAATAATAGTAACCTATAACACCACTTATGGTCTTCATTAACAAGCTAAAAGTATGTAAAGACAATTGTGGTACATGTTTTACAACAATAAGAATAATGAAAACAATGAAGAGGGTTTTTGACCAAATTGATAGACAATCAATCCAACAAAGTATAATTTAAATAGATCATTGTATAATTAAGTGTTACAAAAATATGTCTCGGCCTTGCATTTACATAGGGTTACCATTTTTAGTAAGTTCTTCATTGAGTGTGAATTCTCCCTATTCTTCTCCTAAAGTTTTATATGGGCTATATGAGCATGCCAATAAATTTTTGTTGTAAGATCATGTCCAATTTTGAAGATATTAAAGTTTCTATTTTCTAAAATTACCCCAAAAAAATTAAATTCAATTTTGTTTGGGCTATAGAGCCGAGTATAAAACAACCCACAAATGAGGCCAAATAGAGTAGTTTTTTAGATGGTGATCGAGCACAATGTGACATTTTTTATGCTTCAAATAATTATTCAATTGGACACCCAGTTCAGAAGTTATGGCCTTTAGCAGTTAAGTCTCCTGAAATATGAAATGTAAAAATATGTTGAATACATAAATGAGCTATAAAATGGATTTACACATGTTGGTGTGTGTATTGACACATCATAGGGCATCTTTAATTGGAGATAATATTGGCACTACTTTATAAGTGGTTTTTATCCCATGGTTTTATAATTCCATTCAATAGTTTTTTCTATTGTACATCCTATATATTAGGTGTGTAAGATTTAGGGTGTGTTGAAGAGTATTAGAGCTATTCAGTTACCTTTGAATATGAGGTTAGTGATACTCAAGCTAAGAGAAGCTTACTCTACAAGTATGTTGTAATATGTTATTGATTTTTTAATAGTATATAGGGTAGCTTTTGGAGCATGGTATTTTTTTTATGAAAGGGTTCTCCCCACATAAATCACTATGTTGTGGAATGCATCTTATTTTATGTTATTTTTGTTAAGTTTTTGTATTTGTTGTGAAGTTTTGAAAAAAAATTACATTACCCTCTCTTCATTATTGGTGTAGGAAGTTGTTCTGCTACTTAACTTCCATAAGAGTGGTATTGGAGCTTGATCACTTCTGGATTCAGTTGTGGATTGTTGTGTTTTTTGATATAATAAATATTTGAGTGGGAGCTTGTGTAGAAGAGACTTTGTGTTCTAGTTGAAAGAACTTTAAAATGGCTAGTTTACCAAGGAGAATAGAGGTGAAAAATTTTCTATAAATAATTTTGAAATGTGGAAACTAAAGAGGGACAATCTTCTAATTTAGATCGGGACATGGGAGAGGTTGTTGATGAGGCTATCAACCCACAGATCTGGATGTGGCTACTAAGTATGTTGATATATAGATTGTAAAGGCAAGGGTATAATTATTTTGTACCTTCATAACTCTATTTTAATCAATGTCCATGAAGAGTCATCTATAAAGAGTCTATGAAATAATCTTGGTGAAATGTATCAAAATAATCTTTGATAAATAAGATTTCCTTGAGGAAGAAACTATATTCCTTGATAATGGAGGAGGGTGAAAAAAGTATAGACCTCCTAGAAGCATTTACTATGTTGGTCTTAGTTGGTGTCTATTGGTGTAAAGATGGATGGGGTAGATAAATGTCTATTGGTAGTTTTGAAATGTCTACTGGTTTTAGCAAAATTTTCTCAAGAAGAAATTGGTAAAGCTTGTGAAGCATTGGTTCTTAATGACCCTATTGTGTATTACCTTTTCCTTCAAGACAAAATAGAACCCAGTTATAAGCTTACATCTAGGTGGAATGAGGCTAAATTATAACTTTTCAAACAAAAAAAATCATTTTAAAAGAAAAATTTAAAAACCCAAACTCTCAAATATTTACCTCAAAATTTGGGTCATACACAACAAACTGTCTCTGAGCATGATCATAATCATTCACCTATTTCTAGAAATGCTTCATTATATGTCAATTATACTGATTACACATCCATACCCCACCAAGGATTTTTCCTACACCATCCCCATAAAATGGTATACCCAATGATGAAGCCTCCCAAGGGATATCTCTAATATATTTCCAAGAGCTAATCCCTTTTATGATATAAGCCCCTTTTTATATTTGGCAATCCTAGTTCCAATGCCACCATATGCTCCATTCCAAAAAAAAACCATTGTAGAGAGTCTCATCCAACCTCCTTTTTCCATATGTCAAGACATTGATTCCTTCCCCAAATTTGGACCATACATATTCCTATTCATTCCCCATGTCAAGAGGATGATTCAAATCATGAAGAAATGAGTCCTAAAATAAATCAAGAGAAAGATCCCAAGAATCACAACTCCCAAACAATTATTTACCAAGGTCCTATTTTTCTTGAATTGAATGATGATCCTACCATCTTGGTCCATCTTATCCAAGATGATTCCCATCCATCCCAAGAAAAAAGTTTCCTTCCAAGTCTTATCAACCTTCCACTTCCTAAGAAAGATCATGACATTTCTTTTGTTCTTCCTAATGATGTCATCCTAGAACAAGAGAATAATACACTTAATATGAAGATTAATGACCCCCTTCTAAGAATATCAAAGAGTTCCTTTATCACCATGTCCACCACAAGATCCTACCATCCTTTTGGATCCTCATTAAGATCCCTTCATCACCATGTCCTATTCCTCCATGTCCACTATACGAACCTATTTTATTAAATGATCCAAACACACTCATTATTCCACATCATAAAGAACCTTTCATGTCTCTTGATCTCCTTCATGATTCCAAAAACTATGTGCAAGATGTTCAACAACCTGTTACATATCAAAAGGGTTCATCCACTTAATTTTGATTTGGTTTACTTGGCAATCCTATCACGTCCTCTATGTCATATCCAACTCAAGATAGATTTATATCATGTATCAAGTATCCTATTGGTAAAAGTAATTATCAAAGCATGCATTATAAAGACAAAGGAATATGCCTCCATAAAAAAGTCACATTGAAACCCCTCCATATCAAAGAAAATCATAATGGTTATGGCCTCAATTACATACCACTTTCTCAAGACATTGGTATTCCCATAGAAACATAAATTCAAACATATACCTCCCCCTTTAACCCTTCCAATATATCTTAGGTCCATATATCCCTCCATCCATTAGCTTGCAATCTATTTATACTTTCATGAGTCAAGATCAACAAAGGAATGCATCTTTGATATCCTCTCATCCATCCAAAAGACCTCCATATCACTCTCATACATCAAAGATGCATCCATATCATTCATATCCATCCATGAATTCTGTGCATTCTCCTAGCAATTTCAATGCCAAGCATAAAGTCTCTAAGTCAAGAAATCCACATGCAGTTAAGGATCAACATGTCTCATCTAATCAACGTGTGAAATAAAGAATTTAATATGATCCAAAAAGAAAAATAAATATCCAAAAGGCCATAGAGGCCCACTAACCAAAAGAAATAAGAAACAAAAGCTATATGGGTTCCTAAATCTCTTGTACAAGAAATGCATTCCAAGGAACCATAAAAGAAAGAAAAATCAAAATACATGTGGATTCCCAAACAAATCCTTGAAGAATGGATTCCCAAAGAAAAATCAAAGTTGGCATCCAAAATCACTATACCTCCATCTAAACATCTTCCATTTTCTAAATCCATTTTGGGTCCTTATGTCCCAAAATTTCAAATTTTTCTATCCTCCATCACTCCACTAACCCTCAAGGTGAGTGCAAATTTTGTTATTGCCCACATTCCATCTACTCAAAATCAAGCCTTCTTACACCCCTTCCATACTTTCATCCATCCCATCCAACCTTTTCCATAAATTTTTATCATGTTTCTCCAACCATCCATTTCATCATCCTACCAATGTCTTTGAGTATTCCTTTCATATCCATGGTCCATTATTACATACCATTTAAGAGTATCATGTATAGAAAGGGATTGTCTATTTCCTATATGTATCCACTATTTTTCAAAAATGTCAAAAGAGTCAGCAAAAAGACAAAAAGGAGAGAGAAAAAAGAAAAAAAAAGGAAAAGGAGAAGGAAAAACATTCGTCCACAAGTGAAATCTTGGAAAATAGACTCTTTAGGCAAGTACCATGATGAAAACCTAGTAAACAGTCATCATTTGTAATATATGAACATCTTGTATTCCATACTTGGGGGCAAGTTCCATTCATTATATCCTATTATATCTCACCTATCACATCCTTCATACATGGGGGTATTTTCCATTCATGTTATCCTATTATATCATATTCATCACATTATTCATTATCCTTTGTCCCTCATATCCATCATCCTTCTTTGTATCCATATTTCCTTTTCCATTTTGAGCTTTGATCTTGTCCTCCATTATCAGTTCTTATTTGTATCCATCATCCTTCTTTGCATACATTTTCCCTTTTCCATCTGTAATCTTGGCAAGGCTGAGGATCTTCATAAGTATCATGTCTCTTATCTTCTTGGCATTTCCCATATCCCTTTTGGTCCTTATTTTTAATCATATTCACATTTTTTAGTCCTTATCATTGGCCCTTATCTAAACCTTCAATTATATCATTTACCCATCTTTTGATCTTTCTTATCCCTTCATGTCCTATCCTTATCCTATCATTATCTTGTCCAAGTCCATCCCTTGATCTTGATATCTAAAATAAGGATGTAAAATGCAATACATGGTTCCAAAACCTCTTGATATGTCAATTCCCATGTATTATTACAAGTAGTGGTTGTTGTTGCACCAAAAGATTGACCTATTAATTCTTGATACAACCACTAGACTTATAGAAGACACAAGATGCAGTTAAGCCATGTCATGAATCCTGAGGGGAGCATTGACCATTTTTTCAACAATCTCCCCCTCAATGCTACTTGAGGGGATTCAAACCTGTGACCAAGCTCTGATCCACTTGTATGACCACTGAATTGTTTAGACTAACATAACAACCTAGCAGTTAACTTTGATGATTTCATCTCAGAAGAGATTTAAAGTGAGGTATCCGTAGAGATTTGAAGGAAGTGGAGGAGCTGATAAATTTTCTTGACTTCCCTGATAACATAAGAATCTTTTTGGACATCTCCAACATATATCCAATTTGGAAGATTTTATGTTGAATAATGCCTCAACTAAACAAGTCAAATGTTTGCACTTCAATTTCAGTGAATCCTCCACACTCACAATGCAATTTAAAATTTATTTAACAAAGAAGAGAAAGAACTTTGAATGTGTAACCTACTAGAAAATGAAAACTCAAAAGTCGTTAATACATAATGGTATTCTACAGCAGAACCTTGTGCCAAGTACAAGCTATGCAAACTAATCTTGGATCGTTATCTACGAGACAGTGTAGTGCAGTTGCATAATTATCAAATCAACATGTCTCTCAATCTTATTTCTATATGTGTCACAAAATCACCCAAGATTCTAGTTGGATGCTAGAGGAAATGGCCTACAAAGTTCAGAGAAGATAATGCATTTGCAACAATTAAGTTAGTAGGGTTCGCATGCAGAGTGATCAATGGAGAAAAAGAGAAACATCTTCAACTGCCAATATAGCCTATGGTGGCTTGTTTTATTATCCATCATTGGATGCTACAATTTTAATCAATTTTTTGTAATTAATTTAATGAAGGATTTTTCATTAAAAATGTTCTTATAGCTATCCTACGAATAATAAATTTATATATTTCTATGATGGTGATTGTACTTTCAATCTTACCACTTTCATTGTGTAATATGCTCAAACATTAAAAGAGATTATTCAAACCTACACATGTTAAATGAAAGTTCGATTACATAAAAGTGATAAATAATTTGTATATTTATTTATTAAAAAAATTATGTAAAGTATGTTGAGAAATATTATTTTTGAGGTATTTTTTATTTTGTTTTACTCTAATCAAAATCTAAATTCATGAGTCTTAAGTATAATCATAATTGATCTCTGATTAAATCCTAATTCTACTTCAAATGCAAATATAATTGAGGATTTAGCTTAACAAAATGAAAAAAATAACTCTAGTTGAAACCTGTCCCTATTACAACCTAAATTGAACACTAACCCAAATATTTACTCCAACCATAATCCTAATTGAGTGTCAAGCCTAAACCTAAGCCCTAATCCTTATTAAAAAAATGAGTCATAATCAAACTCAACACTAACCCTAATTGGACTCTATTCATAATGCTAGCCCTAATCAAACCCAATCACTAAACTTATTCAATTGTGTGAGGATTCTAAAGATATCAATCATATTCAAACAACATATAATTGACAAAATATCTCAACTAAATCTAATATCCTAGAATGTTCAGATTAAATTTTATGTTCAATGTAGTGAAGAATTTGAACACTTCAATACCAATTCTATTATGATTAGGAATTTGAAAAGACAATTTAGGTGGCATGATAGTTTTAAAGGGAGGAAGAATAATGATGATAGTATTAAAGAAAGGAATGTTGATTATAGATTGAGTAGGAAAATAGGTAATCTAGTTTTGACTACCTTCTACACCTTCAAAACTTATTCATCAATAAGATAACCTCCTATCACTCCTCACATGATGATCGTAATGCCATATTTATAAAATAAATGGTATTTATAGATAATGAATATATTATGTTTGATATAAAAGAGGTAACTCTTATGGTTAACCTAGAATTTAAATTCAATTATAGTTCAAGCTTTAGCTCTGGGTACAATCAACATCGTGATTGAATCGTGAAAAATAGAGCATGTTTTCTCAAGTACGGATGATCTAAGTTTTTTCAAAGGAGGGAATTATGTTGAATGTTCTTAACTAAAAATTTGACCATTTCCAAATCTAGCAAAAGTGGTCTCAAATTGAAGATCTTGATGAGACGAACCAAAAAACAACTTGAAATTAAAAAAATGACTTTATGTCCAATATAAGGGTTATGATAGGAATAGGTTTATAATTCAATTAGATTTTCATCTAGACTATAATTAGTTGTTCTGAATTCATCCTTATAGAATACACATTACAACAAATTTCTCAATTTAATAAGTAGATAAGGAAAAATACCTAGACTAAGAAAATTATCCCCTTGATCTAAAAGAAATTGAATTATGACAACAACATAGCTATATCCTTGATGCAGTAGAAGCTATGAAAAATAATCCAACTAACAATGTAGAGAAATTGTAGAATTATCTAATTAACATTTCTATCTATGTTAAATAATCACCCAAGATTTTGACCAAATGTTCAAGGAAACTGGTACTATGATTATTGCATTAACTTTTTAAAATATAACTGTAGATCTAGAATTACCTCTAACAACCTTGCAAAAGGCTCCATGAAAGACCACCAAGATAACCATTCAAAATCATAGCAAGTATGAACCTTAAATTAGATAAACACCATGCTTATGTATATTTTTCTCTATTAGTATTATCTCCCTAAAATGACATTTTCTTCATGGAAAACCATGTTGTTAGCTTTTATCATAACCATCAAATGTGAGATGAGATCAAAAAGTAAATGGGTAATTATAGTGAAAGTTGGCATTTGTCTCAAAAATAAATTAACATCCTTCTTACATATCTTACCCATGTGTATATATAGAGAAATTTGGCAATTTAGTCTACATAGGGTGTCTTGGATGTCAACTAATTGAATCTAATAGGTTTAAGGCTAAATTGATCACTCATTAAATGTATTATGGGTCATTCAATGAGGTACGTGGAAGTTGAAGTGGAAAATTGCAAGAACATAAGACTTTGGCAATAGGGGAAAGTCATGCCTCATGGTTGTAATGGGAGGCTCAATGGTTAGGGATGAATTGAAATTCATGCCAAAATGTGATGTAATATAAGGGAAGTCAAAAAAGTGGACCCTAACAAGAAATAAGGTTGTGATATTGCTATTAGGATTCAACTGTGTAGTTTTTTGGGTCAAACTCATTTCAACCCATGTTTCATGAATAGTGGTTCACAAGAACCCATCTCTCATGAGAATGAATAGAACAATTAGCACTCATTGCATCTAGATAATGTTCATAGAGGTGAAGCACCAGGATGTCCCAAGAGGTCACCCATCCCAATACTGCTCCAACACAAATGCACTTAAATACGAAGTTTCCTCCATGGTTAAGACCACTCTACTTGCAACCCTATTTGAAAAATATTTATAAAGTGCTTTTCCTTATGAATAATTCATTAGAAAGACCCTTAAGCTCATAAATTAATAAGTAGTATATATTTTCCATAGAAATTCAAATTGTGATATTTCTATCAGGATTCAACTGTATAGTTTTTTGGGTTAAACTCATTGACCCATGTTTCATAAGTAGTGGTTCACAAGAACCCATCTCTCATGAGAATAAATGGAAAACTTAGCACTCATTTCATCTATGTAATTCTCATAGAGGTGTAACACCGGAACTTCCCGGGAGGTCACCCATCCAGTTACTACTCCAACACAAGAACGCTTAACTACAAATCTTTCTTCCATGGTTAATCCCACTCTACTTGAAACTCTATTTGCAAGAAATTTAGCAAGTGTTGTGCCTTATGAATCATTCATTATAAATCCCCTTAATCTCATTAATTAATAAGTAGTATATATTTCCCACATAAATTCAAATTGTGGTATTGCTATCAAGGTTCAACTGTGTAGTTTTTTGGGTCAAACTCATTGACCCAGGTTTCATGAGTAGTAGCTTAAAAGAACCCATCTCTCATGAGAATTAATGGAGCACTTAGCACTCATTGCATCTAGGTGATGTTCACAAAGGTGAAACATTGGTACTTCCTAAGAGGTCACCCATCCTAGTACTAATCCAACATGAGCACGCTTAACTATAGAATTTCCTCCATGGTAAAGCCCAATCTTCTTGCAACTCCATTTGCAAAACCTTCAACAACTTTTGTGCCTTATGAATCAGTCATTATAAATCCCCTTAAGCTCATAAATTGACAAGCATGATTTATTTTCTACAACAAGTCAAATTGTGACATTGCCATTAGGATTCAACTATGTAGTTGTTTGGGTCAAACTCATTGACCCATATTTCATGAGTAGTTCACAAGAACCCATCTCTCATGAGAATGTTCATGAAACAATTATCACTCATTGCATCTAGGTAATTCTCATAGAGGTGAAGCATTGGGACTTCTCAAGAGGTCACTGGTTCCAGTACTACTCCAACATGAATACACTTAACTATGGATTTTCCTCCATGGTTAATCCCACTCTTCTTGCAATCCCATTTTCAAAACCTTTAGTAAATAATGTACCTTATGAATAATTCATTAGAAATCCCCTTAAGCTCATCAATTCATAATTAGGATATATTTTCCATGTGACAAGTCAAATTGTGATATTGTTATCAGGATTCAACTATGCAATTTTTTAGGTCAAACACATTGACCCATATTTCATGAGTAGTGGTCCACAAGAACACATCTCTCATAAGAATTAATGGAACACTTAGCACTCATTATATCTAGTTGATGCTCACAAAGGTGAATGTTAAAAAAGATAAAGAATAACAATGGAAATGCAGGAAATTATTTAATCCAAGAGTGAGGAGTTAGGAAAATACCATGAATTAGTGCAAAATCTAGGAGCATACACCAACAAAGCAAAGAGGAGACAATAATTTGAAAGGGGAAAGCAAATAAAACCCCTTGTGAATTATGAATGAGGCATGAAAAGCCTAAAAAGAAAGAGAGAGAGAGAGAGAGAGAGAGAGAGAGAGAGAATATGAGCACTTAGCTCAATACAATATGATAGAACTAAGAGAGAGAGAGAGAGAGAGAGAGAGAGAGAGAGAGAGAGAGAGAGAGAGAGAGAGAAATGTGTGAGAGAAATGTGAGAGAATTGGTGTTGAGTGTGTAGAGAAATATCTCTATAAGTAGAGATGAGTGAAGGAGTTTTCATGTAACTCCCTATGTGAATGAGTGCCACATTCATACTTGTGTGTGGGCCAAGTGTGAAATTCCTCTTAAGGAGGAATAAACTAAATTACAAATTACAATAAATATTTGTCCTCACATATTCCACTAGAGGATGAAATAGAATGTAGTGGAAAGAAGACAAAAAAGAAGTATATTAGGATACCTTGGCTTATATCCTAATATATTACAATAAGTAAAGATTAATAGTCTAACCTTGGTTTATAAATACACCAAGGAAAGATTACAAATTCTAACAGTGAAGCACCGAGACTTCTTGGGAGCTCACCCATCCCAGTACTACTCCAACACAAGTGCGCTTAAGTACAAAGTTTCCTCCATGGTTAAGACCACTCTGTTACGACCTCATTTGAAAAACCTTCAACATTTTTTTTACTTTATGAATCATTCATTATAAAGCCCCTTAAGCTCATCAATTGATAACTAGGAGATATTTTCCATAAAAAGTCAAATTGTGATATTGCTATCAAGATTTAACTGTGTAGTTTTTTGGGTCAAACTTATTGACCCATGTTTCACGAGTTGGTTCACAAGAACCCATATCTCATTAGAATAAATGGAAAAATTAGCGCTCATTGTATCTAGGTGATGCTCTTAGAGGTGAAGCATTGGGACTTGCTGAGAGTTCACCCATTCCAGTACTACTCCAACACGAGTGCACTTAAATACAGAGTTTCCTCCATAGTTAAGCCCACCCACTCTTCTTACAACCCTATTTACAAAACCTTTAGCAAGTTTTGTTCCTTACGAATCATTCATTAGAAAGCCCCTTAATCTCATCAATTGATAAGTAGGAGATATTTCACACAACAAGTCAAATTGTGATATTTCTATTAGGATTCAACTATTTAGTTTTTTGGGTCAAACTCATTGACCCATGTTTGATGAGTAGTGGTTCACAAGAACCCATATCTCATAAGAATGAATAGAACACTTATCAATCATTGCATCTAGGTGATTCATAAAGGTGAAGCACCAAGACTTCCCGTGAGATCACCCATCCTAGTACTACTCTAACACAAGCACACTTAACTACGGAGTTTCCTCCATGGTTAAGCCCACTCTTCTTGAAATCCCATTCACAAAACCTTTAGCAAGTGTTGTGAATTATGAATCATTCATTATAAATCCCCTTAAGCTCATTAATTGATAAGTGGGACATATTTTCCGCAACAAGTCAAATTGTGATATTGTTATCATGATTCAACTATGTTTTATTTGGGGTCAAACTCATTGACCCTTTTTTCATGAGTAGTGGTTCACAAGAACCCATCTCTCATGATAATGAATAGAACACTTAGCACTCATTGCATCTAGGTGATGCTCATAGAGGTGAAGCACTAGAACTTCCTAGGAGGTCACCCAACCCAGTACTACTCCAACACAAGTGTCCTTAACTATAGAGATTCCTCCATGGTTAAGCCCACTTTTCTTGCAACCCCATTTGAAAAACCTTCAACAAGCGTTGTTCCTTTTGAGTCATTTATTATAAATCCCCTTAATCTCATTAATTGATAATTATAAATTATTTTCAACAAGTGAAATTGTGATACTACTATTAGGATTCAACTGTGTGTAGTTTTTTGGGTCAAACTCATTAACCCATGTTTCATGAGTACTAGTTCAAAAGAACCTATCTCTCATGAGAATGAATGGAACACTTAGAACTCATTGAATCTAGGTGATTCTCAAAGAGGTGAAGCATCAGGACTTATCGATAGGTCACCCATCCCAGTACTATTCCAACATGAGTGTTCTTACTACAGAGTTTCCTCCATGGTTAAGCCCACTCTTCTTGCAACCCCATTTGCAAAACCTTAAGAAAGTATTTTTTCTTATGAATAATTCATTATAAATCCCCTTAAGCTCATCAATTGATAAGTAGGATATATTTTCTACAACAAGTCAAATTATGATATTTCTATTAGGATTCAACCATGTAGTTTTTTGTGTCAAACTCATTGACCCATGTAACTTCATGAGTAGTGGCTCAAAAGAACCCATATCTCATGAGAATGAATGGAACACTTAGCACTCATTTTATCTAGGTGATTCTCATGGAGGTGAAGCATCAGGACTTCCCAGGAGGTCACCCATTCTATTACTACTCCAACACAAGCGCGCTTAACTATGGAGTTTTTTCCATGGTTAAGATCTCTCTTCTTGCAACCCCATTTGAAAAACATTTAGCAAGTGTTGTGGCTTATGAATCATTCGTTAGAAATCCCATTAACCTCATCAATTAACAATTAGGAGACTCATTGACCAATGTTTCATGAGTAGTGGTTCACAAGAACCCATCTCTCATGAGAATGAATGGAACACTTCGCCCTCACTACATCTAGGTGATTCATAAGGCATGAAACTTGTTGAAGATTTTTCAAATGATTTTGCAAGCAGAGTGAGAT
>BSBK01002061.1:380000-425000 GCA_027943335.1 Chamaecyparis obtusa
CTCACAGAGCTTCCTGATGTTTTGCAAGCCTTTGTTCATCACTATGAATAGGTTTTTGGTACTCAGGCATGCTCTCCTACCAGTGAGAAAGCTCTTGCTGATTGTACAGTAGTGGTGCCTCAGTGTGTCTCCCATGTCCAATGTGTCTTCTATGAACAATTGCTTTCCTTGCAAGATCTTCGTGAAGCTGTGTTCACCATGGCTGATGATAAAGCCCTTGGTTGTGATGGCTTCCCTTGTGAGTTTTACAAAGCCCTCTAGGATGCCATTGGTCCTGATCTCCACCAGGTCTACCTGGAAGCGTTTCATACCCAATCTCTTAGGGATATCATTAACCAGGGTAATATCAAGTTTATTCCCAAGTTTGGGGATCCGGAGGACATTTGTAACTGGCAGCCCATCACCTTGATCAATGTCTCCTACAAGATCATTGCCAAGGCACTGGCTCTCAAGAGCTGGCACATGCTTCCACAGATTGTTCAGCTTGAGAAAACAGGATTTATTAAGTCAAGATTTATTCTTGACAACATCATTGTTGTGTGGGAAGGTATGGAATGGGCTTGTAAGTCTCACCAAAAAGCCCTTTTTCTTAAGATTGATTTTGCTAAAGCTTATGATTGTATTGAATGGCATTTTATCCTTGCGATGCTTCATGCTATGTGTTTTGGACCCAGATTTCTTCAACCTATGCAGATACTCTTCAATAATGCATCTACTTGCATTACCATCAATAGCCACCAATCTTCCACCTTTGGGCTCTTTTGTTCCATTCGGAAAGGTTGTCCTCTGCCTTCAGCCTTGTATGTTTTGGCCACTGAGGGTTTTGTTTACTTGCTTGCTCACTCCATTTCCATGGGTAATGTTCAAGGAATCTACTTGCCAGATTCATCTCAACAGCTAGTCAATGGCCATTTTGTTGATGATTCCTTCCTCACTCTAGAAGAGGATGAAGAGAATATCAAGGTAGCCTTGCAGTGTTTAGACACCTTTTGTCTAGCCTCTGGTTAGGCCATTCAATGGCACAAAACCCTCTACTACCGATAGTCGGCTCTTCCTGAGCCTTCCTGGTTTCCTCAATTTGGTTGGAACGGGATTCAACACAGGGAAATTTTCCACTTTCTGGGTATTCCCTTTGCATTTCAAGGCCACCCTACTGATATATGAAATGCAATTCTTGCTAAAATTGAAAAAAAGCTTACTTGCTAGATCACGAAGCCACTCTCTCTCGCAAGAAAATTCTAGATCTGCTCCAAGGTCTTGGCGGCCATGCATGTTTATTACTCCTCTTGTTGAGCTCCCTCCAAAGCCTCCTACAAGAAGCTCGAGAAACTTTTGTGGGATTTCCTCTGGGCTTCTAGTATTTGTGTGTGTGAAAATTGTACTTGATCTGTAGACACAACACTTTAGTAAAACATTAGAGGTTAGCTATAATCAAAATCATACAAAATTGAAATCTACTCTAACCAAGTGATTTACTGCCTTCTAGTAGGTGCGAGATTAATGTTCTCAGATTGTTATCGAGATCAGTGACCTAGATGACACCTAAATGAAGGATTTGAATGCAATTGATCTAGATATGAATTGAATGCAATTAATCTATTTTTTTTTTGGTATTTTCTATGCAATAATAATGAAAAACTGATATGAATCTATGCTAATATGGAAATTGATATGCAAATGCTAATCTAGAAATGATATGATATGAGAATGAAAATTCTAACAATAATATGAAAGCTATGAATTCGAAATTGATCTCACAAAGCTTCGAATCCTCAAATTTATCTTTCAAGCTCCAATTGTGCAAATTCTCCAAATTTGATATGCTATGATTCTTGTAGAGTAAGTTTGCAATTTGCGAGATGAATTATGAAGAGCTGAGCCTTGGTTTTATAGAAATCCAGGGCTTTGGAGGTGAATGGAAGAAAGCCATAAATCACTCAAATAACTCAGGTTGATTTTTGAGTTATTTTTAAATAAAGATAATTTAATTCACAAAAACATGCAAAAGCACAGCTCAACTCAAATTAGAAGTTTAGATCAACTTTAAAACTCCAAAAAGATGTTGAGTTCCAAAAAGTCAATAACTTGCATTGATTTTCTGATTTGGAGTTTAACTGCTCTTTGATTGTGCACATGGATAATTATGATTTAATAAATAAATAAAGTGATTTATTCTCAACTTAACTGATTTTTGAAATAAAATAATTAATTTATGGGTTAATTAACTATTTTATCAAACTTTTATTAAAAACTATATTATTAAATAATGACAACCTGCTTTAATCAATTAAATAAGAATTTAATCAATTATTCATAGGATATTGGATTTATTGTCAAAATTAAATAATATAATTAATAATAGATAGAATTAAATTTAATTACACAATTAAGTGGCAAGATATTAAATCTAATTAATTAAATATGAAAATATTCAATTAATCAAACTTAGGATAAATGTGATTTATCGCCAAATAATCATTAAATTAAAGATAATTAAGATAATTAAGAATATTGCTAGGAATATTTCCCGATGCAGAATTTAAGATAATCAATTATGATTCAATGATGTTTAGATGTGCCTTAGATTAGGACTTCGATGTTGATTTCATTCGATTTGTAGATGTAGGAGGTTAATGAACTTATAGCCCATTTTTGGGATATTACATTTTGCCCCTCTTTGAATTACTGTGTGAAGCGCAGTGGTTCAAAGATAGTCTGTGTATGATAAAGATATGAAACTGATTTGAAATTGATAATTGATATGAGACAGAAGCTGATTGATATTGATTTGATATGAAGATAATAGGTCCTGAATGACCAAAGATAATGTTCACTATAACAGCAAATGAACCTATGATTGCGAAAAAGTGTCAAAACGCCTGATTCCAAACCTTAGGATTGCAAAGAAGTGAGTGACCAGTTCTAGACTCGATTGTCTTAGCAGAACTAGCAGGTATCACATCTGAACCCTTCAATTGCCGAAGAACCAAGGAAAGAACACTATGATCTGATGGTTGCAAAAACTGATATAGATTACAAGATTAGGAGGATACCAGATTGATATGGATCGACGAATCTGATATGCCCCAAGTGATGATAGATTTGCCCCGAGCGATGAGGACTTTTGATGAATCAACAATTAGACATGGTTGTTGTCTTGATCACTGATGAAGATATGATTTCCATAAAGATATGATTTCAAATTTGATTACAGACTTTGAATGATATGCAATACCATGCCCCCTTCGGGATTAAAAATGAAATCTAACAAGAAAAGTCAGCGTTGATAGTTTAGAAGCATGTAAATTGATTGGAAAAGTGGTTATATACGTTTGAGAACGCATTCTGCATCATTAAGAGGTCCTGGAGACCACGTTTGACTAGGTTTGACCATGAGTTGACCATGGTTGACCAAGTTGAAATTTGGATAGTTTGATGTAAGATAATCAATTAAGTTGAATACTAGATTTCTGTGATGATCGAAGGTCGAATATGCAAGCAGTAGACCATCTTGGGCCCAAAATTTTAAATCACGATTTTGACATATTAAACGATCTCAGATTTGAATTTTGATCCTAAAAATGGATTCAGAACATCGAAATTAGCCAATGGTGCAATTTTCATGAAAAATGGAGCACTTTTGAAAATTAGGTCAAATGCTATATAAAGGCCTAAAGGATCATTTTCAATTCATTTCAACCATTTGACTTTGGAAATTGTGCGGAGCCCTCTGAGCAAGAAAATGGTAGAATAGCGAGAGCTGAAGGTTCTTGTGAGTTCGCATCGATTTGAGCGTAGCCGGAGATACCAGAGACCCCGACAGTATGGACATCCGGTAGGTCGACCTCTGTGCCCCTCTGAAAATGCAAATTTTTCATGTTCGTAGCATTTTTTAATTTTTTTCGTACGCGTTTTGCTTTTTTAATTTTTGCATGTTTGAAAACTTGTACGAGTCTCAACCCAGACTCGTACGACACTTCATTTGAATTTCCTTTGTCATTTCAAGTCTACCCAAGTGTCGTATGAGAGGGACCCTTGTGTTGTATGACATTTCACCGGGTCCCTCAAAACTCGTATGATCTCAGGCATAGCATCGTATGACAATGGAGTGTCGTTTGGTCTACTATGGAGTGTCGTACGACATTTGATGCCAGTCTAGACTGTCGTATGAAAAAATAGTGTTGAAAATTGACTTTTAGGGCCAAATTTTGACTTTTCTGATCCCTAATGTTGATATCTGACTGGTTGACCTACCTTCTAAAGTACCTAACTATCCAATTTCTGTATGATTAGCCTATTATTGAACCCAATTTCTGATAGAATGCCATTATTTTGTATGATATAGGTGACATATCTAGATGTACACGTCCGACATTCCTACCCGGTGACCCAGAGATTATGTATCGCACTTCCTGACCCGATGAGGGTTCATCTTGTTGCCTGTGGATTCGAGTATTTGATTCATTTACCCGACATTAGGGTAAATCATGGCCTTTTGACTGCCTTGATTGAGAGATTCCATTCGGAGACACAGACGTTTCATTTACCTACTAGAGAGATGATCGTGACTCCAGAGGACGTCTATAGGATACTGCACATTCCATTTCATAGCAGTCGGCGTCCTGAGTATGTGAGTTCTGGTCAAGGTGGTCTTCATGCCTTTAGGTGTCTGTTTGGAGATGATACACAGTTGACGGGGTCCATTTCCTGGGAGATCCTTGTACAGCGATATGGTCAGATGCACCGTTTAGAGTGCATTATTACTGGTATGATCAGGGAGCTCATCATGCCAGGCCATCAGCAGAATGACTTTTTGATGGGATGGGCTCTGATGGTAGCACTTCTTATGGCTACACCCATTGAGCTTGCCTGGGGTCAGTGCCTCTTGGCACATATGTTTTCAAAAATGCATGAGATCGTTTATCAGGATTGCAAGAGCTTTGCTTCAGGAGCTCTTGTATTACAGATATGGGCTTGGGAGCATATCCCAATATTGAGACCAGTTTTTCAAACACAGCGGCAGCCACAGGAGCCAGTGATATATACATATGCTGGTTATGTCACACAGGTCTAGATGGGTCATACCGAGTACTTTCGGTGATGTCTAGATGACATGACTTTTGTTCATTGGAGGCCATATTTGTAGATAGAGGTCTGGCCCACTACGAGGGAGCAGTATAGTTTTCTTTTTCAGAGTTGAGTACTTATTGGCCACTCTCCCACTATTCTAGAGATATTTTTGATTAGCAGAGTGTGGCATCAGTATGGACGCAGACAGGATGCCCCATGAGAGTACACTGCATATGCTCACATTTTGCATCAGATCAGGCTCGGATGGACACCGAGGCTCTCCTATTCCTTATGAGCAGAGGAGTACAGTGCCATTATAGGAAGAGATTGAAACTACCGGCCATAGGTTGTCGATGTAGGAGTGACAGATGGATACATTGCGTGGCTTGCAGATCATCCCATCTACAAATTCTCAGATCCTACGGAGTTGATACCCTCCATGGAGGAGGCGATGGATGTTACAGGTGCTCCTATGGTACAGGGCTTGAGACCACAGGTAGTGCATCCTACACCACCCAGACAGAGAGTGACAGCTCCATTACAGAGATCATCTGGGCATATGAGGCCTCCTTGTCCTTCTACTTCTCCCATAGGTACATCCACAGGGTCACATAGACGATCCAGGGGTGAGAGGGGTACTTTGGGCAGTGTCGGTGCGACAGATAAGGTGTTGGCAGGTGAGCAGTTTGCAGGTGGTGATGCAAATTCCACACAGGTAGACACTACGTTTGATTTGGGTGTAGAGGTTAGATTCCATAAGGCACGTAGATCAGATACCACTAGATAGCAGCCAGAGCAGCTAGCACAGGATACAGAGATGCCAGCAGCTATAGCAGAGCCTACTATTCCTCTCACTTCATCAGAGATGATTAGACAGCTCAGAGCTCAGATCCAGGACCTGAAGGTACAGAGTGCTAGATGGGAGGAGAGGTTTTGGGAGGCAGACAGGCAGTGCACTAAGCTTCATGTAGAGCTTAGCTCAGAGGTTTGGAGACTATAGACAAAGGTGACTCATCAGACCTCACGGGCCTCCTATTATGTGTCTGCATACTATGCTATTGTTCCTACTGAGCAGAGAGTACCTACATACTCTGAGTACATGGCAGCCTCAAAGGGAGCTAGGGCACCGAGGGTAGAGGTCATACCAGATGCACCACCACCTCCTCCACCAGATACCGAGGAGCATGCTGAGAGTTGATTCTTGTGGTCATGTTTTTGATATATTCTATTCTTTGTTATCACTGATATACCATTCTGATTTTGATAGCTTTCTGGAGCTCATTCTTTTGTACATTGTGCCAGTAGTGCACCCCTGACACATTTAGAGATTTTGGATATATATGAGATCAATATTTTGATTGTGACTTCATTTATACTTGTCATGATGTGGATTTATGATGATATCATGCTATGCTTATGCTATGATTAGTGTAGAATGTATGTATGGATCGATGCAATGCCATGATTTCTTTCATATGTATGGATGTTATGCAAATGTAATTGATTATGAAAAGATGTATGTATGATTTATGCTTATGTAATGAATGTAATGTAATGTAACAAATGATAATGATGTAAGATGTAAATGCAGTGATACACATGATATGTTTTTGCAGGTTGATGAAGACAAGTACTCAGTCTTATGTTAAAAGGATGTTTAACCTCAAAGGGTTACTGCTCGCGGTTTGATGAAGAGACCTTCGAGTGAGACTTAGCTCGCGTTAGATGTGAAGAATTGATATGAAGAATTGTTTAAGTTTTGAAGTTTCGTTTAGCCATTGTGAGATCATGCAACATGCAAAATGCAAAGAGACATGCAAAATGAAATGCAACCTAAGACCTAGGACCTAGTCACTGATCATATGTTGATTTGTTATCATCATTGAGCTTTTAGGTAACTGGATAAATCAATACAATGCCCACTAGCTATGGAACCATAGACATATGAATATCGATTTGTATGCGCAAGAATCAATACAACACCCACTGATTATGAAACCATGGGCATATGAACACTGATTTTGTTTTCGAAATGTCGGATTAGATATAAGCACCAAGGCACAAACGCCAGGATGACCTGAATATCTTATCCATTTTGATATAACAATTTGTATAAGCATCAAAACATGAATGTCGTGATGACCTGAATATGCCTTGCATTACAAACACATCAAACAGCTAAGAGATTATTCTAAATCCAATGTGAATTACCTGTAGTGACCCGTTATCATTCACATCCTTAGGCAAGATCGCGTTTCACAGTGGAGAAAGAACTCACTCAAAAAGACAATAGTTAGATCAAACTTCTTTGAATTCTCTAGGTATCAATGGTTGAGGTACACATGGCCATCCAATTCAAGATAGAGGCTCTTACAGTCGGACACCATTTCAATCCAGAATTTCCAAAGACATTAGATTTTCCCATACAAGCAGAAGACAAAGAAAAGATTATGCCCCTAGTCATCACTCTCTAAATCCTATAAAGGACATCTTCAAAGAGCTCGAAGGGACACAATATGAAAAAATCTCAATGCGAATCAGTAAGCATACAAGGAGATAAAAGCATGAACCACAAATCATTTTCAGTTTGATGTTTGATGTTGGTGTTGTAGATGCAAAATCCTTTCTGGAGACAAGACAGACTTGACTGACTCAAATGAAGCTTCAAAGGACTCTGACTGGACATGAGACATCTAAGATATACTGGAGGCCATAGGATATGACATTGATTTCCCCCAAGTGTTAAGAATTGATAGGATACAGACGCTTGAGTAGATTGGTGGACAAACTGACTTATTGAAAACTGGAAATGCAAAACAAACCGGGAGATATGTACAAACTAAAGCAAGACTGAAAGCTAGGAAAGACCAAGATTGCGCTGATAGATGGAGCGTATTGAAACAAGTGGTGCCCATTTTCTGGGTTTTCACCATCTTGGTAGAGATAATATTTTTGCTACCAAGGCGCATGTTTCCAGGTTTTCACCAAGGCACTTTTTTTTCTTTTTTTTTATATTTTTCATTTTTTTCAATTTTTTATTTTTTATTTTTTGTACTTTTGATATTTTTCAATTTTTTTTTTTACTTTTGATTTTTTTTTTTTTTTAATGAATCATCAAGGTGCCTATTGCTAGGTTTTCACCAAGATGTTTATTTTTTCAGGACATTTTACCATAGACTGAATGCCTTAGGCGTAGAATTTCTTTAGATGGAGAATGTTGATTGGTTCTCGGAGCTATTCTCCTTCAGTCATTGAGAGTTGATAGGCACTAGAGCCAAAACTAGCAGTGATGACAAAGGGACCCAGCCAGTTGGGTTCGAACTTCCCCTTGCGTTCTCGATGGGATTGATTTTTAGGATTTTCTCTCAAGACTAGATCGCCAACCTAAAATTCTCTGTGTCTGACTTTCTTGTTGTAGCCTCTAGACATTCTCTTCTGATATACTCTAAGATGATCATACGCTGCTTGTCTGCGCTCATCTAGTAGTTCCAGTTCTTGTAACCTAGACACTCTGTAGTCATCATCAGTTACTAGACCATGCATTCTAATTCAGAGTGATGAGATTTCAACCTCAATAGGCAGTACCGCTTCAGACCCATAAACTAAAGTGAAAGGTGTAGCCCCAGTAGGTGTTCTGATACTTGTTCTGTAGGCCCATAGAGCTGGATTAATCATGAGATGCCAGTCTCTGCCAATTTTTTTTACTGTTCTATGCAAGATCTTTAATAGATTTTTGTTAGAAGCCTCTGCTTGGCCATTTCCTTGTGGATAGTAGATAGAAGACCAATGTTGTGTGATCTTGAATTTGGCACATAGATCATCTAGGTCTTTATTCCTGAATTGCCCACCGTTATCTGTGATTATGGAATGAGGTATCCCATATCTACATATGATATAGTTCAATATGAACATAGATATATGTTTCCCTGTTGCTTGTGTCAAAGGGACCGCCTCTACCAATTTTGTAAAATAATCTATGGCTGTGATTATATGGGTATGTCCATTAGAAGAATGAGGATGAATCATCCCAATAAGATCAAATGCCCATTGATGGAAAGGCCATTGTGTTGTAAAGGGGATTAGATCCCTCCGTGGAGCATGAATTAGGTTGCCATGTACTTGACACTTTTGACAATTCTTAGCAAATTTGATAGCCTCTTTCTCCATTTCAGGCCAATAGTACCCAGCCCTAATAAGTTTTTGAGCTAGTGTTAAACCATTCGAGTGTGACCCACAAATACCATCATGGACTTCCTCTAATGCACGTTGAGACTCTTCCCATTCTAAACATCTAAGTAGCATACCATCTAGACCTCATTTGTATAGATCATTACCAATGATGACATATCAGGAGGCATTGCGGATAAGGTATCTCTTTTCATGGCGGTTGAAGGTATCGGGGATGATTTGGTCTTGGAGATAGGAAAATAGGTTTTTATATCAGGATGAATCATGACCTACAACAGTGCAGATCATGCAGGTTTCAGGGGATTCATATGTAGGATAAGATAGTGCTTCCACCATAAACTCGTAGCGTAGCTCATGTTCAGGTTGCTGTAATAAAGTAGATAGTGTTGCCATTGCATCGGCAACCTTGTTCTCCATTCTAGGAATTTGCTCAAATGTGATAAATATGAAATATTTCTTAAGATCATCTACCATGCTCTTGTAAGGAATGAGCTTTTCATCTTTAGTTTGGTACACATCATTGACTTGATGAATAACAAGTTGAGAGTCTCCATGAATGTGTAGCTATGTTACTCTCCATTCAATTGCTAGTTTCATACCATTCAAGAGGGCTTCATATTCCGCAATATTGTTTGTGAAGGGGAACTTTAGTCTGAATGCTTTTGGGATGGAGTATCCTTGAGGAGTTATGAACAATATGCCTACTCCAGATCTATTCTATGTATAGGAGTCATCAAAGAACAATTGCCATTCTCTAGAAGATAGGTGCATAATAGAGGAGTCTGGAAATTCCATTTGCATTGGTGTGTCATCAAACATGGGTGCATCTGCTAGTTGATCAGCAATAACTTGACCTTTTATAGCTTTTCTTTCAACATATTCAATGTCAAATTCGCTTAGAAGGATGACCCATTTAGCCAGTCTACCTGTGAGAGCAGCCTTGCTGAGTAGGTATTTTAGTGGATATATTTTTGCTACTAGATGCGTGGTATGAGCTAACATATAGTGTCTCAATTTCTGTGATGCAAAGATCACAGCGAGACAAGCTTTCTCAATCATAGAATAGTTCTTTTCATACGCCACCAATGTTCTTCTTATATAATAAATGGCTCTTTCCTTTTTCTCTTCATCATGTTGCGCTAGCAATGCCCCCAATGATGTGGCTGTTGCCGAGACATATAAGATCAATGGCTTCCCATGAATAGGAGGCATCAAGATAGGCAGATTTGATAGATACTTCTTGATATGGTTAAAGTTGTTCTCACATTCTTCATTCCATGCAAAGGTCACACCTTTATGTAATGTTTTTGTAAAAGGCTGTGATATGTCCGCTAGCTGTGATATGAATCTTCTGATAGATTGAATTCTTCCTTGCAACGTCCTCATTTGACTGATATTCATGGGAGGTTGCATCTCTATTATAGCCTTGACTTTAGTTGAATCAACTTCAATGCCCTTCTTTGAAACTATGTATCCTAAGAGCTTTCAAGAAGTGACACCAAAAGCACACTTCTTAGGATTTAGTCAAAGACTAAACTTTTCCATTCTATCTAGGATCATGCTCAAGTCCTTTAGATGTTCAGTTCTGATCATAGATTTTGCTAAAGTATCATCAACATAATCTTCCATAGTTCAATGCATCATGTCGTGGAAAATAGATGTCATTGCTCTTTGATATGTAGCTCCAGCATTTTTAAGCCCAAATGGCATGACATTCCAACAGAAGGTGCCCCATGCACATGTGAAAGCAGTTTTCTCTTGGTCCTCTGGAGCAATTTTTATTTGGTTATATCCAGAGAAACCATCCATTAAGGAATAAATCTTGAAACCCGCAGTCATGTCCACTATCATATCAATGTTAGGTAGTGGAAAGTCATCCTTAGGGCATGCTCTATTCACATCTCTAAAGTCTGTGCACACTTTGATTGACCCATCTGGTTTAGAAATAGGTACAATATTAGAGATCCACTCTGCATAGTCAATAACTTGGATGAATCTGGCATTTAGGAGCTTCTCTAATTTAGCTTTTACCAAGAGTGTAACATGAGGATGCATCTTTCTTAATTTTTGCTTGACAGGTTTGACATTTGGAGTGATAGATAAATGATGCATTATAAGATTAGGATCCAATCCTGGCATATCTGAATATTTCCAATCAAAGTTGATCTTCATCTCTATTAGGAATGTTGTAAATTTTTGTTTCTCTTCTTCTGATAATGATTGTGCTACATGTACCAATTGTGGTTCCTCTGTTGTACCCAAATTGATGGATTGAGTGGGCTCAATTAGAATTGGAGATCTGTCTGTAAATGACTCAGAAGGACATCAAATATCTCATCCTTAGGCACCTTAGAGAGGTTTTCACCTTTGGATACGTCTTTTATTTTTACTTTTGTAGGTTTTGAGACTGCCACAAAGTGGTTTTCACCCTCAGAACTCTTTTTATTTTTCTTTTTATTCTTGTTTTTCTGACTAAGATATTTGATGTCTGACTTGGTCATGCTGATGCTCGGTTCACTAATGGAAGTACTCATAGGCTCAATAGCATTGAGGTAGCAAGTGAGGGCATAGTCATTCGAGAAGGTATAAATACCATGGCTCAGATTCGTGGAGGTTTGATCAATAAGTTCTAGATATTTGATAGTCAAAGTAGGGAAAGATTGGGAGATAGTGTTTACGATATGGATCTATCATCATTGGTCCTAACCTGATGCTTGAGTTCAAAGGTGATACTACAACTTAAGACATCCAATTCGTGAAGAGGCTCAATGTCATCATGGGAGTCCAATTCAGCCATAGGTGGATTAGAATCAATAGGTTCATCATTTCGCTCTAGACTTACATTGGTTTGAGGTGCATATTGGTGAATAACATCAACATGTTTCTCTGTGATAAGCTCATCTAGTTCTGGGATGACTCCCCATTCATAGTCATTAGATTCATCTTCTAATTTAGGATCTCTAGGAAATCTTAGAACATGAGTAAAGTCAGGGTGAATACCCCAAGAAGGGTTACCCTCAGATTTTGATTTGTATTCATACTCATGAGAATCTATCTCAGAATCACTACCACTTCCCTCTTCTTGATTGTTTTCGAGATTAGCTGGTTCTTGTGTTGCAACTATCTCTTGATTGATAGTAGGTTCTTGTGTTTCTACTACATTAATTCTTTTGATAGGATCATCTTTATCATCAAGAAGGTCTTTGATCTCCTTAGGCAATTCTTCATAGGGGATGAGTTCTGAACTATCTGAATCACTATCAAATGGTTCTATTTCTTCTTTCTTAAGAAGAGGTTCCCCTGGTGTGATCTACTCTATGACATGAGAGAAATTACCTTTGAGGTGATAGGGTTTCTTCTTAAAGCCTAAGCCAACTTTGTTTTTATTTTCTCTACCAGTATGTGGGAAAGGTACCTCAAGACCTTTTCCTCTGATTCCTAGATTTCCTTTACCTGAATATCCCATCTTAGCTATTAATTTATCTCCTGGACCATATGACTTGGAAGGGAGTTTGGAGATTGTAGAGTCACCAGTTTGAACAACTTGAGATTCAAGTTCATCTTTGTATAGCCATGATAGCACAACCTCATCCTCTTCAAATTCTTTCTTGGATACTTGTTCTGCTACAAAATTCTTTTTATATGCTTCAAGAGGTTCTTTAGAGTCTAGTTTGGATTGTTTCAAAGATTGCCCATAAGATTTAGGTGAGATAGGGAGAGATGTCAAAGATAAGACTGGCTCCATAGTATATTCTCTATTTTCTTTGATATTAGCCTCTTTTGCAAGATCTTCTATTTTAGATGTGGATGCTTCTTTAGTTGGTTCAATAGAAGATTCTCTATTATTAGGTACAAGCTTATCTGCACTTTCCTTCAAGGTGTTGCAAGTTGTATTCAGATCTGCAGGGATAGTAACCTCTACTCCTTCATAAGGAAACTTCAAACATTGATGGTACGTAGAAGGAATAGCTTGCATTTCATGTATCCATGGTCTCCCTAGAAGGATGTTGTAGGCCAAAGGTAGATCAAGCACTTGACAAATGGTATCTTTGATAACTAGACCCACTCTGATAGGTAAGACAATGGTGCCTTTAGAAGATCTTTCTTGTTCATCATAGGCCTTGATAGTTATTTTCTTTCTAGGATCAATAGCCAATTCTGAAAATCCCAATTGTGTGATCAAGCTGTAAGAACAAATGATTAGGCCAGCACCCCCATCTATCAACACATGTTTGACTCTATGGTTCTGGATCAAGACTTCTATATGCAAAGGCTGATTATGTGGGTGACTCAAGGAGTTGTCATCTTCCTCTGAAAAGGAGATGTATTGCGGAGATGTAAGATGTCCAACCATAGTCTGGAACCTGTCTAAATCAAGGTCATCAGGAACATTGGAACCGAGCAAAGCTTTATCGAGAATGGCTTTATGAGCTGGAGATATTCGAAGCAACTCAAAAATGGAGATTTTCCCATTAGTGTGCTGGAGTTGTTGAATAATGCTATAAGACGTAGGCCTCGTATCCTTTGGATTGGAAGATTTGGAAGCAACCTTCTGTTTAGAAGCAAATGAAAGATTGAAGGGCACCTTAGGGACATTTGATGAATCTGGGATTTGTCCTTTTAGATGCATTTGAGCTTGTGATCGAGTAACTGCGTTAGCTAAGGAATGATCTCTATCTCTTCATACAATTGTGATGACATTGCAACTTTCAGGGAGACATGGTTCAACCATATTGATGATAGCATTATTTCCAGGGTAGGCATAGTTGACTTTTGCCCCCATATTAGGCTGAGAAGTTGAAACTTCTTGACCATGTTTCGGAAAGGGTTCTGTGAATCTTGTATGATCGTGATTGCTTTTGGGATTTTCAATTGTGATGTCTCCACTATCGATCAGATCTTGAATGGTATGCTTCAAGTGGTAGCAACTACTAGTTTTGTGACCTTTACTCCGATGGAAATCATAGAATTCATTTTCCTTCCACCATATTGGTTTAGGGTCCTGATCATTCAGTCGGATTGGTGGTAAAGAGATGATGTTATCAGCCAGTAGAGTTTTCATAGCTGATTCTAAAGACTCTCCTAGAGGAGTAAATTTTTTATGTTTATCCCATTTTTTGTATTTTGGCTTCCTTTGAGATGGTTGAGAAGACTTTTGTTCTGAAGCTTTAATGGCTTGAGTACCAAGAGTGAGATTGTAGGCTAGTGCCTTTGATGGGGCACGGACAGTGTCAATAATGCCATCTATGATGATGCCTTTGTTCTTGTTCCAATTTTTGTTCTTGTCTTTAGAACTGGATCCTAATTCGTACTTGTCTTTTTGAAGTGTGATTTCTCCTTTTTTCACAAGCACTTTTTCGATTTTGATAGCATTATCCACCATCTTATCAAAAGATGTATGATCTTGCATTTGTAGAGGATAATTGATTTCTGGAACAAGGTTGTTGATGAAGATTTCCAATTTTTCTATTTCTAGAATAGGTCTGGCATATAGAGAGAACTTCCTCCATCTCTTGAGAAATGTTAGGAATGGTTCCCCTGGATATTGCTTGAGATTACAGATATCGATCATGGTGACCAGGTGCTGAATATTGTAGGAGTATTACTGGTAGAACAATTTGATCAACTCCTCAAAAGTTTTGATAGTAGAAGGCAGTCTAGAGAACCAGTGGATGGCTGCTCCCCCTAGAGATCGAGGGAAGAGATGCATCAGATAGGTCGGTTCATGCATGAACTCCATTGATTGCCTATAGAATTCTCTGACATGATCTTGAGGATCAGAGTGTCCATCATACTTATCATACTTCGACATTTCCACTCTTTTTGGAAATGGTGGCATGTACAAGTCTTTATCAAATGGAAAGGGACATAGAGCCTCCATGGAGAACTCTTTAGGTTCCTTCTCTTTCTTGAGATTGTTAAGTTCAACTTGTATAGCATGCATCTGCTTCATCATAGCTGTGAGTGGATTCTCTTCCTCATGTGTAATGATGTCTTCAACATTAAAGTTGGGAGGAATTTTAGCTCCTTGATGAGCTAATTGTAAAAAGTATGCTTCTTTATCTTCTTTCAAGAAATGCTTCATCATTCATTTGAAGTTATCATCATTTTGATATTGAGCAATTTCTTCAGGTGTGGGTTCCTGATCTGCACCATGTTGAGATTGAGCTCTTTGAGAGCCAAAATTTGTCCCTTCTTGAGACATGGTAGGATTTTGTGGACTCCCTGGATTAGATTGATGAGGGGTATGTTGAGCACCTCTGTGAGTTGATGGAGGAGGTATGTAACCAGATTTCAATCGATAATTGCCAAGACCGTCATCCTCGTAAAGACCAGAATTGATGAGTTGCGCAAGAGTTGGAGTTTGGAGAGTGGTGATGGATTTCTTGTGAGAGGAAGCTCTAGTCTCCACCATTCACCTCAAGTGAAACAAAAGAATAGGATCTGGATAACCGAAGAATGAATTGAATCAAGATGATCACATGACGCAACCTTGTCAAGGTTTGATTGATTTGAAGATTTGATTAGACGTGGATGAAGGATACTGTGCCCTGGATGTATGGGTAGGTTCCCAAAAGATAGCAGACAAGATATCACAAAACTTAGTCATTTTGATGATTGATTAAAGATTGATAGTTATGAAAAGGTTTTGACACAGGATGATAAGGACTCAAATCGATTAAATAGAAGGCTAAATCGAGTTCAAAAGGCCACTTTAGGAAAATGATTGGATTCTTAATAGCTACTACTCTATTCCTAACATAGTGATTCATTCAACAGATTCTGAAATTAGGCTGAAAAAGCTAAATATCTGGCAATTCTGATAATTTTTTGACAACTTTTAAAAATTTCCCAAATGACACTCTGCAGACTCGTACGACAGTGGGTATGCTGTGAAACGATAGTTGCAAAACTCGTACGACAATTGCAAGAAATATTTTGACTCTTAGAATTTTCTGGCATCAAAACTCGTATGACACTGGGTTGGTTATCATACGACAGTTGGGTAGCAATGAAACGACAGTTGAAAATCTCATATGACAGTTGCAAGATTTTGACTTTTGAGAATTTGCTGGCATGGAAACTCATATGACACTGGGTACTCAATCATACGAAAGATGGGTTGTAATGAAATGACACTTGATGGAAACTCATATGACTTTCTGACCTCCTGAGATGACTTTTGACTCCAGAAAAGGATTTTACTTCAGATTTTGCAAATTTTGAGTTTTTAGATTTGAATTGTTTGCAAATTTCAATGTCTAGATTTGAGGATTGTAACAGATTTATTCATTTTCAATAACCAGATAGATAAACAAGCACGCAAAATGGCAAGCAAGTGATTTCAAGCATGTCTGAAAATAATGAACAAGGGCAAAAGCAACCTTGTGCATGAACAATCAAGTGACTTATTCGTTCTAATCCTCAGAAGTGCTAATTGTGTATGTTCCAAAAATGTTTTGCAATAATGCACATATACCCTATAAAATGAAAATTTGGCCTCGCTAGGGTTTTTAGTAATGGTTTGACTCTGCAACTTTTATGATCCAAAGGGGTGAACTCCAATCCCATCACGCAGGGTTTTGACACAGTCTGAGAACTTAATCTTCAGGAGCTGCTAGGGAGATCTGACAACCCGACAATGAACCATACCCATGGAGATTTTTTCCACAAGGACATTTATATAGTGGCTGTCACTACCATAGCAAAAATGGCTATTACCGCTTGAGGTTCCGTCAATGCAGTTTACCCTATGAAGGGATTGTCTGCTATGGTTAACCCTCTCTAAAGGTGACTCACAATAGTATACCACAAGGGGACTTGGCTCTAGATCCAAGGTTTTGATACCTCTTCACTTTTAACCCAAACAAAGCAAGCAGATTAATCCGACACGCTAAGACAAAGTTTGTCTCACCAAGGTCTATGATATCAACCCCACGTGATCTATCAACCCCTCCGGAGAGAGAATGTATCAATCAATAAGGGAAGGCACACTAACCAATTTTGATTCACCAAAGCTCATGATGTCTACCCCACATGATCTATCAACCTCTCCTGGGAGAGAATGTATCGATCAATAAGAGAAGACACACTAACCAAGTTGAATGTGAAACGCACTAAGTATCCTCCCTACCTACAAGGATTTTGTTGTTAAGAATGATTTCGCTAGGAATCTAATCTCTCAAGAATCATGAATAGTGTTCATAGGGCCTAATTACTATGTGAGCACAGATGTATGTTTCCAAAAGCAAATCTACCAAAAGTATCCAAAAAGCAGAAAGAGGAACACTTAACGCTTAAAGTGAATATGAGATGAGTCCACAAGGTGGAACATTTAACACCTCACACAAGCTAAAAATGAGTCCCCAACTTAGAAAACAAGTGAGTTCCTAAAAGCACAAAAGGGTTGCCAAGTGGAACACTTAACACTTCTGTCCTGTTGACCCCTCCCCTTTATGGCGTTGAGATTACAACCACGGGGCGGAATGAGGGGCCGGTGGATTAGCGAGTCCAATAACCCAAGATAGCAATCAAGATCAATCACAAGTATCTGAGACTACTTAATGAATCCTTAAGGGGTCACAACCTAGTATCAATTATGCAAGTGTGTAAAACAAAAGCATGAAAAGAATCACCGAAGCTAGACACACGAGAGATTTATTTTAAGCCCCAAATCGAAATATTATCAGCACAAGTGGAATACCTGAGATCCTCGCAACGTGCTTAGTAGATGTTTACCTAATTTTGAGCAATTCTTACACTTTTTCCAATCAAAACCAGCAGAAATCAATCAGAAATAGTAAATTTCAATTGTTAGGGTTAGCTGTCAGTCAAAATCCAAAAATCAAATTTGACAAACTGCCTGCAAAAATGAAACAACAATTGAAATCTGGTACCGAAACTTGTATGACAGTGGGTCTGTTACCAGATGACAGTTGAAACCTGATGCCAAAACTTATACGACACTGGGTCTATTACCAGATGACAGTCTAGAAACTCGTACAACACTGGGTGTCTGATGAAATGATGATCCAGCCTCCAAACGACAGTGGGTGCCTGATGAAATGATACTCAGTCAATTGTCATACGATAGTGGGTTCAAAATCATATGACTTTTGTCAGAAACTCATACGAAGATTGTACGGACAAAAAATAAAAATCATATTTTTGCATAGAAACTGAGGAGAAAAAGACAAAAATTGATAGAATTGAATTGGAAACCCATTTCAGGGCCCCACGGTGGGTGCCAGAAATGTGTGTGTGAAAATTGTACCTGATCTGTAGACACAACACTTCAGTAAAACATTAGAGGTTAGCTATAATCAAAATCATGCAAAATTGAAATCTACTCTAACCAAGCGATTTACTGCCTTCTAGTAGGTGCGAGATTAATGTTCTCAAATTGTTATTGAGATCAGTGACCTAGATGACACCTAAATGAAGGATTTGAATGCAATTGATCTAGATATGAATTGAATGCAATTAATCTATTTTTTTTTTGGTATTTTTTATGCAATAATAATGAAAAACTGATATGAATCTATGCTAATATGGAAATTGATATTCAAATGCTAATCTAGAAATGATATGATATGAGAATGAAAATTCTAATAATAATATGAAAGCTATGAATTTGAAATTGATCTCACAAAGCTTTGAATCCTCAAATTTATCTTTCAAGCTCCAATTGTGCAAATTCTCCAAATCTGATATGCTATGATTCTTGTAGAGTAAGTTTGCAATTTGCGAGATGAATTATGAAGAGCTGAGCCTTGGTTTTATAGAAATCCAGGGCTTTGGAGGTGCATGGAAGAAAGCCATAAATCACTCAAATAACTCAGGTTAATTTTTGAGTTATTTTTAAATATAAAGATAATTTAATTCACAAAAACATGCAAAAGCACAGCTCAACTCAAATTAGAAGTTTAGATCAACTTTAAAACTCCAAAAAGATTTTGAGTTCCAAAAAGTCAATAACTTGCATTGATTTTTTGATTTGGAGTTTAACTGCTCTTTGATTGTGCACATGGATAATTATGATTTAATAAATAAATAAAGTGATTTATTCTCAACTTAACTGATTTTTGAAATAAAATAATTAATTTATGGGTTAATTAACTATTTTATCAAACTTTTATTAAAAACTATATTATTAAATAATGACAACCTGCTTTAATCAATTAAATAAGAATTTAATCAATTATTCATAGGATATTGGATTTATTGTCAAAATTAAATAATACAATTAATAATAGATAGAATTAAATTTAATTACACAATTAAGTGGCAAGATATTAAATCTAATTAATTAAATATGAAAATATTCAATTAATCAAACTTAGGATAAATGTGATTTATCGCCAAATAATCATTAAATTAAAGATAATTAAGATAATTAGGAATATTGCTAGGAATATTCCCCGATGCAGAATTTAAGATAATCAATTATGATTCGATAATGTTTAGATGTGCCTTAGATTAGGACTTCGATGTTGATTTCGTTCGATTTGTAGATGTAGGAGGTTAATGAACTTATAGCCCATTTTTGGGGTATTACAGTATTGACCACCAAGGCTTCCACAAAGTTGCTTGGGATTTCTATTTCCTCCCCAAAATCTCTAGTGGGCTTGGTTTAATTGATACCTAGAAGCAAGGTCACGCCCTTTGTGCCAAGTGGGTTGTGCAGTGTCTCACAGGAAATGAGTCCTGGAAAATTTTACTTCAGCAATGCATTTCCTTATGTTTTCCTCTTCACAAGCCTGCCTAGAAGGGGATTGGTTTTCAAACCCTTCTGGTTATGAAGGAGCATGTTCAGATCTAGGGTACTTTTGTTGCCAAAAGTATTTGGAGAGCCTGGGAGTCTGTTAAGCCCTGGCTTCGGTGGGCTGGGAATGGATTCCGGGATGGTCTTCCTTTCAACCAGCAGAACATTTGGTGGTCCCCTCTTTTTTCTCAACAAGGGACTCCTCTTGCCAGAGTTTAAGGGGTTCATGCTCTTCGGTTTCAAAAGCATGGCATTCAAACCCCGAAAGATCTTTTTTCCAAAGCCACTATGAATCTCCGATCTTGGGATGATCTCCAGGTTCAATTTCAGCTCATCCACCCAGATCGTCAAACTTTTGACTTGCTAGTTTTGGCTATCCCACCTCACCTCCTGCATAAATTAGGAATTCAATCTGTTAGACCATGGTGGAAAGACCAGAAATGGTATCCTGCCATGCCCTTCACCAGTTACAAGCCTAAGCTTGGGTATTCTTGGCTTATGCCTCATTTTCCCATGATTGATTCACTTGACCAGCGTTGGCATATCTCTTCTTCTCAAAAGAGTTGGGGCTAGAGATTTCATACTATTTGGGACTCTGTCACTAAGTCTAAAATTGCTCATTTTACCTAGTGTTTGTTATACCAGGGCTTACCTTTGGGAGCTAGACTTAGGCATTTGGGGGTTCCTAATCCTAAATGCCCTTTTTGTGGTCACTCTGAGATGCTCATGCACATTTTTTGGTTTTGTCATCGTGCCCAAAATTACTAGGTCTGGATTCATGATTTCTTTGATCCTTTTAGGCCTAAACCTTTTTCATGGCACATGGCACTTCTTGGTGACTCTCCCAGAATGCCTTCCCAGTACAACCAGATATGGCATACTTTCAAGATGGAAATTTTGTTTACCTTATGGAAAGATCGAAATACTGTGCTTTTTTCTCATAGTTTTCTGGATATTCATGTCTCTCTTTATGCTAAGGCATGTATTTGTAATAATGTCATGATGTAGATCCAAGTGCAAGAGGATAAAGCAGCCCTTGAGGTTGCTCATTTGTAGGAGTTTCTCCAGCACTAGGGAAATGCCCCTTGTACTATGGCTCGAGTGCCTCCAAATTCTCTCTCAGTTGATCGTATGCCAGCTAGGGGCCGACATTGTAGCTAGAGTTCCTCTGCCAGACACTCCAGGACTCCACGTCAATGGCATCGCTGCTCTACCTCCCCTCCTCCTCAGAGGGATGCGGGTTCTAGCTAGCCTCTTGTGCTTGCTTCTACTATTGTTGCTTTTGCTTGGCCTTCGGCCTCTATTCTTTCCAATCAAGACAAGTTCCCTCACCTAACGCTTACTATCTCACCCAAGTAGGAGGAAGGAGAACTAGAAAAGGATGATCCAGAAGATGACTAGGTCATTCCTGATCAGACTCATGGGACCAATGTTTGGGGCAATTCTGATGACAGAGATCCTCCTCCCTCTTTTGTTATTGCCTTGCAACTTGAGGGTTTTTTTCTTTATATGTTTTTTTGATGAATAGTTGTATGATTCTGGCCTAAGTGTCGAGTGACTTGCGGGGTGATTTTTCCCCTGACCCCTTTTTGTGAATACTGTACTTTTATATTATTAATAGAAAAGGTCTCTATTCATCAAAAAAAAGTATGTACAAAATAGGCTTAGAATTATTTATATTAAATAATTTTTAAAACATTAGCTATGGATGGGTAGCTTTATCAAAGTCTCTATTAAATCCATCCAATATTAGATATTACCTACAAAAATATCTACAACTTCATACCTGACTATCTATAAATGTTCAAACTTACCATGTTTTATTTCATTCGTGAATCTTAAATTTTACATAAGGATTAAATTACCAACTTGCAAGGCCCTTTAAAGTGCCCCTTTATCAAAAAAATAATTTTATCACATGATTATTTGATAAATTCCTTTGAGGTGAAAACCTTCTATTTTTATGTAATTCTACCAATCTGTCACCCTATGATAAAATGATGCATATTCATCGTCACCAATGTCCTAGATAGTAATGGACATATGAGGTACCCCAAATTGATTGATATATTTACATTTGTCCCATATACAACCTCAAAAGGGCTCATGCAATATCAACCTTTTGGTTGCCCTATTTTCCCATAGTACATACTTTTTTTTGTCACCCCAGCTCGTTTGATTTCAAGATAAAGTCATGTAGTTGATCATCTTCATAAGACACTTGGTTTTGGACTCAATTTATTGGTTTCCTTGGGAATGATAGGATGATGATAAGATAAGACTAATGTCACATGTATCATAAAATTTTAAGATATCATGTGATAAAATGACACTTAAGAGTTATCTAATGTGGCTCTTATAGGCACACAAACCTTATTATAACATTATTTAGAAAACAATTTGATTAGTACCATGAATGTAGCATTGTGGATTGAGATTGTTTTTGAAACCCAATTGGTAAAGTTATCAGTTGCAACAAGGATCCATCTATGTCATTTCTAATTATTTCTTATATGTGTATGGTGAAAATGTGACCACACTTCTATGAATCCTTACATGCAAGGAAACTCAAGAATTAGCCCTCACAAATCGATCCATAGCTCTCTATGCATGAAACTGCAAGATTTGTAAAATTGCTCTCAGGTAGAGCTATAAACTCATGACCTTGCTAGTCAACCACACAATGAGAGATTCCAAATCAAAGACAAGGGAAAGAGTGTCAATATCTCCAATGAAATCAATATGAATGCAATGCAATGCACCCTATATGAGTATGCAAATTACTCTATGAAAGTGCAAGTACAAATTATGCTATGAAAGGAAAGTACAAAGGATTACAACCTTCCTAATTAGGCTATGTGAGATTAATCTATTACATAAAAAGGAATCTAAGCTAAGAATGCCATTATCATGCAACTATGAAAGCAAATATGAAACTAGATGAAATGCAACAAAAGGCTTCAAAGCTTGGATGCAAAAGTGTCTTCAAGAAAGCTCCAAATAGACATAGAAAACCTGCAGGATAACATTAGCATAAAAACCATGATCAAAAGAGGAGGAGAGCTCTCCTTTTATAAGAAATGAGGTGAAATGGACTATTGAGATTAAGAGGCAAAAGACTTAATCAATGATGGAGCTTGAAAGAGGAGCAATCCATGTGCACAAGTATCCTCCAATAGGAAAATAGGAGTTGACTTTTGTGTCCATATGAGATAAAAAGTACTTTTTCCCTTTTTATAAAATAAGAATGATGCAACTTAGGATAAGAGAAAAAGTGGGGGCTTTTTATTTATTAAAAGGGGAGGAAATATTCCTTTTAAATAAATAAAGACTTAGGATAAAATGGTTAGCCCAAGGCAAATAATCGAAAATGATAGAATAAGATTTGATCAAGAAAATTGATATAATTGATATTGTTGATATTTGAAAATATTGATTCAGGGATTTGATAAATTGCAGAATGGGGGCCCAAAGTCTAGGCGACCATTTTAGGGTGAATACATTTGCCCCTCTTTGACTAATGTGTGATCATTCTAGGAACACATGCAGTCAAAGAAGAATTGAAATGTGAGATCGATCTGGGATCACAAAACAACTCAGATGTGAGGTGGATTCGGGATCACACCTAGACAAACATAGACAAAGGATTCTGGACATGAGGTCGATTCGGGATCATATCCAAAATAAGAGATAAGAATCTCAAGCTTGAGTGAAAGCTCACCAAAGATGTCTAAGTCAAGAGAATCAAGAGAATCAAGGATGAGAATCCCATAGATACTGCCCCCTCAAAATCAAAACTGAAATCAGATAGAGGAGAACAGCAGATTGATAAAAGATTTGATCAAATCATAATCAATCACAATCGAAGATAAATGATAATAGGATAACCATCAAGCCATGAAGATATGCCCTGGGTTGACTAGGTTTGACTGAAAAAGATATAGGATAAGTCAAAACTCAGAGAGAGGAAGTGAAAGGGGTGAATGAAAGACTAGAAGTTTGGAAGACATGGAAATGAAGATGCCCCAAGAAAGATTGAAGGATTATGCCTCAAAAGGTCAATCAACTGCACAGAAGAAGAAAAAAATTTGAAACATGATTTTGACTATCAAGATGACCTCAGATTTTGATTTTGAGTCCGAAAATGGATCTAGGACGTCGAAATTAGCTAGGGATGCTATTTGCACGCAATTCTAAGGTATTTTGAAAATTAGGTCAAAAAGTCAAAATGCTATATAAGGGGTAAAAAGGGTCATTGTCAAAATCATTTGTCATTTAGCAACTTTGAGAATCTTGAGAGCTTAGAGAGAGACAATGGCCTAGTAGGCAGCAGTTCCCATCCACCGGCATCGATTTGAGCACTCCCGGTTGCACAACCGGCCTCCACATTATGGTGGCCCGGTATGTTTCCAAAAACTAGCCATTTTTTGAGTCATTTATTACATCTAGGACATATTTAGCACGTTTTTGAAATTTTGGATTTTTCAAATTCTTAGTTTTAGGTGAACTATCACACGATACTTTAAAGTATTGCACCCTTTGGGGAGGAACATCGCGCAATACTTCGCAGGTCCCAAAAGTATTACGCACGTATAGACACCAGTATCGCATGATAACTGGTGAACTATCACATGATACCAGGTGAAGTATCACACGGTCAAAGGTGTATCGCACCACTATAGGGAGAAGTATCGCATGATACTTCTCCTTAAAACTTAAGAATTTTAATTATTTTGAGCAAAGTAAGACATGGGTCCACACAATTTTTATGCTTTAGGTGTCCTATACTAATTTTCATCATGGTATGTACTAACATATGGCTTGGTTGAATGGTTTGCAGGAGCACTTTCCAGCATTGATTATCAGAGTGCCAAAGGTGGTGGGGCTGAGATGCATCCAAGATCTAGATGATCCGGGTGAGGATGACATCAGGTTGATGGGATTCTGATATCTGTTGCGGTTCCCATATGTTCAAGCTGATCATGGGCTACTGATAGCCTTGGTCAAGTGATGGCATAGTGAGCATAACACATTTCACTTTCTGACAAGAGAGGCATCCATCACACTGGAGGATGTCTACAGGATACTACGAGTTCCATGCCACGGCGAGCCTGTAAGTATGCCTTATGGATAGTCATGAATGTAATGTTTCCAGGTAATAGAAACTAACATGATTTTGTGTGATGACATGGGTATACTATGATTAGGATGCCACTGAGGGGTGACAAGTCATCCAGGAGATGTTTTAGGATGTGACCATTATGGATCAGCATGTTAGTTAGGAGCGGCTCATGGATGACTTTGGCTGAGATTTTCTAGTGCCATGTATTCTGGCATCATTTATTGGACAGGCCTTGATGACTGATCGTAGTCAGAAGGGAATCCCACTTGGATGGGGTAGGTTGCTAGCAGATTTGGTAGGCAGACCTCGTCATATGGCATGGGGACCAGCCATCCATCCAAAGATGTATCATGAGCTTCACGAGATCATCTATAGGGATAGTTGGACATGGGCGTGTGGTGCCATCCTGGCATAGGTGTGGGCATGGGAGCACATCGCTATGGTGCACCCTAGGGTTCAGTTGAGAGAGTAGAGATACCTGTACATATATAGGTATGGAGGATATATATCACATGCTCATACTAGGGATGTGACACATTACAGGTGGATCTTAGATGAGATGACCTCGTTCACATGGAGGCCATACAGGGATGTGGAGGCATGGGGAGATGTAGAGGATGAGCTAAGTTATATGTTGTGCACTCGGCCACTGGTAGGCCAACACTCAGAGATTGTGGAGAGATTTTGCATCACTCAGGTATGGTGACAGTTTGGGAGAGAGCAATGAGTCTCCACAAAGACCACCACCTATGTGAGGGCTAGAGATGAGGAGGGACATGGGTGGCTACTCATGTTAGATTATTAGTGAGCCATCGAGGAGATAGATGTGATCAGGAGGGAGCCCTAGGAGTATCTCCCAGATATCGTTGATGTAGGTGCTGATGTAGCATATAGGACTGAGCAGTGGAGGGCCCCATTCCCTTGATTCACTGTACCAGATGTAGCACAAGTTGCCTCAGGAGGAGGAGATGGAGGAGATGATGAGGATAGAGGTGGAGGCAGAGGTCAGGCGAGAGAGGTTGGAGAAGGATCTAGAGCTGGTGGCCAGAAATGGCCATGAGGTCAGAGCTCGAGGAGTGAGGAGGTATAGAGACCTTCACAAGGGCAGGACAAGTACCACCATAGGTAGACCCAGCTGTAGGAGATGATTTGAGAGCCCACATTCAAACTCTTGAGGCAAAGATTCAGTAGTTGAGGATCACCATAGTGGTATGGAAGCAACAGCTAGTGGACTTGAGGACAGAGAGATCAATAGATAGCTAATCTCAGAGCTGAGATAGCCTGTCGAGAGCAAATAGCGCAGGCAGATGCTGCTGAGATCAGGAGAGAGTCAGCCCGAGTAGCCTACTATCATGGCTTATATCTACAGGTAGTACCAGTAGGGCAGAGAGCTCCCAGCTACACCAAGGTGGCACTTGGTGCACCACCTCAGCCTCTAGCTACCGGTCCTCAGGATGGCAGTGGTTCTTAGGTTTAGGCTAGGTTTATACCATTGAGACTTTGATCTAGTTGGGATCTCATGTGTATGGTTTATATCATTGATGACATTGTACCATGACTTTTCTCTTTATATATGAGATATACTGGATGTTTGATATATCATGTTTGATTGTCTCACTTGGATGTGTATATCAGTTTGCATATGTATTGTCTTGTCATATTTGCTCAAAATGTTTATGTATGTGCTTATGTATGTTATCTCTCATAGATGGATGTGTAGATTCTCATGTATATGATATAGACTCATGGTCCTGAAAATGACAGTTTTGAGATATAGATATGATGATAAGATTAACCCCTTGTGATGACAGGAATAGGTTGTGATGAAAGACAAAAGAGTGAAAGACATGATCGAGAAAAAGGAAGATGAGCGCAGTTGACTGACAGGTCCATGAAAGATAAAAGGAGAGCTCTCTCCATATGCAAGATGCAAAACTAAAATAATATGAATCTAGGAATGCTAGCTACTATGAAAAGTGGTTGACTTGCAAGGTCACAACACTTATAGACATCTAATTATCATCATCGAGCATTATTGGTAGCGTCATAAGATCATACAATACTCACTAGTATGACTATGGGTATATGAATATGATCAGATAAAAATGTGGGAATCCCACCTAGGCACCAAAAACATGTAGATCAAGATGACTAGTGCAATGAGATTACCTAAGTTTGCTATAGCGAGATTATGCTTGCATCAGGACACATGAAAGTCAAGATAACTAGAAGCATGCACTCACAAAATAATCAAGGATAATACCTTGTCAATCCCTAGTGTCAAGTAGGACCAACATAAATGCTCATGATAGTTAGGATCAATGAAATATACCCACAAGTAGATAAAGAAAGAAAACATGTTCTCATACCCTCAGTCTTCTAGCTATGCATCATCAAAAACTTCTCAAGGAGAGACCACTCATCAAAGAAATCCTCATAGACAGCACACAAAGAAAAATAAAGTCAACATATCTCAAACGAATTGATTGTTTAAGTGTGTGTGTGTTGGTCATAGAGTCAAACTCGGGTTATCACATCTGCTAGTGAGAAATATCACATCACACTTGGACTATTGGGTAAGACATCTGATAAGTGTTAAGAAACACTCGACACAAGGGTAATGTTGAAAAACACTTTTTGGGGTGGTGTTGAAAAACACCTGTTGTGAAATGCCCCAAGAGACAAACGCACCTAAAGGACCTATGCTAACAGTTATGCCCCCCTAGACAAAATAAAGACCAATTCCAGACCAAGTCAAATAAAGTCAAGGCATGATGGAGAATGGCTAAGTGTTGAGGGCGCATGCTAAGAGACAAGGGTGTAAAGGCCTCAAGTAGCACCTATTTCCAAGTTTTCACCACTTGGATTGTTATTGCAATTTTTCTCTTTTTTTCATTTTTTTTGTATTTTTGCTACCAAGGTACCTGTTTCCAAGTTTTCACCAAGGCACTTTTTCTATTTTTTTGAATTTTTTGCATTTTTTTCTGATTTTTTTTGTATTTTTTTAAGGACTTTTTATGCTTTTTAGGATTTTTTCAGCATCATATATCAATTTTTTTGGTATTTTTTCAAGATCATAAAATATGTACAAAGGATGGCCCCAGATAAAATAGGCATCATGGATAAAACTTCTTAAGGTGAAAAACATTGATGGGATCAGGGAGCTGCTCTCCCTCCTCATCAGTTAACAAATAAGCACCTATCCTAAAATTCACAGTAATAACGTATGGTCCAAGCTAATTAGGCTCAAATTTGCCCTTTTGTTCTCTGTTCTGTTGATTCTTAGGATTCTCACGCAAGACAAGATCTCCTACTTGAAATTCCCTAGGGCGAACCTTCTTGTTGAATGCCTTAGACATACGCTTCTGATACATTCTCATGTGATCAAAGGAAGCCTTGCACTTCTCATCTAGAAGTTCTAATTCCTGTAACCTCATGGCACGATAATCTTCATCTATTACTAGACCTTTGAGAGAGACTCTGAGTGAAGGGATCTCTACTTCTAAAGGCAATACTACTTCAGTGCCATAGGTAAGGGCAAAAGGAGTAGCCCCTGTAGGTGTGCGAATACTTGTCCTATAAGCCCATAGTGCTGGATTGATTTGCAAGTGCCAATCCCTACCATTCTTGTGTATTGTCTTATGAAGAATCTTGAGAATGGTTTTATTAGAGGCTTCTGCTTGTCCATTTCCTTGTGGAAAATAAATAGAGGACCAATGTTGCTTGATTTTAAACTTTTTGCATAAATGCTTTAGGGCCTTATTCTTGAATTGACCTCCATTATCAGTGATGATCTCAGAAGGCACTCCAAATCGGCAAATAATATGATTCAGAATAAAGAGTGAAACTGTTTTGCCTGAGGCAACAGAAAGAGGGACTGCCTCTACCCATTTTGTGAAATAATCAGTAGCTGTGATGAAAAACTTATGTCCACCTGATGAGTTGGGGTGAATTTTCCCAACAAGGTCAAAGGCCTAGTGCTGAAATGGCCAATGAGAAATAGAAGGAATTAGCTCCCTACCTGGAGCATGAATTAGGTTTCCATGTTTTTGACATTTCTCGCAAGACTTAGAGAAAGCTACTGCATCTGTTTGCATTATGGGCCAGTAATACCCCACCCTAAGAAACCTTCGGGCCATGGCAAGACCATTGGAATGTCCACCACAAATGCCCTCGTGGATGTTAACTAACACTTGGTCGGATTCCTCCTTTTCCAAGCACCTAATAAGTGTCCCATCTAAACCCCTCCTATACAGATCACCAAAAATAAGGGTGTGGTGAGAGGCATTACGAATGAGATTTTTGCATTCAGAATGGTTGAAAGTGTCAGGGATGATGCCATCACGTAGATATGAATAGATAGCACCATAGTGGGAAGACTCATGTGTGACAAGGGTACAAATGACATGGCTTTCATATGAGTCAAATATGGGATGGTGTAGCTCTTCCACCAAGAATTCAAATCTAGACTCATGTTGTTCCAACTATAGGAGTGAAGCTAATGTAGCCATAGCATCTACAGCTTTGTTTTATGCTCTAGGGATTTGTTGAAATGTCACCAATGTAAAGTAACGTCTCAATGAATCAACCATCTTTTTGTAAGGTATCAACTTGTCATCCTTGGCTTGATACTCCTCATTGACTTGGTTGATAATTAATTATGAATCCCCAAAGACATGTAACTCTATTATATTCCACTCTATAGCTAGTTTTAATCCATTGGTTAAAGCTTCATACTCTGTAATATTGTTAGTACATGGGAATAGAAGTTTGTAAGACTTTGGTATGTTGTACCCATGTGGAGAGACAAATAATACTCTAGCACCTGATCCATTTTGCATGTTGGAACCATCAAAGAACATCTTCCAAGTGCGAGAGGTCATATACAGTATATGTTCATCTGAGAATTCCACCCGAATAGGCATACTATCCTTAACCAGAAAATTAGCTAATTGGTCAGTGATAGCTTGTCCCTTTATGGCCTTTCTCTCAACGTACTCTATATTAAATTCAGATAAAACCATCATCCACTTAGCAAGTCTACTCATGAGGGCAGCCTTACTAAGTAAATATTTAAGAGGATCAATTTTTGCAACCAAATGTATAGTGTGAGCAAGCATATAGTGTCGCAACTTTTGGGAAGCAAACACTACTGCAAGACAAGATTTTTCAATGCTATTATAATTGATCTCATAAGATACGAGAGTATGACTAATGTAGTAAATAGCCCTTTCTTTCCCAGTGTCATCCAATTGAGCCAACAATGCCCCCAAGGAAGAATATGTCACTAAAATGTACAAAATCAAAGGTTTCTCTGGAATAGGAGGCATCAAAATTGGAGGATTAGCCAAATATTGTTTTATTTAATCAAGGCTCTTTTGGCAATCCTCATTCCATATACATGTGGCTCCTTTATGCAATGTTTTGTTAAAAGGTTGTGCTCTATCTGCAAGCTGTGAAATAAACCTCCTTATGGATTGGAGGCATCCCTGAAGACTTCTCATCTAACTAATGTTTCTTGGAGGTGGCATATCTAATATAGCTTGGACCTTTTTAGGATCAACCTCTATCCCTTTTTCTGAAATTATGAATCCTAGAAGCTTGCCTAAGGCAACTCCAAATGCACACTTTTTTGGATTCAATCTAAGCTGAAACTATTCCATGCAATCTAGAATTACTTCCAAATCGTCAAGGTGTGTATCCCATTTCCTAGACTTAGCCAAGGTGTCATCCACATAATCTTCCATGTTCTTATGCATCATATCATGAAAAATTGTGGTCATAGCTCATTGGTATGTTGCACCTACATTCTTTAGGCCAAATGGCATGATGTTCCAACAATAGGTTCCCCATGCACATGTGAAAGCTATTTTCTCTTGATCTTCGGGAGCTATTTTTATCTGGTTATATCCAGAAAAACCATCCATTAAGGAATATATCTCATAACCCACCGTCATATCCACTATCATGTCTATGTTTGGGAGTGGAAAGTCATCCTTTGGGCATGCTTTGTTGAGATCTCTGAAGTCTGTACATACGTGAATGGATCCATCATGTTTTGAAACTAGAACAATATTTGAGATCCACTCAGCATAGTCAATAGCTCTAATAAATCTAGCTCTTAAGAGCTTCTCCAATTCTACTTTTACAAGGAGAGCTACGTGAGGGTGCATTTTCCTCAACCTTTGTTTGACCGATTTTATTCCTGGAGCTATAGATAGATGATGCATAATAAGATCAATGTCAAGCCCTGGCATGTCTGAATATGTCCAAGAAAAGTTGATTTTCTTCTTTTGCAAAAACTTTGTATATGCCTCTTTTTCTTCAACTGATAGAGACTGAGCTAGGTGCACTATTTGAGGAGCCTCTTCTGTATTCAAATTCACTGGTTGTGTAGGCTCAATGAGAACTGATGACCTGTCTTGGAAGTAACTCAGCAAGTTATTAAGTACCCCATCCTTAGGCACCTCGAAGAGGTTTTCACCCTCAGATACGTCATTTATTTTTACTATTCTAGGTTCTAACATCGCCATAAAGTGGTTTTCGCCATCAGGACCATTTTTCTTTTTTTCTTTTTCTTTTATTTTTAGACTGAGGTACTTAATATCAGGCTCTGTCATACTTGTTGTAGGTTCACTGGTGGAAGAGACTACAGGTTCAAGAGCATTTAGGTAACATGTAATTTCGTAGGCATTCTAAAATGTGAGGAGTTGTGGCTCTTGAGAGAGTTGAGACCAATCAATCAAATGACGGTTGATGAGGGGTAAGTCAATGACTAGTTCAACATTGTTTATGTGGAAAGTGTTATTTCTAGTGACCATATAATTGGGATTCATCAAGTCTTCTTCTAAGATACCCAAATCAGGATTTTTCCTACCAAACGAAGCGTCATCCACTAAGGCAATTTGGGGAGTCCAATCCTCTAGTCCTACACTAGACTTGTCAGTCACATTGGGTTGGGTACTATAAGTATGGACAACATCCATGTCTAAATCAATTGTTGCATCTGAGAGTGAGTCCCATTCGAACTCATGTGAGTCTATCTCTGAATCATTATTGGGGCCTCGTGATGTAGAAGCCTCAAGGTTGGGAAGGGTTTCCCCTTCCCTAACACTAGCATTGTTACCATCCGTCGCAGCTAGGATAGAAACTCTTTCCATTATCAATCTAGCATTCATATAGTTACTATCCATCGTAGCTAGGATAGGAGGATTTTCAATTGTCAAATCTTTTGAATCTCCCCAAAGGAGAGCTGTTGAAGGCACCCAATCATCAAACATGTCTTGTTGATTAGAAAGATTAGGTGTGTAGTCTGAGTCATTATCACTGTCCGTCGTAGCTAAGACAAGGATGCTTGTTTGTTTCTCATTTTCAAAACTTAAGCCAACTGTTGACTTATTCCTTCATCCAAAAAGGGCATGGTTAAGAGGTTTAGCTTTAGCATCCAACCTATGACTAAGGGGACCATGTCCTAGATAACCCATATTCTTGACCAATGTATACCCTCTCCCATACGCTCTAGGAGAAGGTGCAAAATTCTCATTATGTCGGTATTTCTCTTCTTAGTAAATCCAGTCCCTAACAGCAACCTCTTTTTTTTCCTCCTGAATCGGAACTGGGGACTCTACAAATTTATCAAACAATGTCATGGCTAAAGATGAGGGCTTCATTTCTTGAGAAGGTTTTCCATAAGACCTAGGGGAAGAAATTTTATGAATGTATCCATTTTGTAATCCCCCATACCAAGGTCTATAGTCTTGAATTTATTCTTGCATTGTTCAAATGTAGTAGCAAAAGTATTAGCCTCCCTATTCAAAGGAATATGAGACCCTGCCGAAATTGTGTTGACTGATAATGTGTTGTCCCCTGGTATGCAAATTTCTACTCCATTATAAGGGAACTTCACACATTAATGATAAGTAGATGGGACTGCTTCCATCTCATGTATCCATGGTCTACCCAACAAAATATTGTAAGCCAAAGGACCAACGTCAACAATCTAAAACAAAATGTCTTTCTTTACAGGACCAATTCGAATAGGAAGAACAGCCAACCCTTTAGAGCTACGTTCTGCTTCATCATAAGCCTTAATGGTGATCTTCTTTCTTGTATCAATGACTTCTTCTGAATAACCCAAGGCCATCAATAAGCTCAAAGAGCAGATATTAAGCCCAGCACCCCCATCTATCAACATGTGCCTCACACAGGTCTTGTGGATCATAACCTCTATATGAAGGGCCAAATTGTGTGGGTAGCTTAATGACTTATCATCTTCTTCTAAGAATATAAGGTAGTGAGGGCTAGCAAAGTGGTTGACCATATTCTGGAATTGGTCTACATCTATATCATTACAGACACTAGCCAATCGCAGAGCATCCTCAAGGACATGATTATGCTTAGGGGGCAATTCCAAAAGCTCAAAAATAGATATTTGAGCTGGTGTCCATTGTAATTGATCAACAAGGTTATAGTTTGAATTAGGACCAACGGTGGGCTTAGGAAGAACACCCTTTGTCATTGGCTATTTAGACTTGTTGGAGTTAGGACCTCTAATAACAATGGGAGCTTGAGACTGACTCCTAGTGACAGCATTGAGGGGTTGAGACATCCTTTGTGAGTGAGGACCTCTAAGCACAACAACGGGTTCTTCATCAAATATGGGAGGTGAGTCATAACCATAGGGGTCTTTCCCTCTCATCATGTTGACATTATCATCAACAACTTCAAGCATATTAATGACATTCTCAGTGGCTGTGTAAGTGTAGTTGATAGCGGCCTTGCCATTCTTACCCTTAGAGTTGTCTCCTTTCTCATATTTTGGCAAGGGTTCTTTGTGGTCAGCGTTTGTGGTCAGCGTTTGTGGTCAAACCATCAACTTGTAATCTTCCACTTTCAATAAGATCTTGGACAAGATGCTTAAGTCTAAAGCAATTTTCTATATCGTGTCCAATTCCATTGTGAAAGACACAAAAAGCCTTCTCATCCCACCAATGAGGCTTAGGATCCGGTATGCAGTGTTTGGCAGGATCTTGAGGTTGTGCCAAATTATGAGCAATCAATGTTTTGAAAATATCTGCATATGAGTCTCCAAGTTTGGTAAATTGTCTCTTTTCTATTTTAGGTCTCCCTTGATACTTGGGTTTATTCTCTTGTTGTTCTAAGGATGTTTGCAGCTTCATGGCTTGGACTGCATTAGAGAGATTAAGAACTCCTTCATTCTTAGGTTGTGATGATTCAACAACTCCATCATTGACCACTTGCTTATTCTTATTCCAATAAGAGTTCTTTTTGTCCTTGTTACCATTATTATTGTTGTTTTGGCCATTGTTATTAGTTGTTTTGGCCAAAATGCCTTGTTCTTTTAGGACATCTTCTATGCGACATGCAGTCTCTACCATGGTATCAAAAGAGTTAAAAACCATTTTCCTCACTTCATATCTTAGCTCTGGTATTAAATTTCTCACAATTATGTCTATTCATTCTTCCTCAGGAATTGTTCTAGGATACTTCAAGCACAACCGTCTCCATCTTTGGAAGAAGGTGACAAAAGGTTCTCCTTGATTTTGTTTGAGTTTACACAAATCAAGCATTATGATTGACCTTGATAGATTGTAAGCAAAATGTTGGACAAATCTTTGGACAAGTTCTTTAAATGTCTTCACTAGAGGAGCAAGGTTGGTGAACCACTCCATATCTTGACCTTTTAGACTCCTTGGGAATAATCTCATTAAGTAGGAGTCTTCATGATGAAAAGAAAAGCTCATTATATAAAATTCTCTAACATGGTCATGAGGGTCACCACTGCCATCATATTTGTCATAAGTTGGGAACTCAACCTTCTTAGGAAATTCAATCATCACCAAACTTTTGTCTATAGGGTTGGGACATATGGAGTCCAAGTTGAATGTACTCTTAGGAGCTCTCATTTTCTCTATGTCCCTTTGCATTTGCATGATCACCTCGTTGGTTGAAGGACTTTGTTTCTTAATCTTTTGGTGCACATCAAAATCATATGGGACCTTAGCACCTTTGTTGATGAGACTTTCTAGAAATCGATCCTTGTTTTGTTCCACATATCTTTCTACATATGCTTGGAAAGATGGTTCTTGCTGCATAGTCATAAAATCTATATGATCAAAGTTGGCATAACTTCCTCCATGTTGTGAACCATGATGTGTTCATTGGGAGGGTTGCTGTGAATGTCTAGGAGGTGACTGTCTCCTATGGTGATCATATCTTGAAGTCCTTCAACCCCTAGGACTTGGGGATCTTGAGGGTGTCCTTGACCTTCTTCTAGGACTTGGTGAGGGGGTAGATGGGGGTGAGTTGGTCCCACTATTGGTACCCCTCCCATTGAATCGATTTTGGAGTTGCTGTGCATAGAGCCTATCTTGTTCTTCTTGAGTGACTCTTTTTCTTATGTCCAATAATGCACGTTCCTCTTCTTCTAGTTGTCTAAATTTCTCCCTTTTGGCAGCTTGTTCATCTAGATAGGCTTGCTTCTCCCTTTCAATGCTTTTCAATCTTGTACTTGCATATCGAGAGGTATCTTTTAGTGGACAAGATTGCCTTGAATGTCTGATTGCATTAGCTGCATTGATATGGTGGTCACTAGATTCATTGTTCTGGTCTTCATGTTGTGACCCTGAATTTGAGTGAGTTTGTTGATAATGTCTCTCAGCTCGTTGGTGAGCATCGAGATATCTTGTGCCGATAGGAGGCGATCCAAGCGGACTAGCATATGTAGACCCAACAGACGTCATGTTACCCCTATGCCGTTGAAATATGTCATCAAGAGTTTGGTTCATTGCTTCTCTTTGTTGTTGAGTGAAAGTGTAACTCGTGTCCATACTTGATGAAAGAGGTGCTAAAGAGGTACTCACTTTACTGGGATTAAAACAAACCTCGGGTTCACTTTTAGGAGATTGATCGAAAAGGGGTTATTTTCCCTTGTGTTGTTGACAAGTCTTAACTGGTGGTAACTGGCTAAAGACAATAGGGGGTCGCTTCCCTTGACTGACTTGGTACCTCATTGTAACTAACATGAAAGAAAAAGATTCTTAATGATAGGGTGACCTCTCAAAGTGTCAACACCAAACTAGGATAATCAAAGTTCTCTAATGTCCAAAAAGAGATGAAAAGATAGAAATGTCAAAAGGGACTTTACCAACACTGTCAAAGAGGTGCTTCAAATCAAAGGGTGACTACCCTTGCACTTTTGAACCAGGAGGTTGGACTAGGCCGAAATATAATTGAAATTGAGATTAAATGAAGATGATTTGGACAATAAGAGTACTAAAATTTTCCAAGAATGTAGCTAACAATTCTAGAGATAAACTTTTTCACCAAGAATATCCTTCTAACTTGACAACTATTTCCAAAGTGACCTTGTAAATCAATTGATGCTGTCCCTAGAGGGCAAAAACTAGAGATTTAGAGCCAAGATAGGTCTCTAATGATAGAGAAAGAAACCTACTCAAAGACCTAATCTGACTAATAGCAACTAAAGCTGACTGAACTGGGAACACAACAAAAACTACCCAGGCGATAGACTCTAGGCTAACCGGGCGATATACCTATAACAGGGTGATATTTCACCTTTTACCAGGTGACAAACCTGATAACTTCTAGGTGATAAACACCAAGCAAGGCAGGCGATAGTCCAGTAGGTGCGAACTATCACGCGATATAACTTCTCAGTGTAGGTGATACTATTGCAGAATTGTTCAAATCTTGACCAGAATTGTGTAAATTTTGCATTTTTGGGTCTGTTTGATCAAATTTTTCAGTCTGAGGGTTGATGTTTTCAATTTTAATCACAATATCAGCAAAAATTTGACAGGTTTGCAAATAGCATGGGATCAAACATGTCTTAAAACACTTAAAACAAGGGCAAAAGAAACCTTACCAAGACAAACACTTGTGATATCAAAATTGAAAAAGTGCCCTATGAATGCTACCGATTTTTTGTATGTTGAGAATGTTTATACTGGTATCACACAATCGAAGACACTTCAAGCAAATCTATCCTAAAAATTCAAGGCTCAATACTTACCAACTTAGCCCACAACTTGATGTTCCCTTGCCTCACACAAAGTGGTTACCCACAATAGATATTGGCTTTGTCATGGAAGTGCCAAAGACACAACCAAAGGAACACATATGGTGAGTATCTTAAGGTGATCCAGGTTGTTCCACTTGGATCAATCCTTGCACTAAGAAGATAAGTGGCAAAATAGGGTGGCTTCTATCTAATGGTTTGTAGTTAGGGCTTCCGTTCACAACACCCCTCTTGCTCCTCATAGAGGACTTGGACCTCGCGGCCTCAAGAGTACCTTAAGCATTCTTGCTCAATGCTTTCCCCATGGTCACAATCCCATGAGCTACTCACATCAAGCGAAGACAAGTGTTATGTCTACCAAAGTTTTGTGTCCTCGATAGCCTTGAGTTTATAGTGGGTTGGAATAGCTCAGTATTAGCTTGTCCCCACTTGGGTTGTTCCTCTTGATTGCTCAAGAGTAGGCCCGCTAAAGGATTCTAATGCTAAAAAAAGAATGGATTAACTCTTGAGGTTCAAGGTTTTTGGTTCACCACAAGGGTGAAGAGCATACTCCCCTATCTCAAGAATTTCTCCCAAACACACCAAAAAGAGGTTCAATTACCCTCTTGCTTCCAAAATTCTAAGATGGGTCAAGATTCTCTGGTTCACCACAAGGGTGAAGAGCATACTTCTCCTACCACCTCAAAATCCCTTCCATAAGATATTAAGATTCCTATGAAAATGAACAACTAGTGATTGCCACACTTGAAATGAAATAAAACACAAGCACTTGATTTGGTTTTTATGCTTAGGGCAGCCCTGCAAAAATTGTTAGTAGCCCTCTTTGACATGCGTTCTTTTAGAAAAATATTCAAGCAAGAGGCACCTACAAGCACAACTTGTTAAACCAACAAGAGGTTAGGAAAAAACCAAAATCTAAGTGAAAACAATGCAAGATCTAACTAGAAGATGTAAATAAACTCTGTCTAAATGTAGTGAATAGAAACAACAAGCTATCTAAGATCAAACTCAGCTAAATAACTCAAATTAAAGCTCTCTGCTGGTACAGGAGACACACTGCAGACACCAAAAATATCACGCGATACAGTTTTGTATAACAGTGCGATATTTTAAGTCTGAGCGATATTTCGCCTTAAGCCAGGTGATACTTCGTCTGACACCAAGCAATAATTCCTACAACAGTGAGGCGATACTTCAAACAGGAAAAGTTTCACATGATATGGAGTGAACTATCATGCAATATACTGGAACAGTATCGTACGATATACTGAGACAAAAAAAATAGAGACTGAAAATTAAGCCGAAATTAATCTGAAAAATTGACGAAGATGCAAAAATGAAAGGACAAAGTTAAGCTAGTCTACCCCATGGTGGGCACCAAAAATGTATGGTGAAAATGTGACCACACTTCTATGAATCCTTACATGCAAGGAAACTCAAGAATTAGCCCTCACAAATCGATCCATAGCTCTTTATGCATGGAGTTGCAAGATTTGTAAAATTGCTCTCAGGTAGAGCTATAAACTCATGACCTTGCTAGTCAACCACACAATGAGAGATTCCAAATCAAAGACAAGGGAAAGAGTTTCAATATCTCCAATTAAATCAATATGAATGCAATGCAATGCACCCTATATGAGTATGCAAATTACTCTATGAAAGTGCAAGTACAAATTATGCTATGAAAGGAAAGTACAAAGGATTACAACCTTCCTAATTAGGCTATGTGAGATTAATCTATTACATAAAAAGGAATCTAAGCTAAGAATGCCATTATCATGCAATTATGAAAGCAAATATGAAACTAGATGAAATGCAACAAAAGGCTTCAAAGCCTGGATGCAAAAGTGTCTTCAAGAAAGCTCCAAATAGACCTAGAAACCCTGCAGCATAACATTAGCATAAAAACCATGATCAAAAGAGGAGGAGAGCTCTCCTTTTATAAGAAATGAGGTGAAATGGACCATTGAGATTAAGAGGCAAAAGACTTAATCAACGATGGAGCTTGAAAGAGGAGCAATCCATGTGCACAAGTATCCTCCAATAGGAAAATAGGAGTTGACTTTTGTGTCCATATGAGACAAAAAGTACTTTTTCCCTTTTAATAAAATAAGAATGATGCAACTTAGGATAAGAGAAAAAGTGGGGGCTTTTTATTTATTAAAAGGGGAGGAAATATTCCTTTTAAATAAATAAAGACTTAGGATAAAATGGCTAGCCGAAGGCAAATAATCGAATATGATAGAATAAGATTTGATCAAGGAAATTGATATAATTGATATTGTTGATATTTGAAAATATTGATTTAGGGATTTGATAAATTTCAGAATGGGGTCCCAAAGTCTAGGTGACCATTTTAGGGTGCATACAATATGTCACCTATATAATTAACTCCCTAATGTAGAAAATAAGCATCTATAGTTATTGGAAAGAGACTAAGAGCACCTTAAAATTTAAGTACAAACCTCTAGAAAGAATCAGGCCTTCTTACCCCTTTGGATATGTATTTTTTGGAGTACACCACCAAACTCCACCCTTATTAAAAAATTATGTAACATTCATCTTGGGTTTTAAACGAAACCCCAAAATACCTTGATGGTATTCATGCATCATCTAACTATATTTTCTTGATTTGAATTTACTTTCAAGTAATAGTCTGCCTAAGTGTATCCACATCAAACTAGCACTTTGATTTATCTACTAAAAAGGTAGTACTTTGAGTTATCTAATAACTCTCATTCATTCTAGTTAGGCACCTCATGTTTAGAAAACATAAGACAATATCCTTTTACTAAGAAATGAGTGTTCATAGTGTATATTAGCAATAGGTGAAATTGCTAACAAAGGAAAGCCATATGGAAAATAGGATATACAATCAACTTTGATTTATTTTTTTACACTTTTTCCTAAAAGAACTTGGGCACACCAACATGTCATGTAAGTTCAACATGGAATGCATCTCTATTTTTACCCATGGATTGTAAGATAACATGGGAAATGTTTAAGCCTTCCACTATCAAAGACAACATGTAGTATGCAAAGAGTTGCCAATAAATCAATATAAATTGTATTAGAGCACACATGTCTATGGAAAATATGTTGGAGTCCATCAATGTGGACAACACAAGGATAATATGTGGCATGATACAAATGGCCCAAGTATATTACACAGAACCATGCCAAAATATATATAAATGCTGAGGTATATTAATAAAATATGGGTACACTAGCATATTAGAACTATATATACAAAATAGTGTCAACAAAATGTATGTCATGGGTGATATATGTAAGAGTGTCTATGACATTACAAGATGTGTAGGATATGCAAGAGCATGTTAGATAAAATTATAAAGTGGCCTTGAAAAGTGTAGGAGACTTTTGAACAAGTTATGACTCATAAGAACATCTTTTATGAAGTTGAAATAAACCAAAATAGAGTTTCAGAGTTTTGTGTAGAAATATAGGACACAAGGAGTTACATTATATCCCAAACTTTTTGACTCGTGATTTGGGCATTGGAAATTGAGCGCTAGATTTGGATGTCCAAAATGAACTCATTATTTTTTCTAATACTATAAGAAAACCATTTATGGTTTCTAGTTTTGGAATTTCGTCTATGATATACTCTTAAGATAGTATATTTAGCGTGCATGCACATTTCTAAAGATTATATATTGTCAATATTTCTCTAGACAAGGTTGGCAGTTGTGCATGAAGAAGTTGATGCCTTGATAGTGTATTATAACTAGGTATTTATAATAATACATTAAGTGTGTATTTCTTGTTTTTTTTTTCAAAAGGGTTTTTCAAAGATATAGGTTGTGTTATATCGTGTGTTGCATGTCCTTTATTTATGATAGAACAATTAGATTTGTATTCATTTAGTTTTTCTCTTCTCTATGCATTGTGTAGGAAGAGTTGTAGAATAACTAGCTTCAAATTTAGAAGGCCCACATAGGAAAGAGGAATATATTGGGAGTTCAAAATAGAGAGAAAATTTCACAGTTATGTGTTCTCCATACTATGAAATATAAGAACTAACAAGAAAGTAAAACATCTCTTATAAACTAATAATTGAACTTGTACAAAAAGAAAATGGTGGATTGGGGATAATGAAGTAGATAGGTGATCCACCTTTCTCTAATGCACACACGAAAGGAAGATGACACAATAGGCCCAAGTAGGACTTCAACACTAAGTGAGTGAAATGATCCTTCACAATTATCTATTAAGATAAGTTAGATTTGAGGTAATTTGACTGAATGATGCAAGAATGAAGGCCAAAAAAGAAAATATGACAAGTTACAACAAACATAGAACTGAAAATAGATAGGAATCTATAGTGACCTAAAAAGTAACCATAAGATAGTACCAACTTGTAGTTTGAATTTAAAGCTAGTTTCTAAGGCATAGATTGTCCTGGGAGTTCTATACCCAGGTATAAATTATCTAGCTCGTTATATAACCCATACTTTTGTCTGAAACTTTCACAAATAGTCTATCAAATCTCATACTTACTAGCTTAAGCCCTGATAGATTTTCCACACGTTCCTTCACATAGAAAAGAAAAGAAAATATTGTTGAAAGGGGTTTTCCTTGGTCAAAACCCTATTTAGGAACTAACCTTAAAATTGAAATGAAATTGCATTGAAGGAAAGTATGTAAATGCAAAGGTAAATGTTAGATCTACCTTGTAAACCTTCATAAATAGATATTGAGATTGTACATATTAATTAAGATGCTTGTATGTTTCTTTAATTATAGTTGTTGAACCTTGGAATGTAGAAAGGAATCAAGGAAGCCTTCACAAATGCATAAATTTTTGAATACTACTTATAGATATTCAATGTTGTTATGCTTGATAGACACTTGCTTGGAAGGAAGAATGCATGTAGATGGTCAAAAGGATCTCCTTTACTTGATTGAGAATTTCACGGCATGGCCATCATGGGAGAGAAGCCTACTAAAATGAAAAATATTTCCTTCAAGGATGCCTTGAAATACTTCCAAGTGGTCCCACAAAAGTGGTTCCCACTTTTTGACCAACTTTGACCTTGAAATGAATATTCTAAAAAAGAACTTCACTTTCAAATGCATATTACTAAAAAACCATTAAAATTTTTAAGATGATCTAAACTAGTGATTTTTAGAATTTTCTTTCTATTTTCTACCAATATTTTTTTTTTAAATGAATTTATTTGTGTCCATTTTTCCTCCTATTTTGAAAAGTGGTTTATATGAAAAAATAGTATTTTTAAAGAGTGGCAATCACTTATTTCAACATAAAAAAAATTTGAAAAATGATAATGACGTAATTCTTTCAAGGTTAGAACTGTAACATCAATACCTAGAGGATGTCATTGGTTTCATTTAATTTGGTTCAAAATTTTATATTTTATTGAGTTATAAAGTGAAATTAATTGTAATTTAGACATAGTTTTCTTTGGTTTGATATAACTTGATTTCTATAGATCAAAATTCTTTTTTTTCTTTTTTTGATAGAAAGGTAACACAAATACCTATTAAATACATATTTTTCAAAAAAAAATTTCTTGAAGCATCAAATAGAGAAGTTGTGAAATGGTCAAACAGACTATATTTAATAAATCTAAAAATAGAAATTCATGATAAACACATTGTATATAATAAAAGTATAGTCAGTGGAAAGCTTGTTCAGAGTATCACAATCTATTATTTTTTGTTTCAAAATATATCCTTATTTGGCCATTGATTGATCCCTTGGAAGGGAAGAATTTTGCATAATTTTCATGTCCACCAAAATTTTAATTTTTGGAGCCTTCGCAGGAACATCCCTTCGAATGAAGGGGTTCAAAGCCCTTCGAGCGAAGGGGGGTTCGAATGAACCCCCTTGGAAAAATTTCAATGAATTTTTCCATGGCTGGTTTTTTCCCAAGGGGGGTTTGTTCGAACCCTCGTCGGCCATTTGTTTTTTTTTGTTTTGGTATAAATAAATGAATTTTTTGGTGTTTTTAAAACAATCAATTTGTTTTAATTCATTGTTTAATAATAGAAACTTCAAAACAAAAAATTTATAAGGGAAGCAAGTTTAATGTATCTTGTAATTTTTTTCAAAGATCGAAGATGGGAAACAAAAGGGAAGGCACACAAAGTCTGCAAGAAAAAGATCACCTAGTAGAGAACACAAAAATCATGAAGCATCATTGGCATATATTACAGAACTAAACAAGGTATGCATCTGTAAATTCACATGTGTGAGTTTTATGTCTCTGTTTATAATTTTCTTTTATTTCTTCTAATTTGATTCATTTTCGTGCATGTAGCTCATAATCAACAATTACAAGATGAAGCAGAAGCTCAAGCAGGATGATCAAACCAAGTTGAACAAATGGATGTTGAAGAAGATTCAGAATTACTCCCTACAGGAGCTCAAACAATGGAAGTTGGAGAAGGGTCTGGATTAGTTTCTCCTATCGGTACGGATGAACACATAAAACTTGTTCAAACTGTAAAGAAAAAAATCAATTACAGAAACTTAGATCATTTACTTGCAATTGGTGTGGAAAATTTGAGATCACTTGTTGATATTAAACCCTTAAGTATTTCTAAGAAGAGGTCTTTGAATAAGATAACAAGAGAAATAACGAATAAATTTGATAATCTTGAAACATGTGAACAAGTCCAATTGCTTTCTCTTGTTCTTATAGAAAAAAATTTGTAAGAGCCATTAAAATTGTTAGGTGTAGACACAACATCAAAAAAGAGAAATTTCTATCACAGAAAGTGATATTATTGAAAATGTTAGGAAATGTTTGAGCTTTATAGGGAAACAACTTGAACTAAAGATAAGACCACTACAAGAAGAGTTATGTTGACATCCATTGTTGGTAACACTATACCTTGAAATAGACAAATATGTACAGTTTCATCTCAGATTGGTTTTAGTAGGAAAACAATATCAAGATATGTTAAGAGGAGAGTGCTTTTGGATGATATCACATTGGAAGACAATTGGGAAGTTATGTGTAGAGCTCCTCATTCTGATAAGATTGAGGAGGGAATCAAGAATTTGGTCATATCATTTTGGAATGATAATACTTGTCCTTCACCAAATACTAGAGATGTTATCAGACACATGATTAGAGCTAATAAATATGGTCATACAAAAAATTGGTTGGACACAAAAAAAACATGAGATGTATGTCTTATTTTTTGGTTCAAATCCTAATATAAAGATTGGGAAAACATTGTTTGAAAGATTGAATCCATATTATGTGAGGAGAAATAAAGTGTTTGAAACTTGTTGTTGTCGTTATCATATTGAATTTGATCTCCACTATCAGGTTTTATGAAAGTTTGTAGAAGATACTTTTGGCTTTCAAAATGATCCTTCGAGTAGACAAAGCGAGTTCATCTCATCTATTTTATGTGATAAAACAGATGATGTAGTTGGTCAAATAAATTGCATAAAATGAATATCTGAAACATGTGTTGATTTGGCTCTTATCCCTTTGAAAAATGAAGATATTGATGTGACAAAGATGATAAATTGAAAGAGTTACAAATATGTAAGGAATGAAACAAAATTTGGGAAAGAATCCAAAAGGTTATAATATATTGAAGAGGAGATAACTATTGGAGAATTTATGGATAAATTTAAAAGTTTGAGTCAACTGTACATTCATCATGTTTTTTTTGCAAAGTGGAAAGCACAACAATTCCAAACACTGAGAGATAATTTCCCACTTGGAACTATTATATCTATTATTTATTTGCAAAAAACTATTCTTTTGTTCATCAAAAGGCCATTTA
>BSBK01002061.1:430000-702500 GCA_027943335.1 Chamaecyparis obtusa
TGCCTCTTAATCTCATCTATTACGTTTTCCTTTAATCAATCTTGACCGTTCAATTCATTATATCTTGAAATCAAATATCGGTAACACGTTTCCTTTTCACCTAGGAACTTGAACTTTTCTTGAAACTTGTTCCATCTCTTTTTGCCACTTAGATCTTGATGTAGATCTTCATCTTAAATTTTCATAACCGTAGATCTCTATAACTAAATTTCCTTGTCATCATGATCATCCATCTCAGCCTAGCTAATCATTAAATGTCGATTCCATCCAAATTTAATAACTTTTTCTTGCTCAGTGTTCTTCACTTAGAATTTTGGTTACATCGCTTGATGCCTAAACCTTTCCACTTTACCGAGTGACCTATCTTTTTACCCTTACCTTGCTAAGTGACTTTTCCATCGGTAACCAAAACAACTTTACTTACCAAGTTGTCAAACCTTTACACCATGCTTTATCGACTTAACATAATCATATGTTAGGTAGAAAATAATTATATCACCATACTCTAATCATTGTATGATCTGTATCAGTTGCCCATTGAATTTCTACAACTTCTCAACTTCCCATTTCCTCTTCTCCTTAACTCATTCATCTTATATCATTACCAAATGATATGGCAACATAATATAAATCAGAAATCAATTGCTTGACATCAAAGACAAGACTATAGCTGATCTAACCTTTCTACGATCATCAAGTATACCTCTGATCTTGGTTGGTCTTCATCATCAGCTCCATCTGATAATCAATCTTCAACATTATTATCAGTAATAATAATATTTTCTTCATGGCAAAAAGTGGGAACCACTATTGTGGGCTAACCCTTGGAGAATGCTAGATCTTGAATCCACTTGCAAATATTGAAAGCACATATGAAATCTTGATCTTGGTTATGGTTACCAAAATGAGGAGAGATATGCCACTTATATATCTCTCACAATATTTCAGGATTCAAAAATTAGAGGAGGCCAACATGGGATCTAATTTCCCAGTAAAACATCCCAACAAGCCACCCATTTGAATTTAGGCTCAAATCTTGGGGTGTAGATTGCTCTTGGGTGTTCTATACCCAAGTATACATCTCCCAAGGTGTCATATACCCAATAAAATAGGCTCAAATTTGAATAGGGGGTTGGGAAGGAGGAAAATATGTCAGAATAGGGGGAGATAGATTGTTGGATCAAGCATAATGGACATGAAATCTTGAGAATGCGAAAATGGGGCCTATTAGAGCATCTAATTATAGGTGCAAAATTTTTAGGATGGTAGAGAACTAATTCAACATCTTCACCTTCCCAAGATCATGAAAATTAAAGAAAACAATTAAAACTATTCAAGCGATATTCAACAACTTAATATCTTGAAATTCTAAGTGTGACCCATTTAGAGTAGTGGTTGAAACAATTCATTGGTAAGGTTTCCACGAAGGTTCAAACTACATTGGAATATTATGCTCATAGTTGTATACCTACATTGAACCATTATACTCCTAGTTTAAATTTGTAGAATGTTTGAGAGATTTAAAAGTTATTGTTTACCAATCAAAAAAAAATTGAGCTCCTAAATATTTTAAATAAAAGAAATATTATCAAAAAAATGTCTCAAATAATATAATAATATATTTTTTTATCAATTGTAATCAAATTATAGCTCATCCACTCTCACAATAACATCAAGGTCTGAGAAATTACATTGTCCAAAATATTTAAGAATTTTATTGTCCACGCTTGAGAGTCATTCTCATTGCCACACAACATTGACTACATTTGATCCAAAGGTAAAATAAATATTTAAGCACTCTAGGAAACCTTGCAAAAGAAAAGAAAAAACTAGGAGAATGTTAAACGACATTGTGTTTGCAAATGACTTCCCTCCCAGTAGAGAGTGTTTGAAGGGCGTTTGAAGGGCATTTGTAGGCATTAATTGAAGGGTATTTGTAAGTGTTCAAAGATCTTCCCAGCAAGAGGTGCTTATGGGAAGAGAAAAAGAGCGAGAGTGAATGTTTAAACAAAAATGATGGGGATATGAGGGTAGAAGTGAGGCCAAGGAGATTTATTGAATAGTAGCTTATTAACAATGATGATGACCTTGAGTTTCACATAGGTGGAGATATTGTTGGTCATTTTTATGTGCAAAGGTAGGTCCCAGGATGAAAGTGTTTTTCCTAGCTGACAAAAGGTTTCAAAATAGTAGTATCATCATCTTACAAGAGAGCCATGCCCATTAACTAGAACCTTTTTTATGCATTCTTCTTTTGCTTAAATATTGAAACTAGGCAAAAACAATAAAACATCTTTAATTCTATCTGTGAGAAAAAATAGGAGCATAAACAACTATTGAAAATGGTGAAAATAAAAAATAATTTCCAAATCCTAGAGAAACTAGTAAATTCATGGTATAAATTGACTCTGACACTTTAACAAATCAAATTGAGATGGTAGGGTCAAAGGAAAGCATAACAACATTTGGGCTCAAAAATAAGGTAGGACCAAACATTGTCAGAACTAACTACTTTAAACCAAATGAAATGTTTCAAAGGGATAAACAAGAACAAAGGCATATGATTAGAATGTTAAAACAAGAGGGTTTCCTATTCACTTTCAAATTTTTGGGTAGTTCCTTCCAACAATTACACCAACAATGATATGGAACCCTAGTTTCAATATCCAAGTAGGGGAAGTAAATGGAACACAAGGGCTATGCATGCTAGGTTATCCCCAAGATACAATATCAAACTTAGGGGAGATATGTGTGTATGTAAATGCAAAATAATACAAAGGTATCTTATGGCGTAGGCAAACTCAAAAAGTAAACTATGCAAAAAGGGAAAACTCGCAGAGCTATATTACCAAAAATAATGTTTAAAGCATTATATATCGTAGAAACTAAATGTAAGAAAAATGAGCATGAGAAAAATAAAGGAAAGGAAAAGATGAATGCAACATATCATACACCATCAGTTTCTAAAAATCTTGAGGTTGAAACTCAAACAACAGACAAGGTGGAAGTTGGGGAAAATGTGCTCACAAACACATATAGCCCTACTTCAACACCTTTAACATGGTGCCCATATCTATATGTAAATGAGATAATGTTCATGAAGGAGAGACTTTATTCTCTAGAAACAAGGAGTCATGTGGAGGACATTAAGATAAAGGAAATCACGTAAAACAATTGAAACTAACAAGGGAGAATTGCAAATTACTGATCTAGAGTAGGTACAAAAATTATAGTTTAACATGGAAAAAGGTGAATACAAGATGATTTTGATAAGTCATGCATTAGGGAAAATGAAAACAACATATGGAAGAAAAGTAAATGGAAGTGAAAGAGATAGTGACCCACAAATTAAGGAAATTCAATTTGCAATAGAAAACATGGAATTAAAATAAAACCAACTAAGAAAAAAATAGAAGATATTAAGTCACGGACTCAAGTAGTAAAGGGGCCATCAAACATGCCAAGTGAGCTTACAGAAAATAAATTAAGGAGGTAAATATGAGTAGAGAAGGACAAAAATGATAAGGTCATAAATATCATCATTGAAGGGTTGAAGGACTATGGAGAAAAGGAAAACACAAAAGAATTAACAATAGACTTCCTTAAAGATTATTTAGATTGGTATGGAGTAATTCAACAAGTGCAAAGGATTGGAAAATATATTAAAGATAACATGGGAAAACATGTATGGGTTACTTTGAAGAACATAGAAGATAAGAACATTACACCAAGGAATAAGAGGTTCCTCAAAAGCGCACACATTTATCTTAATGAGGATCTTACCATAATTTAGTAAGAATAAAGAAGTAAAGAATGGGAAAAGGTAAAGGTAAAGGTAGCAAGGGATAATGGAAAATGGGCTTGGTTACAAAATGGTAAGGCCCAATCAATGAAAAAATGACACATAAGAAATAGGAACTAGGGACCCCAGGAACACTTAACTTTAGTTTGTTGGAATTGTAGAGTTTACCCATGGAGAAGAAGACTTGGGTTAGGGCACATAACTAAAGGTAAAGATAGTATCTTTCTTATGGAGAAACATGAGCACGATGGATGTAAAGTTCCAGAGTTTGAGAAATACAAAAAGGCCTCAGTTTGGATTGAAATAATTGATAGTGGCAAAAAACATGGAGTAATTATTGTTTTAATTAAAGAAACTTGGGGTACATTTATAAATATAGAAAAAAGCTCTCAAACAAGTAGTACAAATGGCTGAAAATAATAGAAAATCAAGTTTTGATAAGAGTGGAAAAATGTTACTTCGCTCCAAATGGATCAAAAATATATAAGAAGAGGAACCTACATCGAGAAGATTCCTACACATCACTGAAAAATTATATATCTTTTTTTTAATACTTTGGGTGAAGTCTTAATAATTGGAGACTTTAATGCTAGGATGGCAAACAACTAAGCCCTCAACCTGAAGAGAAGTTACAAAGAAATATGTAAGTTCTTTGTATGGTTAGAAGAATAGAAGGATAAATTTTGGGAAAGGTCTTCACAAGACATCATGAGCAATGTTAATCATTACAGAGCAAAATTATTGGGCTTCTACAATTTGTACAATATAGTCATATGAAATGGTATGAAAGTTTGTCCAAATTCAAGAAACATCACTTGTAGAACATACAATGGCCAAAGTTTTGTTGAATATGTTACTTTCTCTCAAGATCACACCTCAAGGATAAAGGAGATAGGCCTGGGAAAAAAACCAATAGGGATAAACTCATATCACAATCCATTTTTAAAAAAATTGTCCACTCATTTAAACATGCAACCGAAGAGAAAATTTGTCTTAAGAAAAAGAAAGAACCCTCACATGACGGAATCCTAATGACTTGGTAAAATCATAAAATCTTCAGGGGTGCTCTTAAATGACTTATTAGGATTTTCTAGTATAATTTTGATCACACAAAGTAGCATCTTGTAGGCAAATATACTTTAGTTCCTCTAACTCACACGATATTAGGAGAGTGTAAAAGGACTAGACCCAAAAGAGAGGCAAAAAAAACATTATTAGCAAACCTTTGGTTTAATGATGAGTGCAAATTAGGAAAAAGAAATCCAAGAGGTGGAATGAGTAAAGAAAATAGGAAAGAGTATGAAAAGTTGCTAAGGTGTAAAAAAGAAAAATATGTGAACATAAAAAGGATGGAGTCGATTACTCTTGGAAAAAAATCACACATTGAAATGAGTTGCAACCAAAGAGGAAGCAAATAGAGAATAACATCAAAGGGTACCAATGGCTTGAATATGAAAAGATGTTATATGAGTGTGGGAAGGATAATCATAGGCCTCTAGTAGTTAATGTCACAATTGAGCTTTTCACTATTGAAGATATTTATCAGAGCATAAAGAGGTTGGTAGGGGGAAAATCCCAATATATTGATGGGTTGCACAATGAAATTTTGAAATGGGGCATTAATGTCCTTGCACCTCATATCAATTGTATCTTTAACGATGTCAATGAAGAGGGTTTTCATGAAAATTGGATGACCAACTTTGAGATTCATCTTCTTAAAAGAGGCAACATAAATAATCAATCAAATTACCACACTATTATGGTTAGACCCCTCCTTGGGAAACTCTCTAGTAGAATAGTTAAATACAAAATCAGCAAGTGGACAGAAATAGAAGGTAAGAGAGCTAAGCAACATGATTTTTAGACCAAAACATTCCACTATTGATCACAGTGTTACCCTTAGATTCTTGGTTCAAAAGATATGGAAAACTCGGGGCAATTAGGTCTTCTTGTTTTGTAGACTTCAAAAAGGCCTTTGACACGATACAACACAAAAAACTTTGGGATAGAGTGGAAGAACTAAAAATTTCTAATGAGCTTAGAGTTGCAATACATAGACTTTATGAGCAATGTAAGGATAAAATTAGAACCAAAGATGAGATGCTAGAGTTCTTTGGTAGTAATATTGATGTCAAACAAGGGTACCCTCTCTCTCCAACTTTATTTGGGCTTTATATTGATAAGTTGGAAGAATGGATAAACAAGACTAAAGGTGAGGGAGTTTAGCTAACTAAATATGTGATAAAGTCACTTCTCTATGTGGATGATCTCATTTTAATTGTTGAAAATGGTAGATGGATTGAGGGAACACTTGAAGGTGTTTGAAACCTTTTTCCATGGGGTTAGGATGCACGTGAACACTAGCAAAGCCAAAGTGATGATCTTCTCTTTAAAAAGACACAAAACACTTTTCTTTTTCAAAGGCAGTCCATTAGTGATAGTGAATTAATACAAATATCTTCGGATCAATCTTCACAACAAAATCACTTGGGAAATGTGTAGAGAAAAAATAATTTAGGGACACTAGAAAGCATTATATTCCTTACAAAAGAGATGTAGGAATGTAGAGTTATGAGGTTGGAAACCCAAGAAAATGCTTTTTGATTTGTTGGTCACCCTGATGATCCTTTATGAATGTGAGATTTGGGGCAACAACATGTCAAATTAGAAATGGAGACAAGTAGAAAGAATTCAAAAACATCTAATCATCACTAATCTCAAACTTAAAATGGTTGTCCCTTATGAGATCTTATTGGTGGAAACAAGCATCTTTCCCTTAGAGGCTTTGGTGATGGTTTGATTATTAAGTTATCTAAAGAAAATTCAAAATATGGAAAAACATCATTGGCCTAAATTGATCCTAGAAGGAAGACTAGATAGAAGAAAGAAAGTGTGAATGAAGCAAAACAATAAATAGATGGAAAAATAAGATGTTATTATACAAGAATGTCCAGATAACAATGAAGAAATAAAAAACTTTGTAAAAGAAAAATTAAGAAGTATCTGTTAGAGTAATATTTAGTTTGCTTACTAATTAAATCATATTGATTTAATTCATTAAGTTATTACTCTTTAGTGCTTAAGCTTTCTCTTAGGTGCATTAATAATTAATTCTTTTATTAATTATTAATGTGCAACCTAGCTTTTTTAGGCTTTAGGGTTTTTTTCACCTTTATAGGTTGAACCTTGTAATTATTTTTTCATTAACTTGGATCATAATTTTGCTCTCATTTTTTAGTAACTTCTGAGTTCCGCCTTTTGCTTCTTTATGCTTCTCTCCTATAACAGGTTATTTGCATGTAGGTATTCTTGGCATTCTATGGATTTGTATCTCTCAAATCCTACATGGTATCAGAGCTCCCCTGCTGTTACCTGTTCTAGTGTTTTTGAAGCAGGTTTTGAGGTTAAGGGTTTCAAGTTTTTGAAGAGTTTTTTTATTGGATCTGGGGAAAGTTTTTTATTGGATGCATTTTGGGCTGAAACCGACCTCACCAATGGATTCAGAGGATCGTTTAGATGAATTTTGATATAAAATTCGATGACGATTGGGTACCAGAGCAATCTGCAGCAATTTTTTTTGGAACCAAGACCGTACGAACCTGGCATGATTATCGAGGCATGAATGCTGAGATTTGAGCGCAGAAGGTACAAAGATGGCTTTTTTCCTACACAAGCGGTTTTGACTGCGTAGTGGGTATTTTTTTCTGAGCTTAATCCAACCATGCTGGTTTTATTTTTAAATTTTTCTGTTTTATCAACTATTTTTGGCGTCAAAGTGGAGGCATCTGAAAATCAAGTTTTTTTCCTCTTTTTTTTGTGTGCTTACATACTTATTTGAAGTGTACAAGAGATAGTATAATACTTTGTGGGGGGGTGCAAATTCTATTTTTGTCATTTATTTCAAAGAGACCCTTCTACTTCTGTCTACTTTCTCTCAATGGCAGACTCTTCCATCGTCCATCTTACACCTCACAACTACCACACTTGGAAAGGACATATGACCAGATTGCTTATGGAAAAAGGGTTATGGTCATGCCTTGATGAGGCTTAGCCAGTTCTACAAAGGCCTTATGAGGCTATTATGCAGAGAAATAGGATGGATGAGGCAATGGGCCTCATTGCACTAAATATTTCAGATGGGTTGTTGTTCCACTTGGATGGTTTGACCACACCCAGGGCTATGTGGAACAAGTTTTCCACCTTGTTTGGCACAATGAATGAGTTCAGGGTTCTCTAGATAGATGCAGAGTTCACCTCTTTGGTACCTGAATCATTCACCAGCATTGAGGACTTCTTGATGAAGTTCAAGTCTCTTCGTTCTATTTTACAAGTTGCTGGAAAGACGAAGTCAGATGATGAGTGTATCTTTCTGATACTCTCAAAGCTTCATGGCTCTTATCAGATTTTCACTTCTACCTTCTACTCCACTATGGATGCACTGGGTGCACGACATGTTGTGCCCTCTTTTGAGACTTTCTGTGACAAGTTGACTCGTGAGTAGTCCAAGCTCAATCAGATGGATTCTCTTGCAGGTTCACAGTCACAGGCATTGCTTGCCAAGACACCTCAGGATACACAGAAGTAGAAGCCAAAGCAGATATCTGATTCCTCTTCTCAGCACTCTACCGGCCCACCATCTTCTTCTAAGAAGGAGAAACAAAAGACTGAGAGCCCTACATGTTCCTATTGTCAGAAGGGACCTCCTGATGAGTCACATTGTTTTCAGAAGAGATTTGATGGTTATGAGAAATAGATTGCAGATTTGCAAGCTCTCCTTCAGAAGAGCACTATTCCTCTCCATCCTCTTCCACCTCACAGGGGTCTGCTTTTCAGTCTTTTGCCTCATCTTCGACATCTGGACAGGATTTTGGACAGGGTCATGCATTACGGGCTTTCATTGCATCCCCTTCATAGGTCCCTTGGATACTAGATTCAGGTGCTTCTCACCATATGGCATCTTCTCTAGAGATCTTCTTTTCTATTGAGGCTTCTCCTATTCCTCACATTCTCATGGGGAATAACACTGTTATGCCAGTCTGTGGGAAAGGTTTTGTACGCATTCAGGATGGCACATTCAATGATGTATTGTATGTTCCATCTTTTTCTGCAAACCTCCTCTCGATTTATCAGATTACACTTAGTGGGTCAGGGAAGACAGTTGAGTTCATGCTAGATTTAGTCTTCATTCGGGATAGTATGACAGATGGCATTGTTGCTACAGGGACAGTTGATCATTCCACCCATCTCTACACCTTCTCACACTTTGGTCCACCATCTCCATCATCAGAGCACAGCTCTCCTCTTATGCGAGAGCATCATGTGGGACAATCAGGTCACTTGAACCTCTATGTTGTTCCTAAGACCACTTTTGTGACTGCCTCACCTCATCTTGTTGGGGTTTCTTCTCTTCAGCAGGACTCTTCTTCAGCACTGCCAGACCCTCTAGCTCCATTCATCAAGCCACCAGGTGTAGTTGTTGAGGATTCTATAGAGGACACCCATCTCCTCTCTCCTGATAGTGTCAGTACACCTGTCATACCACCTACATTGGGGATTCCCTTTCAAGATCCTCGTGTCTACTCCTTTGAGCATCAACTTGGCCTTCCAGTTTCACCGCTCATTCAGGGGTTTCCTTGTTCTGTGCCTTTGTTTCTTCCACATTGGAGTTTCATTGGTTCGATCATTTCCCTAGGGGTTCCATCATTCTGGGGGGGCTTTGGTGTTGGTTGTACTTATGGTTTTGAGAGAATCTCTTGAGCCATTTCTTTTTCTGCTTTTTTCTATCTCTTTTTGGAGAGGGGTTTTTCCCACTGGGTTTTCTCCTTTGTCTCCGGTTTACAGAGATTTCCTTGTGCTGGGTACCTGATCAGGCCTTGTTACCGAGACCCATTTCCTGCTTTCATAACTGTGCTAGGTTAGCTTCCCCCTGTGCTTAGCTTAAGGGGGGGTGTTAGAGTAATATTTAGTTTGCTTACTAATTAAATCATATTGATTTAATTCGTTAAGTTATTACTCTTTAGTGCTTAAGCTTTCTCTTAGGTGCATTAATAATTAATTCTTTTATTAATTATTAATGTGGAACCTAGCTTTTTTAGGCTTTAGGGTTTTGTTCACCTTTATAGGTTGAACCTTGTAATTATTTTTTCATTAACTTGGATCATAATTTTGCTCTCATTTTTTAGTAACTTCTGAGTTTCGCATTTTGCTTCTTTCTGCTTCTCTCCTGTAACAGGTTATTTGCATGCAGATATTCTTGGCGTTTTGTGGATTTGTATCTCTCAAATCCTACAATATCATATGGTCAAAACAAAATGGGCATAAAAAACTCTACTAGAGATGTGAAACAAGTAGATGGAAGATCCCAAAGGAAGAATAGGAAAAGAGAATATGCATATTATCATGGAGTGGTAGAGACAAAATGACATTTTATCATGGAGTGTCAAGCATACAATGACATCCATTCCAAATATGTGAATATTTTAGAAGTGGACAATTTAAGCTTTTTATTTAAAGAAACACAAATAGACAAAACAGCAAATTTAATGATCAAAATTCATTGTAAAAAAACAAATTTAAAGAAAAAATATATAAATTATTTAAGATTTCACACCTTTTCTAAAATATGTACTACTCAAAAAAGTCCCATAGACTGCTTCCACCTCTCCAATATTATTAAAATCTTTCATTCATTCATCCGTTCACCATCACACACACAACTGAAAATTGTTTGTTTGTGAAGTTAAATTCTTAGAGCAAAGATGTATATAAGTAAAAGGCTCAATATCTGCAGTTATGAAAGGGATGAATTTGTGGTGAGCAGATTTAGGGTTCTCGTCTCTGGTACAATGAAAACCAGAGGTGACTACTCTCCAGCAAATTGTATGTTTGATCACTTACAAGTATGATTAGACGCTTCTTCATCTCTTCTTTTACAGGGGCGCCAAAATCTTTCACGAAGCCGTTTACAGTATTTAAAAAACATTTGCAGTATTTGCAGACAGTCAAACAAAATATAAACACAGTTATAAGCCTTGGAAAAACAGAGAATGCAAAAGGAAAACGAATGGATTTTGTTGCAAACTTGCCATTTGGAAAACCCAATGAAAACTTGTACAAATTGTGTGAAGACGGGCAGTTGAAAGAAGCCCTAGATGTGGTGTTAAGAATGGATAAATTTGAAACGAGGCTTGATAAACACATGTATGTTTTGTTGTTAAAGCTCTGTGGTAATTTGAGAGCATTGGCAGAGGGGAAAATTGTGCATGCCCATACGATTTTAAGTGGAATTGAGGGGGAATTTTTGTATACTAAGCTTGTTGTAATGTATGTGAAATGCCGGAGTTTGGAGTTTGCACGCCAGATGTTTGACAAAATGCCTCAACGGGATGTGGTTTCCGAGACTGCCTTGATAGCAGGATACGCGCAGAGTGGGAGAATTAAGGATGCACGCCAACTGTTTGACGAAATGCTTGAGCGAAATGTAATTTCGTGGAATGCAATGATTGCTGGGTATGGGCAGGCTGGGTTTGGTGTAGAGGCTATGCAACTTCTTAATCGTATGGGAGTTGAGGGTGTGAAGGCAAACCACTTTACGTTTTCGAATGTTATCGGCATTTGCGGAGGGTTAAAAGCATTGGAGCATGGCTTGCAGGTTGGAGCAAAGTTTTAGGAAACAAAATTTGTTTACAAGTGTGAAATAGTTAGTGAATTAATTTGGAAAACATAAATATAAGCATTATAGGCTGTTTCTTGACGAAAACCATTAATTTTACTACTAATACCTTGTGAATTTTGGAAAATCTATGAGCTTAATGTGCATTTTAAGAGCGCTATTTACTTTTTATATTTTGGAGGACTTGTGAATGTACATTTTATACATGGACAAGTTGTCAACGCAATGTTCATTTTATATAAAATAGTTTTGGAAGGATTGTTAATTGATGGAACTAAGTTTTGAAAACTACTTGGAAAATTAGTCATTTGTTAAAGAATAGACCATTAAATGTTTCCTGTTGCAGGTTCATGGTCAAATCATCAAGATGGGATTTGAGTCTGGTATTGCTGTAGGGAATGCTCTAATTGATATGTACGCTAAATGTGAGAATGTGGAAGCGGCATGCTCTGTATTTGGAAAAATGCAGAACCAAGATGTTGTTTCGTGGACGGCTATGATTGCAGGATATGCACAAAATGATAGGATAGATGATGCACGCGAACTGTTTGATAGAATGTATGAAAAAAATGTGGTTTCCTGGAATGCAATGATTGCGGGCTATACTCAGAATGATCTTGATGAGGAAGCCCTCTCGCTTTTCCAGGAAATGCGAAGAAACGGGAAGAAACCAAATCAGTCCACCTGTGTGAGTATTCTGAAGGCGTGTGCAAGTTTAATTGATCTAAGAAAAGGAAATCAGGTCCATGGATACATCATCAAAATGGGATTTGATTCGGATGTCCATGTGGGGAGTACTCTCATTGACTTGTATGGCAAAGGCATAACCTTGAATGATGCGTGCAAAGTGTTTGACACGATGCCTGATCGAAATACGGTCTCGTGGTCTGTTATGGTTGCTGGGTACTTGCGGCATGGAAATATTAATGATGCGGAACAACTTTTTCAGAAAATGCCTGAACGAAATATGTTTTCTTGGAATGCAATGATTGCGGGAAGTTCTCAGAATGGGCAAGTTGATGTTGCATTGAAATATTTTATACAAATGCAATGTGAAGGCATAGAGCCAGATGAGTTTATCTTTTCAAGTGTCCTAAGTGTATGTGCCATTTCGTATGCATTAGAACAAGGCAAACGGGTTCATGCCCTCATCATCAATAAGAAATTTGATTCACATCTCTGTGTGGGGAATTCCCTTATTACAATGTATGCAAAAAATGGAAAAATAGATGATGCATGCAAAGTATTTAACAGAATGTCAAAACAAGATGTGGTCTCATGGACTGCAATGGTTACAGGATATACTGAAAATGGGAGAACTGAAGAGGCGCAACTACTCTTTGACAAAATGCCTATACGTAATGTGGTCACATGGAATGCCATGATTACAGCATATCTGCATAATGGGAGGATGGGAGATTCAATCCAAGTTTTTAGTAAAATACCCAACCGAAATTTGATGACATTGAATGCCATGACTGCCGTATATGCATTTGAAGTAGCTCTGGGGATCTTCTTTCAAATGCATCAGGCTGGTGTAACTCCAAACCATTCCACCTTTACTGGAGTTCTTAGTGTCTGTGCTAACCTAGCAGCTTTAGAGAAGGGTAAGCAGGTCCATGCATGCATCATCAAGAAAGAATTCGATTTGGATGTTCTTGTAAGCAATGCACTTATATCCATGTACGGGAAATGTGGAGATGTTCGCAATGCACGTCAAGTGCTAGACAAAATGCAGGAAAGAGATACAATCTCATGGAATGCAATGATTACAGGATATGCCCAGCATGGCAGTGGAAATAAGGCACTTGGACTCTTTGAACATATGCAACAGTTAGGTGTTAAACCTAACCACATCACATTTATTGGTGTTCTGACTGCATGCAGCCATGCAGGCCTAGTCACTGAAGGCCGACATTATTTTCAATGCATGAGCCAAGATTATCACATCTCACCAACGGCAGATCATTATGCCTGCATGATTGACCTTCTTGGCCGTGCTGGCCACCTTGATGAAGCAAAGAACTTGATCTGCAGTATGCCATGTGAAGCTGATGCCGTTGTGTGGGGGGCCCTCCTTGGTGCTTGCAAAATCCATGCAAACATGGAGCTAGGAAAATTTGCTGCGGAGCACCTTTTTGTATTGGAACCTCAAAATGCAGCTGCATATGTAGCTCTATCAAACCTTTTTGCAATGATTAATAGGTGGGACGAGGTTGCAAAAGTGAGAATTTCGATGAGACAGAGAGGAATAAAGAAGCAGCCAGGATGCAGCTGGATTGAGATCAAGAACAGGGTGCACACTTTTATTGTTGGAGATAGATCACACTCACAAACAGGAAAAATCTATGCATTGCTTGCAAGTTTGCATAGGCAAATGAAGGCGGCAGGGTATGTGCCTGAGCCATTTTCCTTGGCACATGATGTAGAATAGTGAGGTGTGAAACATATCTTGTCTTCACAGTTATGGTTGGTGATGGTGTGAGCCTTCAGGGTTATCAGTCCAAGTATTGCACTGCTATTCAGGTGTTTAAGTGTCAACTTCATGAGTGTAGCAAGTGCCATGATGCAATGAAGTTCATCATGCTAATCAATTCAACCTTGGGAGTTCTATTTAGTTTTGTAGGAGCCAGTTTCATATATTAAACATCACGCTGCAGCAATGCATTACTGTGTGGAGAGAGAACCAGTTGCAAGAGATGACAACTGCTTCCAAGACTTTAAAGGTAAGTTTTGTTCTGCTTGAGAGTATTTCTGATAACAAATGAAAAGGAACTAACCTTGTTTGTTATTTAGCTCTTGTAGGTATGGAATGGCAATGTCACTGGAACTGTGAAAGGCTCAAGGAAGCCTCAGCACCTCACTTGCTTAGCTGAGAAACAAAGAAAACAGCATCCAGATGAAATAATTGGAGATACACTTGAAGTTTACATTTGAATCACCTCCAGCACAAGTTTGAAAGGCTTATCATTTAAATTCTATTCAAGGGGTGAGGGATATTTTGTGATGCAGGAGAATCTCAAGGGTCAAAAAATCAGCATCATGATAAAATGATTTTTCTTCCAATTCTGGCTTTAAGTCTAAAGTAGTGTTTTTGGGTGTTGGAGGCAACCTCCTCTCTTCAAATAATCAAATTCAAATGGATTTGTCTCTCTTTTGGGCACACCTCTTGGTGGAAATCTTGGAGATTCCCCCTTGTCATATGTTGGCTTGACTATAATATGTTAAGGTCACTTCTTCACAGGGAGGGTTACATATGAGAATTATTAATATTTGTAAGAGCATCTATGACATGTCATGGAGTTATGTGGCATCTTTGACTTGTCTAGATCACATTTGAAAAGGGAGTGCTTTGTTTGCATGTAGATGCATGTTTAAGTATTTAACATTACTTTATTATTTATGTGGAAGAGAACACTCCACCAGGCTATTTTTAACTGGTTAGGAGTTAAATTTGATCGAGGGATGATTCCTCCTCGATTTGGGCACCCTATTTGAAGTAATTATTGCTTTGGGAGTTACAATGTTGACCAAGAAGGACCTATATCTTGATTTTGGCAGCACCACTCTTAGAGAAGAAGCATAAATTTGCTTGTTTGGTATTGGAGGGCATTCGCTTCTTGATTGATTTTAACTTCTATTGCAGGTTGAAGATTAGAAGAGTTCTTCGTTGGCGCAGGTCATTGGAGCTTTGATTAGAGAACGAGAGAATATATAGTGGGGTTGAGACTGAGGGGTACTCATTGTTTTTGCTCTGCAATGGTTGTTGCTTGGTTTGACATTGGAGGGTTGAATTGTGGGTCTTGGTTTAGTTTTGCAGGTTGTGTTCGGGTATTGTAGTTCTTTGTAGTTCTGTCAGAATTTCCCCAAGCTCATGTAGAGTTGTTGCATTTCGATTTGTGGGATTAGGTTTATTGTTTGGGCTTGTTCTGTAACAGAAAGAAATCTGATGAAAGTTCCCATGATTTGTGTAAAAAAAAACCAATTTTATGTACATTCTTGAAATGAAAAAATCTGATTAAAAATCAGCAAATGGTGTAAGGAGTATTCTAAAGTTGAAATCTGTTTTCCATCAGCAAATTGGTGTCTATTGGGCTATGTTACCCCAAGTTTCCGGGATGGGGGGCAGGGATGGGGAAATGAGTTTCTAGGATAGATTTGTTTTCCTGCAGCAGGGGACAGCTATATAAAAAATAGGGGAAAATTTAAATATATAGGGAAATTTTAAATGTTCATATAAAAACATGGATAAAGCATGCTTTTATACATCACAGAACCTTAACATATAATGTTTGTGTTAAATAATTTAAATTGAGAGTTCATATGAGAGTGGAGGTTAAACAAATTATCAAAATTCAAGCACTAATTTTATGGGCAGCTAGGGGACGGGTTTCCGGAAGTTTCCGGGGTGTCCCCATTTCCGAGACAAGCCAAATTATGCCGGAAACGCGTCCCCGGGTAACACTACTATTGGGCGGTTTACAATCAGATATATGTCAACAAATGGACATATTGGGTGTATCCACAAATCAGCAAAACAAATGTAAATTTTGGTGTCTTGAAATTGCATACGAAACCAAAGAATTTTATTCATTAAAGGTGTAACTGGGTGTGTTTTAAAATTAGATGGTGTGTGGGTTGTCTAGCCACTGTGTTGAGACCAACAGGGTGAGTTGTGTGGTATTGATGCAAGAAGGTTGCCATTCATTTGGCCCTCTATCCTTGATTGCATAAGTTTGAGCCACATCATTGAAATTATCCATTTGCTTTTTATCTGTTTTATTTCCAGAGAGCTGTTCAGGAAGAAAGGTCCCTTGTCAAAAAATAATGGAAGAAAGCTCATATCATCATGGTCCTATTGTTTACCACCATTTAATGTAATGTCCCCCGCTTAGCCAGTCTGCATATATGTTGTCGTTAGCCCGTTCTTTCATGGTCCCGAGGGCTAACCAGGACTTCAAAAGGGATCCTGAGGTTATTTGGCCTAGTCAAATTTAATTACAAGCCAAATGGAGTTCGTTTGTTGGGTTTTGGGGAGGATTTACTATTTTTAGTAAGTCAACAGGGGATGCAGTGCCTTGGATTTTCAATGATAGGATGTGATGCGTTTTGTTGAGCTCTTTCCGATGAGCTATCATATGTGGGATTCCGAGTTCATTTGGTATATTATTTTAATGTTTGAAGTTATAATGATAAAGTGACTATTTAATTTAAATATTATAATGTTTCATAAAGTCACTTTATAAAAATCAAGTTCCCCCCTTTAAAGGACATACATGGGCATTCGTAAGGGAAAAAGGTAACATTAAAGCTCATGTTTTATCCCACATTGGCGAGACGGAAGCGTAGAACTAGTAAGGAAGGATTAAAAGAGAGAGGATAGCTCTCATTTGGCATGCTTGAAGATTGAATGAAATTGGGAAACTATGGAGATTATTTCTCTTTGGGCTTGGAGGACGCAAACCCTCTACGCTTTCAATCTTGACGCCATTGAAAGATATGGTCTTGAGATTTTATATTGTAGTTGCAAGATCCTGTAGCAGCGAGAGTTCCTGTAGCAGCGAGGTACTGTAGCAGCGCGATACTGTAGCAAGTTCCTGTAGCAGCGACACTGTAGCAGTGCGGTACTGTAGCAAGTTCCTGTAGCAGCGTGAGTACTGTAGCAGCGCGGTACTGTAGCAGTCCGAATCACTGTAGCGCGGTACTGTAGCAGCGGGTTACTGTAGCAACAAGTTCCTGTAGCAGTCTGAATTACTGTAGCGCGATACTGTAGCAGTCTGGAAACATTGTAGCTGTGAGTTACTGTAGCAATTTTCAGAACTATTAACACTGTTGTAGCTGCAATGGGTATGGACCATCATTGAACTCTATAGTTGATATAATGTGTTGAGTTTAATAAGATATGTTAGATATGGTAGTTGTAATTTCCTAATAATCTGAAACAAGAAATAAATGAACGGTCATTGTTATTAGCTGCATATGGTTTCATGTTGCCTTCTACTGATATCTCATACGAAATACAACAATCTTGAGAACTATTAAACAACATCAATCTGGAAAAAACATAAGAAGGATAGTTGCAGGCCAACTGTTTGACAAAATGACAGGAAGAAACAGACTCTAGAATTACAGAACTAGGCAGCATATTACAGTGGTATCAGAGCTTATCTTTCCTGCCATCCTGTTGGGTTCAGTATAAATTAAATATGACATGACAGATTGGAGTGTTCAACCATTTCCACATCACTACGACACAAGAAGAAACAGAGCATTATTGAATACTAACCGAGAGAATATCTTACCGGGAGGAAGCAGTGACTCAGACGAACTGAGTGTTACAGGTGAGCAGGCTGTAGAGACTATGGGGGATAGGAATGTTAGGGATCCTGGTGAGGAGCGATTCCTGCAGTTATTGGATACATTGACTCAGGGATAGCGATTAGCAGAGCAGAGAGCACAGGAACAGAGTCAGAGGTTGGAGCTTATGATGCAGATGATGGCTCGTCAAATGGGGTTGAATGCTAACGTGGGTGGAGGAAATAATCAGAATGGTAACAATCAGAATGGGAATAATCAGGATGGGACCTATAATGGAGGTGAACAAGTTGGGAACAATTTCGGTCATGCACCCCAGCAAGCTAGGACAATGAGTTCGAGGCCCATGATTCCCACATTTCCTAGAGCCCCAGAGCAGCCCGTACCAGAGCCCCAGATCATTGATATACAGGACCAGTTGAGGAGAGATTGGGAAGCCGGAGGTCCAGATTTTACTGCTGCAATTACCTTTAGGGAGTATATGGATGTGCGGATGAAACATATGCCACGTGGACATGACAGAAACCAGAGCTATGAGCTACGGAAGAAAGTAGGGAAACTTCAATTACCATATTATGATGGCTCGGGGAAGTCTACAGCAAGAGCGTGGGTTCAAAAGCTTGACACATACTTTCAATTGAACCCTATGCCTGAGGAAGAAGCTATTAAGTACGCAGCAATTCATCTGGATGGGTTAGCACACGAGTGGTGGCATCATGGTATGGTCACTATGGGTCATGCACACATTACCTCATATGTGGAGTTTACAGAGAGACGGATTGAACGTTTTGATAGGAAGGATCCAGAACTCCATTTCAAGGAGTTAGCTCAGCTTAAACAGTGGGGATCATTGGAAACATACATTTCAGAGTTTCAGAAACTCGCAGTGTTAGTAACAGATGTATCTGAACGGAGGATACTAGTTCTATTTATGGATGGGTTAGCTGATCCGTTGAGAGGATGGATTAAAGCTCTCAACCCTCCCACTTTGCAGGAAGCCATTAAGAAGGCTCGTGACATGGATTCCTCTTCAACTTCTAAGAATAAATTCCAGGCGAAGAGTTTCCCTTCGAGGAAAGATAAGGACAGGAAACCTTTTCATAGAGAGGCTCAGCCACCTAAGGAGGAAAGTAAGAGGTTGGACAATGAGACACTTAATGATCTCAGGAAGAAGAAGCTTTGTTTTCATTGCAGGGAGCCTTGAGATTTGTCACATAAGTGTCCACTGAAGGCAAAAGCTAAGCAGATGGAATACTTTTCAGCGGAAGAGTCAGTGGATGGAGATTCAGAGCAGTCATCAGAATCAGATGGGGATGATGATAATTCTTCACATGAGGAAGCACGCAGTGATAGCACGATAGCTCAATTGTCCAGTATACAGGAGGCCGTCACTTTCAAAGTTAGGGGGACTTTGGACGGACAGAGATTTGTGGCACTCATTGATACAGGGGCAACACATAACTTCATTGATGAGAAGTTTGTGTCACGCAGAGGGCTACATACAGAGGAGCATAGGGGATTTAAGGTGATGGTTGCCGATGGCTTCAAGATTGACTGTACCGAGAAAATCTCCAACTTGCAGCTTCGTTTGGGAGATTATGACATGACAGGAGATTTCTTTGTGGTCAACATTGGTGATCAGGATATGGTGCTTGGGATGAATTGGATGAAGTCTCTGGAGGAGTTTACATTTAACCTTCAGAAAATGGAGATGAGGTTTGAGGCAAATGGTAAGAAGATAGTGCTCAGAGGATTGTCAGATGGGAAGCTTAGAGTGGTGTCACTCAAGCGGATGTAGAGTTTATTTAGACATAATTAGGTACAGTGGGCAGCAGAGTTTAGAGAAATGCCTGAGACGACAGAGCAGCATAAACAGGAGTACCCGCCTGATGTACAAAAAATAATAACCAAACATACTAAGGTGTTTGGTGAGATACCTCTAGGGAGACCCCCGGATAGAGGAATCGAGCATGTTATTGAGTTAGAAGAAGGGGCTAAGCCAGTTATCATCACACCTTACCGCCATCCAAAAAGATATAAGGATGAGATAGAAAAGGCAATCAAGGAGTTGATTGACATGGGGCACATACGGCCAAGCAAGAGTCCTTTCGCTTCTTCAGTAGTATTGGTGAAGAAGAAGGATGGTACAATGAGGATGTGCATAGATTATAGGGAGCTGAACAAGAAAATAATCAAGAACCGATACCCTATCCCGCGCATTGATGAGCTTATTGATGAATTGCACGGTGCATGCTACTTCTCGAAAATTGATTTGAGATCCGGCTACCACCAGATACGGGTTAGAGAGGAGGATGTGGAGAAGACAGCTTTCAGATGCCACTACGGTCATTTTGAGTTCTTAGTCATGCCCTTTGGGTTGACTAATGCCCCCGCCACTTTCCAGTCTTGTATGAACAAAGTGTTCAAAGATCAGTTGAGGAAGTTTGTGTTGATATTTTTTGATGATATACTGATATACAGCAGTACTTGGGAGGAACATTTGGAGCATATTGATACAGTGCTCAGTATTTTAGAGAGGGAGTCATTATATGCCAAGATGAGTAAATGCGAGTTCGGGATGACAGAGTTGCTCTATCTAGGGCATATTATTAGTGCAGGAGGTGTTCGGGTTGACCCAGACAAGATTAGGGCCATTATGGATTGGCCACCACCAAGGAACACTTCACAGCTCAAGGGATTTCTCGGGCTTTGTGGGTTCTACCGCAGATTTGTGAAAGGATTTTCACAGACAGCAGCACCACTTACAGACTTGACACGGAGAGACAATTTTCAGTGGTCAGAAAGGGCTCAGGATTGTTTTGACAGGTTCAAGGAGCTGATGAGTACATGTCCCGTTTTGGCCATTCCAGATTTCACCAGACCTTTTGAGCTGCAGTGTGATGCCTCGGGAGAAGGCATAGGAGCTGTCCTCATGCAGGAAAAACATCCCATTGCATACGAGAGCAGGAAATTATGAGGTGTTGAGAGAACCTACAGCATCTATGACAAAGAAATGCTAGCAATCATGCACGCGCTAGCTAAGTTCAGGCAATACTTAGCGGGAAGTCGATTCACAGTTAAAACAGATCATAACAGCTTGAAACATTTCCTTGGACAAAAGGATCTTAATGACAGGCAACAAAAATGGGTGAGTAAGTTACAGGCCTATGATTTTGACATAGTCTATGTCAAAGGGAAGAAAAATATTGTCGCAGATGCTTTATCCAGGAGGCCTCATTTGCTTGCTGTTGGGATAGTCATGGATGATTGGAGAGAGATGATCTTGGCAGAATATGCTAAGGATAGTTGGGCATCTAGTGTTATTGAGGGGGTTACTCAGGATAGCCGATATACTGTTGTAAATGATCTGATCATTTACAAGGAAAGGATTTATTTGGTACCTGGGTCTGCTATGAAGCAGAAGATTTTGAGAGCATTTCATGATTCACCATTGGCAGGACATCCAGGATTCTTTAAGACATATCGGCAGGTGAGAGAGCGCTTCACTTGGAAAGGGCTCAAATCAGAGGTGCTACAGTTTGTTAGGGAGTGCCCAATGTGTCAGCAGAACAAACAGGAACATTCCTTTCCAGGTGGGTTACTACAGCCCCTACCCATACCAAAGAAGAAGTGGGATAGCATTTCCATGGATTTTATCACAGGGCTCCCAAAGGCACAGGGTCGGGATTGTATCTTTGTTGTGGTAGACAGATTGACGAAATTTGCACATTTCTTTGCAATTTCATCCACTTATTCCGCAGCACAGACAGCAGAGCTATTTTTTCGAGAGGTATTTAGACTACATGGGATACCACGGAGCATAGTCAGTGACAGAGATAGCAGATTTATGAGCCACTTTTGGCAGGAGTTGTTCAGGTTGTGTGGAACAGAGCTCACTCCGAGTACCAGTTACCACCCCCAAACCGATGGGCAGACAGAGATAGTGAACAAATGGGTTGAGGGGTACCTTCGAAACTACATTGCAGGACAACAGAGGGCTTGGGTGAAGTGGCTACATCTAGGGGAGTATTGCTACAATACTTCTTTCCATATGTCTATTCAAATGTCCCCTTTCATGGCACTGTACGGGTATGATGCTCCTAATTTCTTGGATTTGTTATTTGGGGACAGTAGGGTACCTAAGGCCAAGGATCTTTTGCAGGAGTGTCAGGACATTATGCGATCCTTGAAGGAAAATTTGCAAAAGGCACAAAATCAGCAGAAGCAATATGCTGATCAACACAGGGTTGAGAGGTCTTTTGAGGTGGGAGACATGGTGTACCTCATGTTACAGCCATATAGACAGTCCTCTCTCAAGAGGAGTGGAGCAGAAAAATTGAAACCACGCTACTATGGACCATTCAGAGTAATCAGGAGAGTGGGCGAGGTAGCTTATGAGTTGGAGCTGCCTGCAGACAGTAAAGTACATAACGTGTTCCATGTGTCACGCCTTAAGAAGGCATTGGGGCACAATGTGGTGCCTTCAGTAGTATTGCCACCTCTCGATGATGAGGGGAAGCTTATCTTGGTTCTTGAAGCTATACTTGACACCAGGGAGAGGGTGCTTCGCAGGAGGACTATCAGGGAGTACCTAGTGAAGTGGAGGAACCTACCAGTTGAGGATGCAACATGGGAGGCAGAGCAGATTCTTCAGCATCCTGAGTTGAGATTGCTTGAGGACAAGCAATTTCAAGAGGGACGGACTGTAATGTCCCCCACTTAGCCAGTCTGCATATATGTTGTCGTTAGCCCGTTCTTTCATGGTCCCGAGGGCTAACCAGGACTTCAAAAGGGATCCTGAGGTTATTTGGCCTAGTCAAATTTAATTACAAGCCAAATGGAGTTCGTTTGTTGGGTTTTGGGGAGGATTTACTATTTTTAGTAAGCCAACAGGGGATGCAGTGCCTTGGATTTTCAGTGACAGGATGTGATGCGTTTTGTTGAGCTCTTTCTGATGAGCTATCATATGTGGGATTCCGAGTTCATTTGGTATATTATTTTAATGTTTGAAGTTATAACGATAAAGTGACTATTTAATTTAAATATTATAATGTTTCATAAAGTCACTTTATAAAAATCAAGTTCCCCCCTTTAAAGGACATACATGGGCATTCGTAAGGGAAAAAGGTAACATTAAAGCTCATGTTTTATCCCACATTGGCGAGACGGAAGCGTAGAACTAGTAAGGAAGGATTAAAAGAGAGAGGATAGCTCTCATTTGGCATGCTTGAAGATTGAATGAAATTGGGAAACTGTGGAGATTATTTCTCTTTGGGCTTGGAGGACGCAAACCCTCTACGCTTTCAATCTTGACGCCATTGAAAGATATGGTCTTGAGATTTTATATTGTAGTTGCAAGAACCTGTAGCAGCGAGAGTTCCTGTAGCAGCGAGGTACTGTAGCAGCGCGATACTGTAGCAAGTTCCTGTAGCAGCGACACTGTAGCAGCGCGGTACTGTAGCAAGTTCCTGTAGCAGCGCGAGTACTGTAGCAGTCCGAATCACTGTAGCGCGGTACTGTAGCAGCGGGTTACTGTAGCAACAAGTTCCTGTAGCAGTCTGAATTACTGTAGCGCGATACTGTAGCAGTCTGGAAACATTGTAGCTGTGAGTTACTGTAGCAATTTTCAGAACTATTAACAATGTTGTAGCTGCAATGGGTATGGACCATCATTGAACTCTATAGTTGATATAATGTGTTGAGTTTAATAAGATATGTTAGATATGGTAGTTGTAATTTCCTAATAATCTGAAACAAGAAATAAATGAACGGTCATTGTTATTAGCTGCATATGGTTTCATGTTGCCTTCTACTGATATCTCATACGAAATACAACAATCTTGAGGACTATTAAACAACATCAATCTGGAAAAAACATAAGAAGGACAGTTGCAGGCCAACTGTTTGACAAAATGACAGGAAGAAACAGACTCTAGAATTATAGAACTAGGCAGCATATTACATTTAAGGACATGCAGTCAAGCTCATTACAGATTAATAAACACACACATTATGAAAAACATGAGCATATAATTGCAAATATATTCCTCTATTAAAGATAACAGATCTAGCTTAAACATCTTTAAAGTCAGGAATCTATTGTGATTTTAAATATTATCATCCATCTACTACATGATTGACCTAGAGGGAGACCTTCGCATACCATCATGCAGGTAGGTTCTCCTTGCAGAGATTGTTTCTGTATCCAAGAGGGGCTCATCTAATCATATCAGGACATTGAAATTGAAACTCCAAATAGAATAGGATAAAAAGAATCTGCTCTAAAATTCGTCAACAGCATTATCAGTTCTGTAGCTTGATAATTTTCTAAATATTTGAAAACCTACTTTCAGACTCTACCTAAGTTATGATGAGTGTATATGAAACATTAAACTTTTGAATGGGAGACCGAGGTTGTTGTCGAGATATTTGGATGTACGGGTTATTATATTAATAAAGTATTATGTTAGTCTCGGTCGTTAGTGATCGAGAGGTTAGATAGTTACATCACGACGTTTCGGTCGTGGCCCTTCGGGTAGTTTATATACCCTCTCGGAGGATGGACACGGGATATATTATGGTATGAACCTTATGATGTAAATGTACCTACCAGTCTAGAATGAGTAATGAAAGTATTTATTATTCTCTGATATATTTTGTGTTTATTATATTTCCTGTACTATGTCTATACAATACTAAGTTTACCCTAGCGGGCAAACATCTGGCTTCGTTGCCAAACGAATCTGGCAAGTGACGGAATGAGTGGACGGATGGGAATACCTTTGGAGGAGAATATCAATGTGAGGACGAATGAGGACGAGATCATTGCATAGACTTTATGCCTAATCAATTGAATAAAAATAAAAATTTAAAGAAGGAACTCGAGGTGAAACAAGCCGCTAGACAAGCCGTACTCGCACAGCAGCAAGCCGAGCGAAGGGAGAGATTCAGAAGACGTGCCGAAGGACTGCCGAAGGGAGTAAGTGAAAGCGAGCGTCTGGAGGAATCTAACTGGGAGGCAGGAAGAAGTGACGAGGACCCCCTGGAGGAAACAAGGAGCTTGTTCGGGTCCTTAACCTTAACTCCACGGACGGAAGCAAGAGAAGCCCGAAGGAAGGAAGAAGAGGAAGCCGCACGAAGGGAGGCTTAGGAAACTGTTGTTGCCGAGAGTGTCGAAGTGACAGAGGGGCATGGGGATCACAGTAGCCCACCAAGCTTGGACAATTCCAGTAGTTCGGGGACATCAAGCGGTATGGTACCGAACAATTTCGGAGGACCAACACCGGCAGTACCATCCCAGCCTGTAACACAATCGGTGCTGCAAACACAGTCGGCACCTAGAAAAGTAACCATGGCGACACACAAAGAGAAATTGCCCAAATTTCATGACGACGGAAAGGATGATCCAACACGACATTGTCGTACGTGCGAAACCATTTGGTCAGCCAACGGGGTTACCGACCAGGACGAATGGATGAAGCAATTCCCTGCCACACTGAGAGGAGTTGCCATTGACTGGTACTCAGACATCTGGCGCTGTTGTCGGAGGTTAGTTGCCGACGGAGGTTAGTTAGTTGCCAACGGTTGAGAAGGGTGACGACATTGAGACCTATTTAGCAGACGTGGTCACTCGAGGATGTCGGTTGGTGGCTATAGCAGAGTCCCGAGCTGTGGCAACTATCGTTGAGGATTTGAGACGTCTCCTAGCCTTTGCCCGAGTAGGTTGTGGTACAACATTTGCTGCTTGTTTTGAGCAGGGGTTATGGCCTGATGGAGAGACTGCCAAGATGTTGGCTGCCTGGGCGGTTCCTACACCAGTCATTGAGAGTGAGGCAGCATCTCTTGTTAGAGAGTTGGAGCAGACATTCAGGGAGGGGTACTACGCATTGAGGCGATTTGAGTATGTCTCGTCTGACCGTGAGACTGCATTGGTGACCACACAAAGAGCTCAGGAGGAGCTAGGCACCAAGTTAGAGGCAGTGGAGAGAGACTAACTCCAGTGTACCCAGGATTTGATGGCTGAATAGGCAGCACGGGCAGCTCTAGAGCAACGGTTGGCAGTCGCACACGCAGAAAATGAGGCAAAGGAGAAGGAATTGTTGGAGGCTACCATGATGATTAAGTCCACCTTGGAGTTACAGATGGTAGCTGAAGCACACTTGCAGACTCGAACTACACAAGTTTATGAGCTTCAGGCTCAGTTGGGGTCATCCACCACACCAATTCCTCCAGCGAAGCAGCGTGCTTCCTCATTAGGGATGCTTCCTCTGCCCCACTTTACTTCTTAGTCTTAGTTTAGTAGTTCATCATTCCTATTTTGTTGTTCTATCCTGAACATTTTGTTGTCGTCCAGAGATGACTTTTCTTTAGGGGGGGATGATGTTAGCCATAAAGTTGTGTTACTGTTGGAGGTTAGTTGCCGACGGTTGAGAAGGGTGATGACGTTTGGTTGCACCTCTTCGGATTGTATATGAATATTGTACTTGCTCATTAGAAGCATCACTACTATTGTAACCTTTGTGAATGATTAATGAAAGCTGGATGTTATCTGATCTATTTCTATCTCTGCTAGTTACATTCTGTATAATGTCTGTGTGTCAGTAAACTAGTCTACCCCAGTGGGCAAACAGAGGTTATGGATAAATAGTAATTGCAATAAAAAAACTCTGTATTTGGCACACAGCAAATGCAAAAGCGTTCAGACCTTTAACCATGTGATTTGATGCAGAGTTGAGTATCTTAAAATGCAATCAAGTATTTTAAACTTGATCTGTAATGTCTTAAATTTTTAATGGTTCTTGGAAATATTTAGATGTGTATGCAGTGCTAATTGAGTTATACTTCAAATTGATTGAAATTACAATGTAAAAAGTGTCAGAGTTCATGTTCTTTGAGTTGTACATGGAACTGTACTGTAGTTGCATGAAACAAAGATGAAAACATCATAAAACAACAAGAATGGCTCTTTAACATGGAAACCCAAGAGTGGGGAAAATGGGATTGAAGTGGCAATCAATCAACTTTCCATCCATCCTCTAGCCACACTTAATTACAAAGAAAGCATATAGATTATTTTTTCCTATTGATGCATTCACTCAATCCTCTCTGTGCCAAATGAATTCTGTTCCTGCAACCAAGTTTTCGAACTCTTTATCTCACATTCGTTTGTCCTTTATGTGCTCATGCCTTCTTTAGAATATCGCCTTGTGTCATTTTATGTGCCGAAGGCAAGCTTACACGGGGACACCCATGTCCCCGTCCCCATGCCATTTTGAGGACAGCGGAACATTAGGGATCTCCCCTTGCCATCCCCAAGTTTGCAAATTGCAAGAAACCTTTTGGAAATAGTTGGGATCCCTGGCCGTCTCCAGGATGACCGGGGACATCTGAGATGTCGCTTGACCATTCCCACAATGGCCAGGTGTCCCTCACGACATCTAAGCAGTTTGGTTGTTGAAATAAAAGAGGGGTGAAAATTTATTCAATCAGAAAGAAGTACAAAGCACAAGCATCAAACAACTTTATCCAAATCCACTAAGTGATCTAATTGATGAGACAAGCCCAGAGGTAATTGACCTCTATCCACAATATTCCAATTTTGCATGTGATAAGAAGCCCCATTTGGCCAAACAATCCACTACACCATTCCACTCCCTAGGGATATGAGTAAAAGTAATAGAATCCAAAGAAGCACACAAATCAAGATTATGGGTAACAACCAAAGCTAACCACCAACTAACATCCTGAGAATGTTGTCGAGTCAATAGATGCACCACCACTTGCGAATCCGATTCGCAAATGAGCCTGCTCTATCGAAGAGCACAAGCATGCCCTACAACATACAAAATAGTAGTAGCCTCCATTAGATTGTTAGTATAATGACCTTTATTAATAGAAAACATAAACTGAATATTCCCCAAGCTATCCCTGCCAACTCCACCAATACCTGCAAGACCCGGTTTCCCCGAGAAGACCCATCTGTGTTGATTTTTAGAATACCTTGCGGAGGAGCAATTTGGCTGTTGGAATTTCTTTTAAAAAAGCATTTTTTAAAAGAAAACAAATGGGTTCTAAAGTGGTGTGGGGTCCCACAATCCCTCCCACGCCAATTTACAACCCTAAATTACTCCCAAAAGCCCCAAAACATAAACTCATTTCATTTTGTTTTCGTTGTTTCTTGTGTGCTCCATTTTGCCTGCAAGGTTTTTAGCAGGATTTAGCTGCTTCAACATTGTTGTAGAGGCGAGGAAGGGAAATTCAGAGGTGAGACTTGACACCTCTCCTACATTTTGTCAAATTTTGCAAAAGCTTTAAGTCTAAAACAAAATATTAGTTGCAAATTTGAAGCTACAACCAATGTATGTCAATTCTTTTTAGTTTTTAAAAGTTTTAGCTTCTTGGTGAGTTTATAAATTGAAAATATTTTTCAGTGATTTTAATTCAAACTTTCAATCATAAATAAACAATCACAAAATGAGTAGCAACAATCGTGTCATTCATAAAGTAGTGAAAGTGAAAATGAAGTCAATAAAATATCGTTAGACCCTTTTTTTAATTTGGAAAATTCAAACTTAGCTTGTATTTGTTTCATACCAACTATATTATCCTTAATATATATATGAAAAATAAAAGTTTTTCCAATGAGGAAAGGAAATATGTAATAACAACATAACTGGAATGATTGCCTTCTACTTCCTATGAACATGAAATAGAAATTCCATTAACTAACTAAAAGAAGTTACCAACTAATTTCACATGAATATAACTTAAATTAATTTATTTAGTTAGTCAAACAATTTAAGGAGTTCAATAAGAAATGTAACATTAACTTCTATAAGAAAAAAACTGACATTATAATACTATGAAATGTAACAACAAAATTAACTACCAAGGAATAGCTCATAAAACTTGAAATTGTTGGTTCAATCTTTATTAAACTTCTTTTAGCTTATGAACTCCATAGGGCGAAAGAGTATCATCAAGGATTTTTGCCATGTCATAGCCAACCAACCTATAAACATCTTTGCCTACTAGGGTGAACTTAACTAGACATTGTCCTACTATTTCTAGTAACTGACGATTACTACCCATAGCATAGTACCACCTTGGCCAAGGTTTTAAAGTACAAGGATAAATCCTTGTGCAGTCATTGTCATCACTAGATTCGTTAAGAGTCATAAAGACCCCTTAATCAAATATTCACATCCTGATGGCCCCATTGTTCATATGAGATCATGTTTTCTCAAAATCTTGGCCGATACATATTATTCCACCCATAGGGTTGACCAATTTTGTTATAATGATTCAAGTGGACAAGTAATCAGTTTGTAGTTTGTTGTCCTGAAGATATGCAAACCAAAGGCTTCACCCAATCAAATAAATCGTAAGGGTGGGAGTAGAATAAGGCTCGCAGTATATGATCAGATGTCATTGTTATAATTTATGACCAAATTCAACTTAAACAAATTGATTTACAATACAACCTCAAGAAGGTTTTGTCTAACAAGTCAAATCACTATTGTTCATTTAGGATTCCCTCTTACATAGATCTTCCTATTACTTAAGGTAGGAAGATAGATTTTCTTATTCAATTCTATCAAAAAGCAAAATGAAGAATTTATAGATGCATCACATAGCAACCAGATTTCTAAATTCTCATACTCATTAATGCACAAAATGGATATCATGCAACAATCATGAAGAGTATTTGATGGAGTTATAAGCCCTTCTTTTACTTATGACTCAATGGTCTTTCACAGACAGAAATATGACAGCATATGTTTGAAGGATTTCATCGTTGTTATATTAAACATGAATGCATAAAATTGAATAGTTCTTTTCTTACATAATCAGTAATATGAACTCATACAATTGATCAGTTCTTTACTTATCATAATCACCAAATATGAATGCATGCAATCGATCAATTCTTTTCTTATCATAAACAACAAAGGTAAATATAGTCATTTGATCGATTATTTCCTTATTATGAACAATAAGAATGAATGTCTCGGATTGAACAATCCATTCTTAATATGAACAGTAAAGATAGATAAATAGGATTGAACGATCCTTTCTTTTATAAGAACATATAAGTGCATAAGATTGAATGATTATTTCTATGTTACAGCAAAGAAATGATAGAAGGAAGACCTAGTTCCATGCCTACTAGCTAGGATCGGTGCCCAAGCTGAATTGAAATGCAACAACGAGGAGTTATGCAGACCCTCCTCAAATCCAAGAGCACAAGCTTTCGAAAAGTGACAATCACTGAATGCAAGAAAACACAAAATGAACTCATATCAAAAGAAAACTGCAAGTCCAAAACCCCTTTTGAAGCCAAGAATGTTCTCAAAAAGGTGAGCTAGCAAGAAAACAGACGATGACAAAGGAGTAACTCCTTGCCTACGGTGGCAAGAGGGGTTACTCTTGCTACCTCAGTTGTATCCCCTTCATAATTCAAATGTGAGCCCCCAAAGGTTTAAAAAAATGAGAATCGATAACAATAAGGCATCTGATGCGAGTTCTGCTAATTTTGATCTTGTTGTTTCTAAGATGGTTTCTGATGATAAGGTTCCTGCTGGCAATATTGATGGTGTTGTCCCTTTAGTTGATGGTTCAGTTGGTGTTTCTGATAAGACTCTTGTCAGTTCTGCTAGTTCTGCTATCGTTGTACCTATGATGGATTGTGACATGGTTCCTTATGGTGAGTCTATTAGCCTTGTCCCTTTGGCCGATGATGTCTCTAGGGTTGTGTCTGCCCCTAGCTCTCATTTGGTTGGTTTTGTGCAGTGTTTTGTCCCCCCCCCCCCCACCCCATGGGCGTTGGGAATTATGTGATGGATTCGTTGGCCTGGTAGAATGTGGTTGTAAAGGTGGAAGAAGGTTGGATCACGGTGAAAGGTAAACACCCTAAGAGGTCTTCGCCCTCCTTTGATATGACCCTTTGGTCCCATAAGAAGGGGGCCAAAGGAAACTCTTAATGATGGATGGCTTTAGGTTTAGGTTGGGATTTTGGAACCTTTCTTTAGATTGTGTTTGCATGTAGTTCTTCTTGCGCAATGTTTATTCCACGTTGAAGGAGCCTGTTGTTAAAACTCTCATTTAAGTCTTGATCTATTGTGGGCATTCTTTGAATACCTTTAGCAACCTTTTTGTACAAGTTTTTGAGGTCCCTTCAAAACCTATTTTCACTTAATAAAAAATAATAAGGCATCTAGCCACACCAAAGCAAGGTACAAGAATAACATGTATGCTTAACATACATTCATTATTAACTAAATGTCAAATTTCATCTTGTGTACTCAACTTCTCAATCATTGTGGATACATCCACCTTGTCATCTTGGAGCATGACGTTATGCATGGATCCTCATGTGGTTGGTTGGTTAGCATTCATACGTTTAATGATTGTTGACATACATCTATGCATTTAATTACATTTACACACATTTCATATAAGTTTACGTGTGTGTAGCCTAAATGAAAAGGATAGAAGAGATCACCATAGTTGTTCTTTAAGATTGACGAGCATTAATTTAATGTTAAGGCCAAATTTCTAAATTACACTAGAGGAGAAAAGTAACCATCTAGACATCTAAGGAAACTCCCCTTCCAGACTTGATGATTGGTAAAATAGTTATGATTCTAGCTCATATGGCATTCTCGACCTTCACCACGTGTTCACATACCCTTACTTTGATAATACTTTTCCTCCGCTTGCGGGATGGATCTTCTCCTACATCTATTGACAAAGAAGGATTATACACCATTATTGAATTATAATATTAATTCATTAATAGAATTAAACTAACATTAATCATTCATAATGAAATCCATCATAATTCTTCCCAATATTCTACATACAAAATTTAAATCATAATCATATTTTATGATTTTAAATAAATTGATAAATCCCATAACCATCTAACTTCACAAGTCACATGAAATAGTTATTACATTTATTTAAAAGCTCACAAGGAAGGGAGGTATCATATCCCCCCTTGTAAATCATCGTCCTTGATGATCAATGTTTCACAATGTACCATAAAGTTCATAACACATGCTCAAAATTTAAAACAATTGCAAGAATTTCTAGAAGATCTCATCATAATCCTCTCAAGTATCAGTGTCCTCTCAATATTGGTCCCATTCTACCTTGCATTGGATCAGCTCACAATTACATAAGCATGGCTTACATACCTCAAGTACCTTGAGTGGCTCGATCATTTACCACTCTTGGTCACGCACTTGCAAGGAGTTCTAGTCAATTACATGTTTAAAATATGTCCTATATTTCTTTAAATAGGAAACATGCAAGACATTGTGCAACCATGTGAGAGTTGGTGGTAAAGAAATTTTGTAAGCTACCGGGTTGATAACTTCCAAGACTTGAAAGGGTTCAACATATTTAGGTACGAATTTGGATGATTTGCCAAATTTTATAGAACTCTTATGGGGTTTAACTCTTAGGAGAACCTTCTCCCCAATTTCAAACTACCTAGGTGTACATTTTGCATTAGCATAGTTATTTTGTCTATCATTAGCTTCAACCAACCACTCTTTGATCAATCAAACTTGTTCTTCCTTTTTGAAAGCATCCCAGATTTGAGGACTATCCTATCCTCAAGCTTGTCCCAACTAATGGGTGTTCTCCACATTTTATCGTAGAGTGCTTCAAAAGGTGTCATCTTGATGGTTGACTAATAGGAATTATTATAAGGTAATTCCACAAGAGTTAAGTAATCCTCCCATTTATAATGTTGATCCATGCAATATTCTCTAAGTAGATCATCTAAAACCTGATTTACCCACTCTATTTGCCCATCTGTCTTTAGGTAATATGTTGAAATGATGTTCAGATGGGTTCCTAATGTTACAAAATGGGTTTGCTAAAATATGGAGGTCATTTTTGCATCTCTATCGGAGATAATTTTCTTAAGCATTCCATGCAATTGGAAATTCTCTTAAACAAATTTATTGGCTAAAATAGGAGCCACATCAATCAAGTTACTTGGAATTAAAATAGGCTACCTTTGTTAATCAATCCACCACAACCAAGATTGTGTTATGTCTATTCCTGGAAATGGGAAGACCTTGGACAAAATCCATGCTAATGATTTGCCACTTCCAATTTGGAATGGCTTGAAGCTGAAGTAGCCTCGTTGGGCGTTGATGTTCAACTTTGACCTGTTGACATTCAAGACAACTTTCCCCAAATCTGGTGATGTCATTTTTCATTCCTTTCTAAAAGTATAGTATTTTGATATCAACTAATAACTTAGTGACACTTAGATGCCCCAAATACTATGAGATTGTGCTTATTTAAGAACTAATCTTCTTAATTTAGTAGAATTAGGCACATACATTCATCTTTGATATCTTAGCAATCTATTTTGCTCAAATTGAAACTTCTCATTTTTTGGATCATAAGGTTCATTCTATAAAGTATTCATCCCCTTCGAACTCTTGAAGGATTTTAGTTCTAAAATTAGTACTAATTGTTACCATGGTAGATTTATGTCTTCTACAGCTCAAGGCATCTATTACCCTATTTTCCTTACTTTTATTATAACTAATTTTGAAGTCATAATTAGATATTAGCTCTAACCATCTCCTTTGTCAAGCATTCATATTAGGTTGTGTAAAAGTATAGTTCAAGCCCTGATAATCTGATTTGAGCTCGAATGGTTTGCCTAAGAGGTAATTTCTCCACACTTGAAGAGCATGAACAATAGCTGCTAACTCCAAATCATGGGGTGCATATTTTTGCTCGTGATTTTTTAGCTTCCTAAACTTGTAAGCAATCACTTGCCCATCCTGCATTACAACTCCTAAGCCTTCTTCGGGGGCATATGTGATTACTACAAACTATCTTGTTGGGTTCGGAACTTTGAGTATAGGTGCAATGGTTAATCTTTCCTTTAGGTACTTGAAAGCCTTTTGGCATTTATCATTGCATTCAAATCTTTTACCTTTTATCTATAGGGAGGTAATTGGATATGCTATTTGTTGCCAAATTTCCTTCCCCCATCATAAATTTGTCAATTCCTTGTCTTTTCCGAGCTTAAATGAATTTTTTCAAGTCTTTTATCATGCTTGTAAGAGTTTTTGGTCAATTCTTGAACACCTGTCGGACTCCGACAAGCCATGTGGAACTCCTTTAGTTGGTCTTTCTTTGTAAAGTCTTAAGTTTATTAAAACCCACTTGAGTTCCATTTTTGTCATCGGGCCTTGACAATCCAACTTGAACTAAATGAGCATCAGCTTTGTACAACAATTCAACAACTATTGGTGGACTCTGAAGACAGTTCTAGAACCACCATAAGGTTTTGACACTATGTTTGGAACTCACTGCAAAGTTAAATAAAATAGTTCGACTCTTGGTGGCAGTTATAAAACAAATAGTAGCATCTAACATGGTCATTGGAACCACGTGAAAGTTTGATTGAAGAAAAGAAAAAGTCATCGCCATTATTGGTTGGTTCCAAACAAAACATCAAAACCTGACAAGTCTTCATGAACAACTTAGGCCTTCTATATTCAGTGCCTTAACAAGTCTAGTTCAAGTTCCACTTTATGGGTCACTTCTCGACATGTCCTGTGGAATCATGATTATAAAGCAATCTTGGAATTTGATTTACTTCCAAACTCAGTTTCAAAGCCTGACTCACTAATTAGAACTAGTAGAAAGTCTGATAAATCAGACAGAGAAGACAAGGCGAATAATCGAAAGGTTGGCAACATAGTGCACCAAGTTCCTATTTGAATGGAGAAGTCTGACATATCAGATGGAATCACAATGTTTGTGGATGATACTAATGAGAGTGAAAGGTTTATGATGAAATCGGACCTGCAAATTCATGCTAAAATGAATCATCATAAAACATTACAGAAAATTAACGAAATACATTATATTTTGTAATTGAGGTTGTTTGAAGAAACTAATTAAAGGTCACGAGAATTATTTTGTAATAGATTTTTACCTAAAACTCCCAGGATGTAAAAGAAGCACTTACTAGAAATCGAAGGGATTCGTTGGGGAATTTCTCTAAATAGGGAACGAAGCAACATAAAAAGAGTTTGCATTCTAATCCCCTTTGTCCTTTGAGGCATGAGATAGACTAGATCAGAATCTAGAGCATTTTGTTAGTTTGTAAGCAGAAAGAGATAAAGTTTTTTGTTTCAAACATGATTTGTGTACAAGGGAAAGATAGTCTTTGAACTATTAACCTTCATTAGGGAAGGAAAGGGATGCAAATAGAATCTTTGATTTTGAATATATTCATTTCTAATTACAGTTGGTCTTTGAGGTAGCATGATTATCTATAGTGATTTCTTGTGCATTTGTTGTACGTATGTGTGATATGAGGTCTTTGAGCCTAGAGTACATATACATTTGAATTAGAATGCTAATCTTTCTTTTGATTAATCGTTTGTGGGTGTGGGAGCATGGTGGCCTTTGAATCATTAGTTTTCATTCCTTTATTTTCTAAATCTCTATCTGCATCTACACCATGGTGATGGGTGGGTGTCAGTTTACCTTTCCTACTTTTTGGTTAAAAGTGTATCCCTATTTTAGTGTTAGATCATATGAGGGAGTTGTACCTCTAAAATTCAGAGGAAGGTAATCAATCTCACGATGATCTCTCTAATTGTTGGTGTTAGTAGTCCTTCCTTCTAGGCAATCTAAGTCATTTTCGTACTTTTATCTGAAGGGCCAATCTGTTAACTATTAGATTTTTGGAAAATCTAATGGGGAAATCAAATCGAAGTTGTAGTACCACAATCCTCAAAAATCTAAAGTTGTCTCCCATAGAACGGAGGTTAGCGACTCCATTTTTGAATCTTAAGTCATGGTCTGGCCCAACAAAGACAATCATATGCTGCTTCTATGATTGATGATGATGATAGTGATGAAGATGAAGAAAATTCCTCCTGTGATATAGTTAAGAAGAATCTAGTAGATGTGAAATTCATGAAAAGCTTCTATGGTGGTACATAGTTCCAACCTCATGAAGATCATCATTCCTTGCTCCAATTTTTGCAAAATATTGAATAAAAGACTAATGGTGAGAATCCCTTTCTTTCTTGAGGTTTGAATCCTCCTAGGGAAGGTGTATCTATATGCACAAGTAACACAATATCGAATACTAGAACAATTGAACAATCTTGTGTCAGCATAGATGATGAAGTGGCAGAATTGAGACATGATGACGAAGTTGTTGAATGTTTGTCACTTATGCAATTGGGATTTTAGATGGCCTTTGGCAAAAACAAAGAATATTCAAAAAGGCTCTCTCCAGTGAAGAATCCCATTGAGAATAAAAAGCCAAAATCTTTCTTGGAATGCATGCAGGCATTCATGAAAGAGAAACCATCCCCTTCTCTTGAAGAAAACAACAAAGAGATACCAATAGAAGATTTTAATGTTGTTTTCATTCCAAACTAGTGTCTGGAAGGTTCAAAATATGACTTCTTATGCAAAGAGGGTGTCTCTCTTTCACCTCTTGTGTTCAAAGATGAAGATTGTCATAATCCTGAACCACAAGTAGTTGATTGTGGTCCTAAAGAGCATATTGGTGAGTACAAGGAGGAGGGGCTATGAGAAGAGCCTGGAGAAGAATGTGACATCCTAGAATCAAAATTGGCTCATCATTTTCTGCCTGAAGATGTAGCCCATATTAAGCCAGACTTTTCTATTGGTGTCATAATGGAGGAAGTAGTTAATGAAGTATTTACACAGCAAGAATGTTTAAAAAGTCACGAGGAAAACTATGAGAATAATTCATGCATGGAAAAGGTGAATGATAATTTAGTTCTAGAGTAGTCTCTTTCTAATAGTGAAGATATGCAAGTTTTGTATTTCATTCCTAACTTTGATGAAGAGTTGCCTTGTAAAGAAGAGAATATTGTGATGGTGGATGAGATGATAGCTACTAAATAAAATTGATATTGGCCATTGTCACTATCTATATATGAGGTGTCCTATTTGGACTTACTTCATTCTTCTCGCAAGACTATGCAGGGTGATGAGGATGATATTGTTCTTAATGCAGATCTCGGCCAGCCTGTGTAGTGTGACCCTGATGCATTCTTGTTGCCTCAAGAAGTGTATGATGAAAGATGGCTTTTTGGTTGTCAGTTTCTGCATCATGGTTTATTAATTTTAGTGAGTCTTCATCTAGTCTACATACCATCTTTATGTCTACAGGTGCTTCATGGGTGTGCATTCCTATCTCGCAATGGATCCTACTTCTTCATTTTGTCAGTGGCTTTGCATGAGTATCTTTGGTTTTTTTCTTGGTGTAGGGTCTCCTTGCCATGTATATATGTGTAAATAAGTTTTTACTTTGTTGTAAGCTTGGGTGGTTTTGGCTTTCTAGTTTTGGAGTGCTTTTTTTTGGCGTGTGCCCAGTTCCCATTTGCCCTTTTGCAAAGCAACACCCTGTATTATTGTTATGCCTTCTGACTTTGTTACCCGATCGACTCAGGCACTGGTCTTTATGAGACTTTGGGTCCCTTGCATTGTCCTTTGCATTCCATGACCCCCAATCAGCGCTAGTTGTTTCCAAACTTCCTTTTCCCATCATAAATTTGCCAATTCCTTATATTTTTCGAGCTTAAATGAATTTGTTCCAGTCTTTTCTCATGTTGGTTGGAATTTTTGGTCAATTCCTAAACACCCGTCAAACTATGATAAGCTATGTGGAACTCCTTAGTTGGTCTTCCTTTGTAAAGTATTAAGCTTATTAAAGTCCCCTTGAGTTCCATTTTTGTCATTGGGCCCCGATAACCCAACTTGAACTAAAGGACCATAGGCCTCGAGTGACAATTCAACAACTACTAGCGAACTCCAAAGGTAGTTCTAGAACCACCATCGAGTTCTAACACTATGTTTGGATCTCACTGCAAAGTTAAAAGAAAATAGTTCGACACTTGGTGGTAGTTCTAGAACAAATAGAGGCATCTAACATGGTCATTGGAACCACATGAAAGTTTGATTGAAGAAATGAAAACATCATTGACATTGTTGGCTAGTTCCAAATCAAGCATCGAAACTTGACAAGTCTTCTTGAACAACTCAAGCCTTCTCTCTTTAGTGCCTTTTCAAGTCTAGTTCAAGTTCCACTATATGGGTCACTTCCCAACATGTCTCATGGAACCATGATTATAAATTAGTCTTGCCATTTGATTTAGTTCCAAACTGAGTTTCGAAGACTAACTCACTAATTAGAACTAATAGAAGGTCTGACAAATCAGAAAGAGAAGACAAAGCAAATGATTAGAAGGCTAGTGGCATAGTTCACTAAGTTCCTCTCTGAATGGCGGAGTTTGACATATCATATGGAATTGTAGGGTTTTTGGGTGATCATAATGAAAGTGAAAGGTTTATGATGAAATAGGTCCTGTTGAATTCATGCTAAAATGTATCATTATAAAACATTACAAAAAACTTTTAGCGTAATATATTCTATTTTGTAATCAAGATTGTTCGTAGAAACTAAAGGTCATGGGAGTTATTTTGTAACAAAATATTACCTAAAAATCCTAGAATGTAAAAGAAGTAGTTACCAAAAACTGAAGGGATTTGTTGGGGAATTTCTTTAAATAGGAAATGAAGCAACATAAAAAGGGTTCACATTCTAATCCCCTTGTCCTTTGAGGCGTGAGAGAGACTCAATCAAAGTTTAGGGCATTTTAATAGTTCATAAGGGGAAAGAGATAAAAAAATTGTTTTAGACATGATTTGTGTACATGGGCAAGATAGTCTTTGAATGGTTAGTCGTCATCAGGGAAGGAAATGGATGTATATGGAGTCTTTGAGTTTGAATATATTCATTTCTTATTACAATTGGTCTTTGGGCAGCATGGTTATCTCTAGTGATTTCTTGTGCATTTGTTTTGCATATGTGTGTTATGAGGTCTTTGGGCCTAAATTAGTACGTATACATCTGAATTGGAATGCTAATCTTTCTTTTGATTAATCATTTGTGAGTGTGGGAGCATGGTGGTCTTTGAATCATTAGTTTACATTCTTTTATTTTCTGAATCTCTATCGACATTTGCACCATGGTGATGGGCAGGTGTTAGTTTACCTTTCCTAATTTTTGGTTAAAAGCATACCCCTATTTTAGTGTCAGATCATGCAAGGGATTTCTACCTCTAAAAGTTAGAGGAAGATCATCAATCCCACAATGATCTCTCCAACTATTGGTGTTATTAGTCCTTCCTCCTGGGCATTCTGAGTCATTTTATGTACTTTTCTTCAAAGGACCAATCTATTAACCAACAATATCTAAGAGAGATTCATCACAAACTTTTTGTAGTAACCTACCAACCCCATAAATCTCCTCACCTCCTGGACAAACTGGGAAAAGATCATTCTAGTATAGCTTTGATTTTGTTTGGGTATATGGATATACCTTCGGCAAAAATAATATGACTTAGATATTACACCTATTTTTGGAAGAAGGTACACTTGAATAATTTTCCATATAACTTGTGTTCTTGAAGGTGTTGAAGAACAATCTACAAATGTTCGTAATGCTCCTCATTCTTTCAATAGATTAAAATGTCATCAAGAAATACTAAAAAAAACTTATCCAAAGAGTCCTTAAATACATTGTTTATGAGGTTCACTAAGGCACTTGGAGCATTAGTGAATCTGAAAATCTGAAAGGTAGCACTACAAACTCATAATGCCCATAGTGAGTTATGAATGTAGTCTTTTAAATACCGTCCTCCTTGACTCTTAGTTGGCGATAACCAAATTGCAGATCTATTTTGGAGAAGACTACTACCCCTCTCATTTGATCAAACAAATCATCAATTCATGGCAGTGGGTATCTATTTTTTATTGTGACCTTATTTAACATTTTGTAGTCCATACAAAGGCGTAATGTTCCATCCTTCTTTCTTACAAAAACCAGTGGTGCTCTCAAAGGAGATACATTGGGTCTAATTAATCCGTTGGCAAGTAATTCTTGAAGTTGCACTTTCAGTTTCATTAGCTCCACGATGGATATTCTATACGGTTCCTTGGAAATTGGTTTTGTTGTGGGTACCGAATCAATAGAGAAATCAAACACCCTCTTGGGATGAAGTCCTGGCAAGTCCTCTAGAAACGCGTGTTGGAACCCTTATAGATAAGGATATTTTTCTACAAATGATTTTGTCATGTTTTAATCTTCCACTTCTCTCTTTTTGGATTGAGTTGACATTTCATAAATCATTTTATCATAATGATGAATTATCTCCTCAGGGTTTCTTACATCTTCCATCTTAACTATGAATATTTCACACCCCTTTCTCTTACTCCTCTTAAACTACATTTTTGAAATCTGGTGAACTTGGATTCCTCATTGCACTCCCTAGATGGAGACTTTATTCCCTTCATCATCTAAACATTCTACTATCTTGGAAAAACAATCTACCTTTTCTCTATGTCTCCATATCCAATTCATTACTAATATTATGTCATAGGACCTTAGAGGTGTCACGTACAAATTTATCTAAGTAGTGAACCCAGGAAACTCAACCTTGGCTTCAAATAGACGCTGCTCTACCGTAGCCCTTGAATGGTTGGCATACTCTATTGACCAAGAATTAGCTAAAATTCTAGTTCGCTAAGTAAACTTTCCCGACATTCTAGGAGATATAAAACATTTTGTAGCTCCAATATCAATTAGAATAGAAATGGAATTGTCATAAAGGGTACATGTGATTTCAATGGGATTAATCTAGAATTCAGCTTGCTTGTTGTCTACCGCAGCATGAATCCTTTGTTGAAAAGTTGTCTGCTGGGGTGGAAGGGGATTTCTCTAAGGTTGGGCTCCTGGCATCTCGGTAGGACACTAGTTGGCATAATGGTCTCCACCACAAGTAAAAACATCCACTTGTTGGTCCTTTCTTCTCAAGATTCTTATTGTGCCCAGTAACCTCCTTTTAAATCATTACATCCTCTCTTGTTTTTCATAAAATAGGACTTATTTCCTTTAAACCCCTTCTTCCTAAAGGTCTAATAGTTATGTTCCAACTAAATTTCTTCTTTCCCTTGTCCTTGGTTGAATCATCATCTTTGATCTTTTTCTCTTGCAAGATTGCTCTTTCGTAAGCTTCAAAAGTGGTGTGAGGTACTAAGACATCAACAAGTCCTTCAATACAACAGTAAAGTCCCATGATGAATTTCCCTACACAGGAATTCTCATCTGCCTGGTACTGAGGAATGTACTTGAAAAGTCTTCTAATTTTTTCCCAATACTCGTTGGGTCATCTAATGTTGTGTAGGTTATGACAATTTTCAACTTATGTTTGCAAGTTAGCTAGTTTTGATGGTTGAGAGTAATTAGAAACATAGTTTTGGACAACATGTTGTGTACATGCTTTGAAAGAAATTGGCAAAATAGATTCAGTGAAGGTAGCAATGGCCGAGGCTAGAGACATACAAATGTTTGTATGCAACCATCACACTCACTTGCACTATTTTGGTCTTATTTGAAGAAAGAATTCCTCAAACTAGTTGGGACTAGTTATGCTGGCTTTTTTATTTTGTTGGAGTGGATGTTCAAGGTGTGGGATGCTCTACAATTCATGGCTATTTGTAAAGACTAGAAAAGTGGGCTCAATCAAAGACAAAAGAAGGCGAGGTGATGAGAGAAAGATTGTTTAATGAACTTGGTTGTCCAATATCAATTAAGAGAAATTATTTGAGTTTATTCTTTGTTTTACTTTTTATTTTAAAATTTTAGTTTTGGGATTTTCATTATTAAAAGTGTTAATGACATATTTTTTAAGTTTTAAATGTTGCTTGCAAGCATATTTTCTCTATCATATTGCTTGTCGTGGGGGTAAATAGGTATGCAAATAAAGACTCTCCCAACCTTGGAGAGGTTATGAGACTTTTGATACCATGCTTTAACAAATGACACAAGCAATTCATAAAAAGGACCTTGGATTGCAACTATATGAGAATCGTATTAGGCCTATTGTCACAAAGAGGTGGAACACAATTAACACCCCACTTCATATGGTTGCCTATGAGGATGATGGGATGATGGAGAGGCTTATGACAACCCTTAGTAAAATATATAGATCTGAGGACGCAACCATTTTTCAAGAGCAGTGGCTTCAATTTCCAATTTTCAAGGTCCTACATTCAACAAACTAAATCTCTCTCATATATTTTGAAAGATTCGTACAAAAATATATTGTTGGCCCCCTGCCGTCCTCCGGTCCCCATCTCCAAACGTCGTGGAACATAGGCCAAAGGACTTCCAAGCATCAAGGAACATGGAAGCACATCTTGCTGCCATTAGTTTGCCTTTTTGTTTGAAATAAGTAAATAGCACCAGGAGCATCAAGATTAACTCAACATACCACATCCACAACCTCACATGCATAACTGCCACCATGTTGTTCCTGATGATTGTGTTTCTGTACAAAATGCTTTGTGTTCTAATATGAGTCCTCTATTTGATGAGTTGGATTGTGTTTTTGGATCCTTGTGAATCACGACCCAATGAAGTTGGTGATGGAAATGCAGAGAATTGGTGACAATAGATTATCGATTAGTAGTAATGGTTTTGCTTAGCATGCTTGACATGATGTTGAACAATTATAACACCTTTTCATTTCAAGAGCAGTGGAAACATAAAGACAATGTCAAGCAAGACGAACATTTAATGTATGTCATTTACAAAGTGTAATTTTAACATTGAATCTTTTGGCAAAACAAAATCCAAGCTATAAAAGTTTTCATGTAATCACATCATCATATTGTTAACTGCACAATAATTGCTAACATCTAATAAATGATAGCATTAAGTGACTTTATCTTTCTAACACCTGCAACAGTAAAACCCATGCTCTTGTCTCCTGATAGTTTGAATTGATTCTTTAACACATTTATCTATTTATGAGCTGTGTATTTATTTTAAACATATTATCTCAATTCTTCTCATGCCACAAGAATATTTCCTTTAAAATAATCAAATTACGACCATTTTAACAAATTAAAAAATATCTCAATGTGTTTGGGGCTAAGTTACCGGATCCTTCAATTTAGCCCTGGAATCTGATTCCGGTGCGAGTCTGATTCTGATTCTGATTCCTTCCGGATGCCTGTCTGGAATCCTGTCAAAATCCAAGGAGAATCCACGGGCACCCAAGGCTATAGATGCCCAAAAAAGCCCCCCCCCCCGCGTGTAATTTCGACCATAAAGCGAGCATTTGGTCATGTGATGATCATTAATTCATCTCTCAAACATTTTTCACCATTTTTGCTTTGTTCTATAGCTGTAGCATTTTTCTATTAATATACATGAACCAATTATATGTTTGAAGTTTTGAACCAATGATGAATAAACATTGAACATGTTACATGTATCAATCTATGAATATATATATACATATATATATGAACAAACCAATTATGAATGAACTAATGATGAACGAACCAATTATGAATGAACCAATGATGAATGAACATTGAACATGTTGCATGTAATGAATCTATGAATATTATATACCCATGGTACAGGAATCCACCACAAAAAAAAATTGATGAATCCAGAAATCCGAATCCGAACACAAATCCGTATCGGTACCAGGATCAGCAACTTAGGTTTGGGGCAAGCAATGAGGAGCAAAGAGTTTACACACTTGATCAAGGTTCCATTTTCCCAGGCCTCTATACATTTCAACATTCCCATGAGGTGACCTGAAGGTAGGGATCAAATTTATCACATGAAAAAAAAAATACTGTTTTTACTGTGATGGAACCAAGCCCACTCCCCTGTAGTCTTCAGTCTTTGCCCTAAGATGTTGAGTTTTTGTCTGTCAGATGGGCTGACTAGTTGGGACAGAGCATTCCAAAGGGAAAGACCCAGTTTCAAGGCCTGGCAAATTAAATACCCCTTAAGTTGACCTCCTTAATTACACCCAAAAAGGTTCAATAACAAATGCCATTTCAATGTTCAACATTGAAGATGTTAAGATTAAGCCTCATATTCAATTTTTTACCATAATACATCGCACGGAGCAATCAAAACTCAAGAGTGGTTCTCTGTGATGAATTACAGGTAGTAACAGCTTGTAGCAAAGTTCAAACATAAGATTTTTCCGGGCATCTTCAGAAGGGATTCATAGTTTAACTTTTGGAGTGCATGTGCAAAATTTTGAACAAATGATATTTTTTGTCCTAGGCTATTGGGAGTTCATAAATCAAAATGTCACTTGTGGTGTCATTGTCCCAACAGAATAATGGGACGCTATAATTGAATCAAACAAAATGCCAATGAAGCCAATTTCTTTCATTAATTCCACATCTTGAGATTAGCTTCGGAATGTGAAGTGATTCTTCAATATCGTAACACCTATGATCTTGCTCAACTCACAAATTTGAAAAAAAACACTAAACAAAGTATCTACTTTCTTTCTGAGTATGACAACACCCCCTCATCATTTTTGCATTTTGGGGGAAAGAGGGTGATTTAAATTCCAATCCACTGGAATGCCATGGTTATTTACCATGGTTAGGCCTGCCTTTAGGATCCATCATTCTTTGTTGAGTTGGATTTATCTCTTTATACAAAGCAATTTTTTAAAATTGAAGGCAAACAAATTGTTTATAATCATCTCCACGACTATTTATATTTTAAGCAGCATATTTAATCTAACTTGATCATCTTGATGGGGTGATGTATAATTTGAAAATATCTTCGTAGAGAAATTTCAATAGCTATTTAAGCTCAAATTGATTTGCCACAAAAATTTTAAGAATTCTCGGCAAGTGTTGGATGTTCACCATTAACAATATTGTTTTCCATAGATTTGTGATTCCTCACAAAACAATGTCATGCACTTTATGTTTCAAGTTATTGGTAATTGCAAAAAAAAACACATTTTTCAGCATTTTAAAAAACTTTATTATATAAATCCATTTGAATTCTTTTGCACCAAAACTAGATAGCTTCAAATTAAACTTCCCACCACAACAATTGATTCTTTGGTTTCCATGTTCTCTTAAAAAAAAGTATGGAAATAGTATAGGAACAACTCAACCGTCATGAACCTCAGATCATTTATCTAGTCTGTGTCCAAATATACAAATTTACCAGAAACTGCAATCTGCCAGAGGATGGAGACTCTGCATGGCAGGAGAAACTCATAACAATAATTTAGCATGCAGATTGACTTCTTCCCAGGCTATATAACAATACCATGAAAGGATGCCAAAGGACATCCTTGGCACTACAAAAGAAAACACTCGTTTTTTTGGCTTTGCCTTGAATGGCTGATGGCCAGTGTTTTGAAAACAAATATATCACAGAACGAAATAAAAGCCAAAATCTTTTTAAAAAATTACAGATCCAACCCATGGAATCCAAAAGAACTTCAAAGAGTATTCATAATATCACATATCCATTTGTAATACACGAGTTAAATGGTTACGTCCTTGAATCTCTTCCTTGCTGTAGACTATTTTATAAATATGTAGCATACTGTGTTACTCATTCCTGCCTTTCTGAGACAAGGTACAAATTGCCAACAAGCCATTGCTATTGACAGTTAGGTTCTTTCTTTTATATTCAGAAAGGTAAATAGCAGCTCTTTAAATTCTTCTGCTAGCACATCGTTCACAGAGATTGCTTTAAATGTCTCCACACCCACCCTTAACAAATCCTTAAGTTCAACCATAAATTGGATCAAGGAAAAAGTTCTACGTAACCAGTTGCAACAGCTACTCCTAATATCACAATAGGAGGGAGAATTACAAACAATGCAATGGTTGTGAAAAAAGGTATATCATTCCTTTTGGCCACTTTGTTCAAATAGTCTTGTCTCTTGATATTTCGTTTTTGCGATATTGTTAAGGAGTTGAACTTCGGAGGTTTGAAACGTTTGCCCAGTGGTAATGTGGCTTCATCAACATCGTTGCTTACCAATTCACTGAGCTGCTCACGAACTGTCTTTTTGGATGGAACCGGAGATTGCCAACTCCCTGTTTGAAGATCAATACAGTGCTCGTCATTTACAGCTTATATCACTATTATAGACATGGCTATAGCTATCGAAGAGAACTATAAGAAGCTAGAGATTGAAAAAGTTGCACAGGTACAGATTGCCTGCTTATGAGGTATTCACATGTAGATTCTGTGTGCAGTTAATGATAATCAATTCAGAAAGCTGGAAAGTGGTAGAAAAGGAGAATATAATTTAGTTATGAAAAATGTGCAAGAAAAAGGTCATTGGAATAAAATAAACTTTTTTCCAATGAGGTACAAACTATTATGTTTAATATTTGCAAATACTCTTTACTTTACAACAGGTTAAAGAGGACTGAAAATTGTTTGATTACCAACCTTCTAGGTTAACGGTGCTGTTAGATGTCAGTCGTTCCAAGATATCTAATTGAGACTGCACTGATGATCCTGTCCAGAGAGTGAAAAAAGATGATAGCAAGAGGGGATGAATATGTTTCCAAATACAAAAAATGAAAATTTTTAAAGAAACTCCTGAAGCTTGTAAAGGAAAGGGGAGAACAAACCATGAAATAAGACCATCTGTAAAATGTTCATCAAGCAAGCCTAATGTTACTGCTATACAAATCAATTTTAACAAATGTGAGTTGCCACGAGAACATAAACATAATAAATCTATGAACTGATTGTAATGGGGCCCTCCATGATAAGTTCCCATAAAAACAGTTGCTTTGCGCAATACAAATATATTCACTGGCAAAACCAATACTTAGTTGCGATAGAGGAAATTGATGCAGAAGAGCAGAGTACTTTACATTGAATTTTTATTTATGCTACAAGACTAGGCTTTCAAGAGCATTCCCTTAGAGAAGTGCATTTGTAATTAGATCATTTTTTTGTGTAGGGATTTAAAAGAAGACATCTCTATCACACTTGCACTCATGCTTTTTCTCATGTTCTAGAAAGGAATCCAGAAATTTTGACCCTTGTTTTAAAATTAAGCTGATTTACAAAGATCAGTGTTCATGAAAGCCTAATAAGTTTTCTACTCAAACTGCACTTAAATAGATGAGCTTTTTGAAGCGCCATATGTCCTTCAACTGCCAAGAAAAGTAAGGAAGAATCTTGGGAAGTATTTATTGAAGCTCCATACAATACTACAATTGAATTGAGCTTCACAGGTTTCCACACTTTCAGAATCCTGTATCATATGGACATCCGCCATTTTGACTTGAAGATGCTCTTAGCTCAACATTTATCAAAAGATATATTTGAATAATGGAGCTTGGTATGTACCTGTGCTCTATCCAACTATGCTTTTTAGGTAGCAAGCTAAAGCCCGTTCGACTAATGTATAAACAGAGAGTCAATTTCTTTAACTGGTTCAGTATGTATTCAATGTTAAAACCTGGAAGGCCAGTGTCCATATCTTTAGTATTTGTTAGATTTCTCATAACTACTTGATTTTATTAGCAATGAGAGGAGCAGACGACAGAAAATAAAATTCCATTGAAGTGAATTGCAAGCATCTAAGGTGGTAATTTAGCATAGAACAGGATTATAAAAGAATCCTAGAGGTACACATTGTCTTCCACAGAGCTGCCAGGGCTGCACATCAATAATGGAGGCAGGCAACTGTTTGGAGTAGGAGCATATTATCAAAGCTTTGCATTATGAGCTTCATGTGGTAACAGGCAGAAAAATGGTAAAATTCATATCTTTTAATTGAATTTAACCAATCAAAATTAAAATAAATGACCAACCAAAGAAAATATACAAAGCAAAAGCTTATATTTCTTGTAATATTAATTGACTAACCAGGCAGGATAAACAATCTTGTGTTGCATGCGGAAGTGATATTGTTAGTCTTTTACCATTCATGGGGCTGAGTGTGAGTTCATTTGTGAATGAGTGTAATCCTCAGGTCAATAGGATTGTCTGGCATTTTGTGGCCGGAGTATAGCCCCTTGGATGTGAAAATTTTACTCGGACGATCTCATCCTGATAAGCATGGGTTACCATCCAAGTTCTGAACCTGACCAACTCACAATCTCAAAAACTGACCAAAAGCAAGAAAATTAATCCTGATCAAACTTGTGACGTTCAACAATAAGGTACAAAATCAGTTATCTTCTATCCCTTTGTGCATTTTACATCACCTTTGACAAGATACAACATTATGCAAACAGAAGATCTAATCACAGAGCTCCTATCCTACATCAAATAACTACACAGCCAAAAGCAAAATTTGTCAAACATAGTCGCATACATTCTCATACACCTTTACCTTATTTGAATTTGTCTCCCATTCCCATATCCCACATCTCCTGGTGACTAATGTTTAGGCCAACTGCCACAAAATGGACAATAAAAAACTAACACCACCCATATATTTGTCTATCAATCTATCTATATGCCTATAAGTTCAATGTTCTCTCTATCTGGTCAAACAAATACTCTGGTGAGTATGCACCATATACAGATGCGGTTATTAGGGTTTTACCCCTAGCAGGGCTGAGGTGATTCCTCCTCCTGGTAGGCGTGATCCCTCACCACAATTGCCTGGCTTCGGCTGCTAGCATACACCCCTTCCTAGAGAATTTCTCCACACTAAACTCTGACGTCTTAAATTCCTGATAAGTGCAGATTAACCTTGTCCCTGAGAGGGTTAAAGTCAAATTGTACATGTATTTTATGGATATGCTTGTCTTCACAGGGTAGGGTACATCTGTCTCATATTAGAAGCACAGTTAGATGCCTTCTACATATTGAGATTATGAGTAAATCAAAAACTAAAAAATTGATCATCAGATATCATAGATTATAAAAGTTCTGATTATTCTCCATACAAAATGCTACGACTGCAAATCCACATAATGCATATTTTCACTGGTTTTTTCTGCATCTTTACTACAATGTGGAAGCAGATTATGAAGATCGGACCAGTGAAAATAGTATGAAAATATATTGTAATACGTAAATTTTGGTTTTGGTACTGACAAGTACTAACGTATGATGCAGGAGCATCTGCTTGCCATGCCAGAGTGGGTGCATTGAAACAGGGTATGAAGATTCACCGTATGGTAATTTCTAACTGGAAAACAAAGTTACATTGAACATGTAACTGAAGAAAGAGTAACGGCTGTTTAATAATAAGATGTGGGAATTAATGAGAGGCAGTTTCAACAAATATAGACATGGAATGCATGGAGATAGTGGTTAGAAATTTAAGTGTAAGACTGAAATTCAATAAATGTTGGAAGAGCATCGGTTAATCTTGGAATGACTGCAGCAGATTATATTGGCATCTCTATTAATACATAGAAAAAAAATTAAGAGCAATCACAGGAGAGGCTGCGTAGGATTGAAAGAGGGAGCTGGGGTGAGCCCAGGCTGTGCATGGTAGAGAGAAGGAAAGAATAAAGTGTGGTGCATAGAGTATGCAAGTACTGGAAAGAAGAACAAAGGGAAATGGCATAAAGAAACTGATTTTGCAGGAGAGGATTGAAGTTTGTATGGAAATCTTGGAAGGCCATTGATAGGCCATGTGATGAAATTTTGTTTTAAAATTTGAATAAATGAGTTGGATTTGTTGCGTTGCAATCTGTTGTGTGTATGGAATGCTGTAAGTCTTGGTATGGTTTATGTGCTTTGAGTCTGTATCAGAGCGTGGTTTTTTTCCCTATGCATCAACGTACTATTTTGTATAGAACTGGTTGCACTAAACAAAATTTCACCGATACTAAAGGGGATGACTAATCGTATTAAAACTGTTTACTAGGTAGTACTAGTAAGATGATGATAAATTAAAAATGTGCCATATTTAATTATGGTGGTTGGATTCCCCATATGCTGATTGTGTTTAGCTAAAATTGGTTGTTTTATGATAAATTCTACTAAATTAAAAACGGGCTATTGGCAAATCAGCAACATACTGACATTATAAAACCTAGCTACTTGGATCCCACACAATGCGAAAACCGATCAAATTAACATAAAATCCTACGCAATTAAACACTCTCAGAGATTAAAAGAAAGAAAGAAACAAAGTATTCAACGCTTGAATTTTCAACCCTCGGATGAACTCATGCAACTCTTGTATGTATCTAAACAGCTTTTTACCTGCTGACCTGTATTCATCAGGTGATTCTTCTGAAATACCAGACTCTTCTGTTCTGTTTGCCCCGGCAGCAGGTGGGCTTGCAGTCCTAATTTTCACGCCACTGCAAGAGTTAAGCTTGCAATGGTGACAAAATCCAATTGAAAGAGTTTCCGTATCTTTTGGGGAAGAAAACACTGCCACATTTTTGTTGTGTTTAACCTTGACGCTACTGCCTACTGAAATGTCCCGAACTAGAGAAGTTAGAAACCCAAGTTTTAGCGCCATTGTATATGCTATGTTGCGTTCAGTATTTGAACTAACGTATTACATTACACTTCCCTGAATATTTTCATTTTTGTAAGGAGTACAAGCTTATTCACATGTATTAGATTTTCACAGGAATATTATGGCCGTTCATTTTTCTGCATATTGCTAAAGGATTGTGAAGGAAACATTTGTCCCTGTTGTGTTTAGTTGTGGGGCCAGGGAATAAATTTACTTGTCGTGGGGTTAAAATCGCTTGTGGGTGAATTGAGTTGTGGAGCTACTTCAAAGTGAAAGAAACCTGCTTGTAAATGAATGGAAGAAAGAACAAGTTGGGGAAGAGATCATTATACTTAATTATTTTTTTGGTTGTCTTTAAAGTAATTTGACTGTTTGTAGCTATTGTTTTGGTTTAGTTAATTATTTTTTGGTTCTCTTTAAAGCAATTTGACTGTTTGTAGTTATTGTTTTGGTTTGTGAGTAGTTGGGATACGTTATGTTCCTAAAGATTTAATAGTAGTAATTTCAAAGTGTTGTATCAAACATATTTTCTATTGGCTTATTACCCATTTATTTTGACAACTAAAAACATTGTACAATTGGTACAATACTTATGCATAAATATCCCAATAATGGTGCACTATTGGTACTAATAAAGTTGTACAATTGATATAATTATTTATTATTTTTTCAAAAAATGAGTGATTATTGGTCCACTAAAAGATTTTTTAGTGGGCTAATTATTTGAAACATGTATGGTAGTTGGTGTTCTTCTCCTTGGTAATGTTCACCCAAATCAAATGAGAGAGGCGACCACTTAATTGTTATTAGGAAAAGAAATTTTGGAAACGCAACATGAAACAAAAGAATGCAGGGAAGAGGAAAGTAAGCAATGAAACCCTAGGTGCATTTGGGTGTTTCAATGCTAAGCCCACCACTTGGAAACAAGGTAGTGCTAGGTTTTCCTAGATTTGGTGCTTGCTTGGTCATTGATTAGGGCAAACACGATGAAAATCAAGAGGTACAGAGAGGAGGTGGCAAGTTGAAATTTGGAAATAAAAAAACAAAGTGAAACAAGGGTCAACAATGAAGTTGTTACTTTAAAGATTGATACTCTAGTTGAAGAAAATACTTCAACTTCCAACAAACCAGCTAGGTTTGAAGATAATGTGGAAGAAATGGTCGATAATCTGGATGGGGATTCAAATAAAATTGTGGAGTTTTTTCTTCCTAATGTTGTAGTTTATTGTATTGCTGAATATCAGATTAGATATGTCATTTTGATTTTTGAAAGAGGGATTCCATCTTAAATAAAATAAACAGGGAGAGTAAAGATTGGGACATTGAAGCCTTGAGTGGTTTGGGCAAAGGGTACATTTCTTGTACATTTAGAATTGTAGACCATGCCCAAGCAATGTTGCAATATGGCACATGGGTCATATGTGGTCAAATTTGTTACCTACAAGCTTGGACATTGGATTTTCATATGAAAAGCCCATCCAAATCAAAATACCCAATACAGATAGAGTTGCCCTTCCTTGATCTTACTTTTAGCCCCTTCTTAAAGATATTGTCTCTCAACTTAGCAAGGTTTTATGGTGCCAAAACAACACAGATAAATTTGCCAGCCTAAGGGTTCACTAGGTAGGGCATGTGTAGAAATGGACCTCACACAACAGTTTGAGTTTTGTTAGCCTCCAGTTTATCTAAATAAGCCCAATGCATGTTTCTTTTGTCGTCAAGAAGGCCAAATGATTTGAGACCATCCCATAAGGAATAACAGATATGCTCTAATTCAAATGATAGCTACCCCCAGTCCACTATCTTTGCAAAAATATTCTCAGACACCTGTTATGCCTACTAAATCTTTTCAAATGAAACAATACATTGGATAAGGGAATATGAGTAATATTGAGAAATCTCCCTCTTATAGAGATGTCATTATGATTGATGGGTGGAGAATGACCAGGAAAAGGAAGGAACATTTGAGATCTTCAAAATTTCAAAATAACCATAGACCTTAGAATTGTCCCTCTTCTTCACAATCACGTGTGCAAAATCATTCTTCTTCTCCTCCCTCCATGTTGTAACAAGTAATGATTGTGTTTTCCCCTCTCCTCATACAATACATAGATCCCCCTCTCCACCAATTAGCCTTCAAGAACTACCTCCCACTTTGAGACAAAGGTCAAGGTCTCCAACTCAAACAAAAGAGTACAATAGTTTTGATCAATCTATTATAATCACTAATCATTTTGATGTTCTTCTACAAGAAGAGAACCTCACAAACTTGCCTAATGAAGTATAAAAAAATTTCTAGGAATGTGAGAGGGATCTCCCTCCTTCATTACAAATATGAGGTTAAAGAAGTTATTGCTAAACAAAAACTAGATATTGTATTTTTCCAAGAAATTAAATTGAATGGTTCCCAACTAAGTTCTATTTCTAACATATGGAGAGATGTGTTTTTTCATAGGTTGCACAGAGAAGGAAGTGGCAGGGTTGTTATTGGTCTAGCTCCTTGGGAAAGTAAGTTTGTCATTGATAAAAGATAGGGGTATGTGCAAGATCATGAGGGACCAAAAAGTGGCAAGGGGGAAAAAAATGTGGTTTCTATCTTCCCAAACACGCCAAAATCTGCTTTGACTTTTTGTTGGGTTGGACTAAATTTGAATTTGGTTTGATAATACCAAACGAAATCGGATATCCATTTTAAAAAACCTAAAACCACATTTTAGTAAAATTGGCATAGCTTTTATTTTTTTTATCAAAATTTTGATTTTTATAGGCGTTGGAAAAGTGATTTAGATCTCTACACAATGCAATATATATTATTTTATATTGCATATAAAAATAATTATAATTAGTTTAATTATATCCTTCATATTTAAAACATTAAATGTTCACGACTTTTTCATATGAAGTCTCATTTACATGATCCATTTTGTCACAATCATCTCAAAATATCTGAAACATTAAGTTGGTAATGGTAATAAATATTTAATCATTTTACCTAGGAGAGTAATAAATTTTGATAAACCACCATCTCTCTCTCTCTCTCCCCCCCCCCCCCACAAGATATAAAGCTAGATTGTTTTACCTCATCACCCTTGGTTCGTCCTCCTCTTTTTGTCCCTCTTTATCCATCTCCCTTTGTGTGTGTGTGTGTGTGTACACCTACAAAAAAAATGTGTCACATATGGACATGAGTCTTCTACTTATATGTAGAATATTATAAAAAATATTGTCATTTGACATACACCTACTTCTTATGTTTTTCCTCAAATTTTTATACTACTAAATTGAAATTTCATTTTTTACACCAAATAATAGATTTTTTTTCAAAAACAGCTAGTAGCTTAGAACAAAATTCAATTTTCTACAGATTCTTTTCTTACATATTTTTGATATAAGGTTGATAACCTATTGAATTTTTTACATCAAGTTGCCTAACTCTATTTCTCTTAAATTTCACTACCACTTAAGGACCTACTTTGACCCACCATGATCCTAGACACACACAGAGGACCTGTCACATAGTTGTGTTTAGGTCCTCTCTTTTATCAATGGACAACCCATTAGATATTGTTTGGTTTATGCTCCCAACATTATCAAAGAAAGATGTGAACTTTGGTAATGTATGTCTACAAATCTTCCTCAAGTTGATCGGGTTATTGGAGATGATGCAAATATGGTGGAACGTGTTATTGATTGTAGTTGGCATAATGGTGTTAGATTGAGAAATGATTAATTTGACAAATGGCTCTAGTTGATCTTGTGTATGAAATATTTTCTGGTCAAAATTATATGTGGTTTACTTGGACTAATTGTAGATCGGGAGCAGATACAAAACTTAGTAGACTTGATAGGTTTTATATCTCTCCCAATTTATAGTTATCTTAAGTTTTTTATGGCTTCTAGGTCAATGTGGATTACTCTATTTCTTGTTTGATCATTTTCCAATCATGTGTACTCTTAGTAAGGAAGGTAAAAAAAATTGACAAGTTGCCCTTCAAAATTAACACTTCAAATCTGAAAATTCCTTCATGTGTCGTTGCATTGGTTGGTGTTTGGAATTCCAGTCCCAAACCTAAAGAGGGAAATTCTTATTGGTTTTGGTGCCATGAAGTTGTTACTTAATGTGCCACATTTTCATGACCATCTAGAAAAATAAAGGCATGGAAGTCAAGGTGTGAGGAGAAATCTCTTAGAGGGAAGCTAGAATTCAATAGAAATTTGCTCTTTTCATATCCTAGTAATATTATTATCCAAACCTGTATAGTTGTTATAGAGACTCAATTGCATAAAATTGATATTATAAAGGACAAGGGGGAAAAATATGGGCCAAATTACATTGTATTAAGGATGGAAATAAAGGCATTAAATACTTTTTTTAACTACTTGAATTATAAGCATAAGAAGGAGTATATTGGGGCAGTCTTTACTAATCAAGAAACCATTTAAACTCTATTCTATAATTTCTATAAAAATCATTTCAAGGAAGACCCTTATTGGCTTGATCCAATCAATTCTAGAAGGCATTATCAAGATCTTTCAATGGAGGATTTGGAATGGGTTCTTTTCTCAGTGACTCCTAATAAAAGTCCAAGAATTGATGGGTTGTATATTGAGTTTTACCAAACCATGTGGCAACATATAAAGGAAACCTTTTATCTGCTTTACTTGAAAGTGTTGAAACTTGGCTCTTTAGGTCTTGATATTAACAAAGGATTTCTCAAGCTTCTTCCAAAAGGTAAGAATGAATATTCTATGTTTGGATGGTGCCCTATCACTCTTCTTAATACCTCGTATATCATTGGTAAAACCTTATCTTTGAGAATAAAACCAATGGCTAAGGGGATAGTTAGACCTGAACAAACAATGTTCTTGGATGGACATATTATTCTTGATAATTTAATCCTAGCTTGGGAAATATGTGAGTGGGCCCAACAATCAGGGCAAAATGCTTTGTTGTTAAAACTTGATTTTGATAAGACTTATGACAAAATGGGATTGAGATTTATTATCAAAATGCTCTAGTGGTTGGGGTTTAGTTTCAAACTTTTCAAACATTTTTTAATGCTAATCTTTTGATTAATAATTCACTAATTAATTTTTTCTTGTTACAAAGGTATATCGAGTAAGGTTGTCCTTTATTGCTCTTTCTTTATGTGTTGGTTGCAGATGCTCTTAGTTATCCATGTAAAAGTATAATTAAATGAGTTTTATTAAAGGCATCCATATTCCTAACAATGCAATAGTGATAAATTTTCATATTTTGCTAATGATAGTTTATTGTTTATTCAAAATTCCAAAATTGAAATTAACAATATAATAGAAGTTCTTAATATATATTGTTCTATTTTGGGATCTTCTTACCATAAAACATAATTTTTTATGATTATTTCTCATCTAGTTTCTTATTGGATACCCCAAAAAATGGGAACAAGTCAGACATAGAGATATTAGTAGATACCTAGATATACCCTTTGGTTTGGGGTCTCCTTGTCTGATATGTGGAGTTGGTTCATAACTAAACTAAAGATAGGATATTCAATAGCGAAAATAAGTATTTATAATTGGTCGGTAAAGATCAAGTGGTGAATAATTTTTTTTGGCCTTCCATGAGTTGAAGTTTGAAACACAGACACTGAAGGATCAAATAAAAAACAAAAACACTTTCCACAAGCAAGGGTAGCAAGAAAGAATTTCTATTTTCCTCAGGTGCAAAAAATAATACAATATGCAAGATCAGATGATTACATGATTAATTATAATAAAGAGATCAGTTGCTTTATAGAAAGCAATAGTCCTAAAAATATGTAAAATCTAACTCAAACTAAAAATAACAAACAAGAGCTAGATATGAAAACTAGAAGTGTGTGATATGCACAATGTGCAAACTAGAGCCCAACTAGAGTAGAATATCCTAAATGTAGGTTGAACTAAGTTAACTTAAAATAAAGTAGGAATGTACAAACATGTGCTCAATTTTATGTATAGTAATATGCATGAGAATATTCTTGAGCATGTGCATAATTAATTAATGCAACATATATACAAATGTTTCTAATGTGTTGTACATAAAACATGAATAAGAGGGGGGTGAATCAATTTGAACAACAGTAATAACTTTAATTCATATTTTGATATACTTCAAATCACCATAAGCAACTAACTTCAATGGAACCATAAAACACAAAGCATAGTCAACATAAGTACACCAAATTTATGTGGAAAATATAATACTAGGAAAAATAATGACGAGAATCAAACTAACAATATAGATAATCTTGAATTACAATGTTTAGGCTCAATACCAAGGAGCAACAACACCTGGAAGACTTGCACAGCTAGAGATCACTTCCTTAGGGAAAGATACAAATGAATTGTACAACTGAAACTAGTTATCTCAAAATAAGATACAAAAATATGCCAATACACTCACTATCATCCATCAACAACATGAATCTCAAAAATGAAATAAGAAGTATCTCCTAAACATGAATCGTCATCAAGAGATTAGAGTCATGGCATACATCTATCACTATCTCAACACATTATCACTAAATATATTTCTTTCAAGTTCAGACTTTTGCACATCCGCTTCACATCTACCCTCAACCTTTTTCCTCTCCTTCATACCACACTCTATTTTTCTCTACCACTCTTCAACTACACATCTCTAACTTTGAATGTATTCCATGACTATGAGATAGAGGATTAACAAATTTAATAAAGGTTGGCCACAACCAAGGCAAAACATTATTACATAAAATAGGTCATCCAAAGCCAAAATACATGAAGTGGTGCACCCATATATATCAAAATTTTATCTCCTAGGATAGATCCAATGGTTCACACATCAACCAAAGTCATTTTAAACATAATGTGTAGATACGCAATAAATCTCGTAGAACCATTAGCCAAGAAACATCTTCTAAATAAATCTTGAATCACGCAGATCTCTACACACCAAGGTGAGACCCAAATTAATATTCTAACATCAATTGCAAAACATATCAGATAAAGTAGTACAACCAGACATACAAAACACAACATAACTAGACATATCAGATATAGATAATCAAATGTCACTTGCAAAACATAAATATCACTAGAACACATACTGTACGATCAAGCATGATTATGTTCATCATTCATCAACATTATTTCCAACATATCAAGAAAACACCAAAGATATTTTAGACCACTCTAATAGAACTCTCTACTATTCAAAGAATGCCAACAATACCAAAGCATTAAACATAGCTTTTCCCACAACACAATTGACATCACAAATAGTAACAACAAACCAAATCATCACTTTGCAAATTCTAAGTAATAGTAACACTATATTATCAAACTCATCAGCAGTAATAACACCAAGCAACTGTTGTAATGCCAAAATAATCAAAATGAACAATAGTGGCAAATCAGATGATACCATCCAAAGTAAGCACCACTTAGGTAAGTAGTAAATATTCTCAAAAATATCTATATATAGATTTGATATATCCACAACAACAACATCACCGAACTGTACCACAAAATGGAACAAGGAACTTAGCAACCTCATTCCATTACCACTGCAATAGTATTCAAAATATAATTGGAATTCTTGTACATTTATGGACATCTTCTAGACCAACAAAAATGCAAGTGTATAAGATATATGACATATACACAAAAATAACTTCCACCATGATTCCTACTATTCATACCTTTTCGAACTAGTATGTATAATTTTTGACCAAGCACAACCAAAGTACCAATGTGTATGCCACTAATACTTCATTATTCCAGCAAGTTGAACATTAATGCTTCATCCTTCCATCTTGTCATCAATACTTAATCCTTCCAACATGTCATTAGTACTTCATCCTTCAAACAATTTTAACATTAACAATAACCAACATTCCATATATGCAACAATCGCCCCCTTTGTCATTGATGGAAACACTTATGAACTTCAACAAAACCTCTCTTCTTTTAACATAAGGGACAAAGGGTAACATGTCAATCTTCTACCATACCAAACCCCGTTGCTCCCCCTGACAAAAATAACCTACATCAGTCTAGGAAATAGAATATAAATGGATCTCCCTCCAGAAAGATACATCTTAGAACCATATTATTCTAAACACATCTTCTTTTCTAAAAATACTTTAATCTTTTCAATAGATCTTCTGACATTACTATTTTCCATATCTCTTGTACTAAGAGAAACTTAGTACCCAATGAAGAAGGGGGGGATAAAGATTTTACAATTAATTCTCCCCCTTAGACCATACATTGTCTCTTAATTGGAAAGATAATCAACACCACCAGAGGGTGTAGATCCTTCCTTGAAATTTTCTTCTACATTTCTTGACTCTTTTACTCAAAACTTTTGCATCTCTTATTTCTCTCTACTAATAATGATATTCTTTACCAAAACATTGTTTACTTCAATTCTCCTTCTATAGAACTTCGCAATGTGACCAACTCTACTGCAATTGTACATTTCAAACCAACTTATGGTCTTCATTTATTTAGTCATCACTTCTTCCAATATTCATGTTTATCCTGCATTTAATAGCTTTGTGTTCATACATCTTGCACATATAGAAATATCCATTAAATTTCTAGCAATTTTTAAAAAGTGTTTATTTGCTCGTACACTCTTATTTATCTTACTCCTACACTCAACTGCCCATATGTCCACACTTATTACAAAAGTAGAATCTTATATTAATTGATTGGTTTTTTATCCAACTTCTGCATTCACTGGCTCTATGACCATGCTTATTACATGAAGAATACTTTCGAAAAAAAAATTAAGTAATATCTTATTTTCATAGAAGAAGGGGAACTCTTGAAACCCTTCTTGTTCCAAGATAGATTAGTTTTAATCTTAACTCCTTTCATCATAGGTTTGTCCCTAGCTCCTCTTCTATCTTTGTTCTTTCTCTGTTATTCTAAAATGTCATCCGTGCTATCATTTTTAAGCTCCTCCAAGCTTGTCAATTTGTTCTTTTGCATCTATTAACTCATCCTTCAAATTTTATATATTATGTTCAAATCTCATACATTTCTCTACATCTGTTTCAGTCAATTTTGATATCGGCTTCAATGTTATCTATCCTTTATCTAACTTTGTTCTTTTTCAACCATCTTTACCCAATTCTTATCTTCTTTCACCTTCCTTTTGGATTCATCTTCAAGTTTGCATACTTGTGCCATCAAATGATTACTCTGACCATTATTACTTATGTAGTAAAAGTTTTCATTTTCTCTAAAATCTTTATCAACTAGTCTCTCATTGTTTCCTTTTCTAATTTCACATTTAGATTTACTAAAGGTAATTTCATAACCTTTATTGCACATTTGACTAATACTTAGCAAGTTATGTGTCAATCCATTAACATAATAGACATCATTAGTTTTATGCTTATCATCAATTGAGATACTTTCTATTTCGCATATAGAGGGAGCTTCTTCCCTTTAAATTTCACAGATCCTCCATCATACTTCTCAAGCTTCATAAACTTCTCATTATCCCATGTCATATGGTTTGAGCATATGAAATCAAGAATCTACATAATAGGTCCCACTTTAGCATGCAATGTAGTCATCTTCACTTTTGATCTTCTAGTTCTTTCTTTGTTACCTTCCTTTATAGATATGAATAATGATTATTCATTCAAGTCATTAATATCTTCATCCTCAAATTAGTGTTCCTCCATAGTGGATAGGCTTCTCTTTTCTTTGTCTTTTTTATATATCTTCTTTCTCTTATCATAAATGTCATGCGTATTTCTCTTTTCATCATCATATCCTTTTATTTCTTTCTGATAAGAACACTTAGAAACAAAATGACCAATTCTACCACAATTAAAGCATTTTAGAGGTAACTTACCTTTATATTTGTTGGTTCCTCTTACCATTCTTCTTACAAAGTTTGCTTCAATCTCATCCATGTCTTCTTCAGCTCCATCTTTAGACTTTATTGGTGCTTTGAATGCTACTTATTTCCTTTTTTTCTTGATCTCATCCATTTCAGCGATCTCAAATGCAAACAGTGAACCAAAAAGTTGATCCAAGGTGTAGGAAATTAAATCATGACTTTCTTCAGTTGCATATTTATTTGTCATGTAAGCTTTAGACAAAGTCATTAATACTTTTCTTATCACTTCCTTTCCTTCTATTAATCTACCAACACCCTTACTAGCATTCACAATCTCACTTAACTTGTGAATATATGCTTCAATGAATTCATCAGATCACCTATCTTTAGATTTTCAAACTTGTGCTTCAAATTTGTTGCTTTAGCTTCTTTTGTTTTTTAATCTCCTTCATATACACTGCTTAGTTTATCCTATATTTCCTTTTTTATCTTCCATCCAATGACTTTCCTGAAAAATTCAACACTCAAACAACAAACGATGGGAACCAAGTAATTTTTTAATTGTTCTATTGATATTTTATCTCATATGGAGTTTTTGGTCTAGCCTGAGGTGTAGTATAACCTTGTTGATTACTTTCCCATAATCCTTTTGGCAAAGACTCTAAATGTAATTTCATAAATTCCTTCCAATAGGAGTAATTTGTGCCTTCAAACTATAGTGCCTTGAAACTCAAATCCTACGACATACCACGTCTCCCTTAAGTAGTTAAGTTTCACAAGAAGGGACCAAGATTTGATACCAATCATTGAACACACAACATGACTGAGAGGGAGGGTAAATCAATCTAGACAACAATAATAAATTTATTTAATATCTTGATTTACTTCAAATCACTATAAGAAACTAACTTCAATGGAACCATAAAACACAAAGCATAATCAACAAAGAACACCATATTTACGTGGAAAACTCAAGTCTGGGAAAAACCACAGTGAGAATCAAACTCACAATATAGATAATCTTGAATTACAATGTTTAGGTTCACTACCAAGGAGTAAAAGACTTGAAAGGCTTGCACAACTAGGGCTCATTGACTTAGGGAAAGATACAAAGGACTTGTACAACCAAAGCTCATTGTCTCAGGACAAGATACAAAATCTACTAGTAGACTCACTATCATCCAAAAACATCATGAAGCTTTAAAATGAAATAAGAAGAATCTCCTGAACATGGATCAATATCAAGAAATCATAGTCATCATATACACCTATCATTGTTTCAACACACTATCACTAAATATATTTCTTTAAAGTTTAGTCTTCTACACATATGCTTCGCATGCATCCTTAGCTACTTTATTTTCTTTCCTTCACACCATGCACTTTTTCACTCTACTACTCTTCCACTACACATCTCTAACTTTGAATGCATTAGTTAAATATGATATAAATCATTAAAATCTTTAATGAAGGTTGGCCATAACCAAGGCAAAACATTGTTACATAAAATAGGTCATATGTGTATGCACCCTAAAATGGTTGCCTAGACTTTGGGCCCCATTTATTCAATTTGTCAAATATCAATTTTCTGAATCAATGCTTTGCAATTTTCAAATCAATTCCTTGATCAAATCGCAATTAAATCAATAATTCAAATATTTCTAAGGTTTGATCATTTCATCAATAATTTTATTTAATTAAAAGAAATATTCTCTTTTAAATAAATAAAATAGGCTTATTTAATTAAAAGAAATATCTTAAATAAAATAATCTTATTTAATTAAAACCCCTTTTAATTGAATGATTTTATCTTATTTAATTAAATATTCCTCTTTTTATTAAATAAACTTATCTTATTTATTTAAAAGATAATTCCTCTTTTAAATAAATAAAATCCCCACTTAAAACAAAATCTGTGATGGAAAAGGAAATAAATCAAATAAAAACAAAACAAAAATCTTTTTCCTGATTCTTTCAATAATTTTATTTAATTGAAAGAAATATTCCCTCTTAAATAAATAAAATAACTTTATTTAATTGAAAGAAATATCTTTTAAAATGAAATAAATTTATTTAATTAAAATCTTTTTTAATTATAATTTTATCTTATGATATCTCTCTTTTAATTAAATAATGTTATCTTATTTAATTAATAGAGAATCATTCTTTTAAATAAATAAAAAATCCTCTTAAAGCTCTTTGTGATGAAAAAAGGGAAACAAATAATTAAAAATAAATAAAATCCCTTTTCTCTCCACACTTTCTAAAAAATGAGCTTTATTTCCTTTTTTTGGATTTATCCCACATTGCTCTTGAGGATGCATTCTCTTCCACATTTTCCTATATAAGGAGCCCTCTCCTTCTCATTTCAGATCCGAGAATTTTCATGTTATTGTTATACTGCAGGTTTGGAGAGCAATCTTGGAAGAAGCTTGTTGAGCACATTTGGAGCTTGGATATTTGAGACTTCTTTCTTCTTGTCTTCTTCTCTCATGCCTTATGGCAATCCATAGTTTAGATTAATATTGCATTCACATAATAGTTTAAATTCATGTTTCCTTTCATAGATTAACATTGTATAAGCATTCATTTCAATAGAATAGTTTATTTCTTGCATTGTTATCATCTAGACTAGTTTCATTTGCATGCAATAACTTGATGATCATGGAGATTAGCATGCTTGCTATTCATCTTTGAATCTCTCGTTTCTTGGTGTACTTGCATGGGCATAACTAGGTCAATCTGAGGGCCTCATTTACAAACCCCTGCACTCCACGAATAGAGAGCTGTGAATCACTGTTTGAGACCTCATTCTTGAGTGTTCTTGAATGTAATGATTCACAGAAGTGTGACTACTTTCTAGCACACATTTTTGGCGCCCACCGTGGGGCAGAAAAGATTAATTTCTGGCCTCATTCTTGATTGGTTTTTTAGTTTTAGTGTTGGTTCTAGGCCTTGTACGGCCATGTATAGACTAGAAATCCTATAATATAGTAATGTATGGATAGAATGATGAACCATCTTTCTCATGCTTTTGGTTTGGATCATTTTTATAAATAAATGAATAAGTTATGATCATTTTGGTGAAAGTGGGTATTTGCAGATTTGAGATTATCTGAATACAGTCAGATTGAAATGTCTGGTACGGACAAATTGTGAAGAATCAGGACCTATAATAATATTCATTGGAAATATACATGAATTAGCTTTCATTTCCTTTTGGTTTGAGTCATTTTTATGCAGATTTGTGAAAGTTACGGGCATTTGAGTGAAAACTAGTTTTTAACAATTTGCATTGGAGTTGCAGGCAATGATTTGCTCTTAGAAAATAATTTATGAATGGGAAAAATAAATGGCTTACATATTTGAAAACTGGATTCATTAATAGTTTTTTTGAAATTGGTTTGGTTTCATTTGGATTCTTTTTGAGAAAGATATGTGATTCCCTAGGCAGGGTTTGGTGTTTTAAATCTGATTTATGACAGAAAAATTACAGTCTGAAAAGGTTATTGGTTGAGGAACCAAATGGAATCATAAAATCTTATAATTTTGGGAAATGGTAGTTCTTGATGTTGGCTAAAAACTTCATTCTTTCCATAAATTTTAATATTGTGATTTTATGGGTCAAATAAATCAATCTTTAAAGACTATCTTGAAGACAGCAATGTTAAATCAAACTCCTAACAATTGATTTTCATATCTAACTATCTTAGGGTTTTTTTTCCGGATGTGTGCTAAATGCTGGAGTGCAGATCTTTGGACCTAAGGTGAGTTCTTAAAATCTCTATAACACTTGGTTTGGGCATAAAATTAATCTCTCATGTGTTTGGCTTGAGTGTTACACGCTTTCATAGAACACATTTTTGATGCTCTTAATGGGAAATGAATGAACATAGATTTGTTTTTATACAAGTTTGTGTTTAAGTGAATGCTTGTGTTTAAACATTAAGTAATTCTTGGTTCCAATATCAAAAAAAATCTCATTAAGTAATCTAGGGCATGGATTCATTCCTTGTTTACATGAAGAGTTAAATGCACCACTTTGTGGACTCACTTCATGTTTACTTGGAAAGTTAAATATTCCATGATTCAAACCCTCTTGCACTTATGAGTAGTATTGATTAGCAGTCTTAGATTACTTATGATTGATCTAGATTGCTATCTTGGGTTATTGGACTCGCTAATCCACCGGCCCCTCATTTCCGCCCTGTGGTTGCAATCTCAGCACCACATTAAAGGGGAGGGGTCTATAGGAAAGAAGCGTTAATTGTTCCACTAGGCAACCCTTTTGTGCTTTTTGGAACTCACTTGTTTTCTAGGTTGTGGACTCGTTTGTAGCTTATGTGGGGTGTTAAGTGTTCCACCTTGTGGACTCACCTCATATTTGCTTTAAGCGTTAGGTGTTCCACCTTTAGTGCTTTTCAATACTTTTTGATAGAGAATTACTTACTTTTTCATTTTTAGAAGGCCTGCTTGGGGATTTCATCACCTCAAGGGACGACCTTAACTCCTATGTTCCGGTGGAGTATAAATATCAGGAGGTGAATCCAAAGACACCTCTCTTGGGAATGAATTAGATTTCACTCTTGGCTAAGCCTCAAAGAACTTTATACCTTTGAGAAGTGAAGGAGGAGATTTGGGTTACCGTCTCCCCCCGGCTGTGTGATTTTTGATTCTTCTCATCTACAAATTTGGGCCTCACGTACCTTGCGTATATCGAGGACACCCTTTAGAAAAGCCATGTATATCCTTGTAGACAGCTTGCTAGGATGTTGTTGTGTTCTGAGTGCCTGCTAAAACATATCCAAGAACATACACAAGTAGAATCTTTAAGGAGTAGCATACTAAGTCACTATTCTTGTTCATGTGCAAGGTTGCTTTGCCCCTTGCTCATTATTTGAAGACAATTGCTTGCTTGAACTCCCTGATTGTTGTCTTATGTGCCTGATCAATGATAAAAATTTGTTGATGTACTTGATCTTTTAAAATGAACATAAAAAATGAGTTCCTGAGTTGAAGCACCAACCTTTTTACAACTTGCTTGATTTTCTATCCTGTCATTAGAGACCTATCTTTGTCCTCTAGGGATAGCATCATTTGGTTTATAAAGTCACCTTGGAAATAATTGTCAAGTTAAAAGACTATTCTTGGTGAGAGTTTATCTCTAGAATTGCTAGCCACATTCTTGGAGAATTTTAGTACTCTTTTTGTCCAAACCATTTCCATCAAATTCAATTTCAATTATATTTTGGCCTAGTCCAACCTCCTGATTCAAAAGTGCAAGGGTAGTCACCCTTTGATTTGAGGCACCTCTTTGACAGTGTTGGTAACGCCTTTTGCAATTTCTATCTTACTATCTCCCTTTGGACATTAGAGAACTTTGATTATCCTAGTTTGGTGTTGACATTTTGTGAGACCATCTTATCACCAAGTGTCTTCAATTCTCAGTCTTCCTTGGTCAATCTAGGTTAGATCCTAGGTGTTGTCATGTTGCTCATCATCCAAACAAACGTTAATGGTATCAATTACACAAGATGACTCTTGGTCTTCTTCTTTCTTCTTCCCTTCCCATGTTTTTCTTCTAAAGTCTTCTCTTCACATGGGATATTTTTCTCGTCTTCCTAATTATTTTCCTCTTACTATCTAGTCTATTTTCTTCTATTTCATCTCTTCTGTCACTTTTATGCTTGATTCTTCTTCTTCCAAAACCATGAATTACAAATATCTTGCTATGGAACCTCTTTTAAAAATGGATGATCTTGAACTCATTGCTAAATTCGAAGAGTTTTGTTCTTCTAACAGTTCTTCTAGATATGGCAAAGGTGATAAACTTAAGATAAAAATAGAAAAAAGATTGAAGGAATCACCTGCCTTTGCTAGAATCATACGCATGATCCTGTCACAACCTCCTTCTAAAATTCTTTCATCTTCTAAATCTTCCAAGTCATACCATGATTCTTCTAAACATTCTTCATATTCTAAGTCTTCTCATCATTCTTCATCTCCCAAATCTTATCATGACTCTTCTAAACATTATTCGAATTCCTCATTATCTAAGTCTCCTTCTTCCGCTAGGTCTTCACCTTCCTCTTCTTCACGATCTCATTCTTCTTCTACTTCTACCAAGAGTCTTACTTCATACCATAATGAGCAACAAGATAATCCTTGTGATACCTCTTCTACGAAGAGTGACACACCCACCTATGATGACTATGATGACTATGATGATGGACAATTTGGCCATACCTATGATGCTTCTATTCCAAAGCGTCCTCCTAGTCGTGTCCTTGTGCTTACTGGAAATGGGTCATCATATTGGAAAGATCGTGATGGTGATCCATATGATTATGATTTTGAAAGAGACTTTGATGATTTCTATGAACAATACCTTGATGATGATCCATCTATTACTGCTAAGGAGTATAAAATGTACCGTGCTGATTTGAAACGTAAATATCATAAGAATGTCTCCTCTAAAAATTATCTTGCTAAAAATAAAGACAACACTCTCAAGCAAGATCATATTAATGTCAAACCTTTGTCTTGTGATGGTTCCATTCCATCCCCTACTTCTTCCAATACTCCTACATCTCCTAAAGTCACCAAGTCTTCCAAATCTTTCACAAATCCTGCATCCGACATAAATTCTAATGCTTTCCATGCAGTTCCCTATAGTTATCCTCAAGGGCCATCTCTTAAAGATACTCAAGCTAACCTTCACTTGGCTACAAATACTTCTGATAATGCTAAATCTAAAGAGCCTAAGCCTTTATGCGCTATAATGCCTACTTCAGCTATTTCTTCACCATCTCTACCAAAGTCTTCCATACACCTCCAACCTACTTCCTTGTCCTTAGAAGTGGCTTCATGTCAAGAGGACTCTAAAACTGCTACAGAAAAGAATATAAAGAAAGATCAAGATCAAGAACCCTCCATGTCATCCACTCCTTTTCATGATGTTCTCTATCTGTGTCATGGTTCTTTTGATCCTTTACGCCCTTCCTCATTTATTCCACCATGTCTTAAGTCTTCTCCGAAGCAAGATCAAGCTACTACCCACACCGTTGAGCTTATTGATAATGAAAATGACCTTACCACGCTTACACTTTCCAAAGATGATACTTCCATTAAGGTTATTAAAAATGGTGTTGTTACTTCCGATGTTAAGCCTATTCAAGAGACAAATTCTGCACTTGTGCTATCCAAAGATCCTTGTCAAGATCAAAGTCTTCCATCTTCTTGTTCTACCATTCCATGTTCACTTCCGCTTTCTACTCTTCCTAAGTCTTCGCAAGCTTTGAATGATCCTATCAAAGAAAATGCTCTTATTCAAGATGTCCGGGATCCTATTGAAAATTCTAAAGCTCACTCTGAAAATGCTGATATCCTTGGTTGTCATATAGATGCTAATGAACTTATTGATTATCCTTTTGCATCTTCCACTTCCATCCTTGGACCTCTTCCACCACTACTAAGGACTTCACGTCTGCCTTCCATATTGGGTCCTTATGTCCCTTCGCTTTCCCCTCCTAATTCCCCTAATTTGTTATCCATCTTGGGTCCTTACATCCCTCCATCTCCTATCTTTCCTCAAGATCAACATAGATGCATACCTTTGAATCCTTTTCATCCATCCACTCATATAAACCAGTCATATTCTCCTTCTTCCACACGTCCCAAGTCTTTTGGAAGTAACTTGAATGTTCAATATAAGAAAAAGAAACAATACAAGAATCCATCAAAGAAAGAACATCACCATGTCTCCTCTAATCGACATGGGGGCATAAAGTCAAAAGAGATATCTAAGAAGAAAACTACAAGACAAGTATGGGTTCCAAAATCTATCATTCAAGATATTCTCTCTAAGTCATCAAAAGGAAATAAAAAGCCTAAGGCTATATGGATTCCAAAGTCTCTCGTAAGAGAGTCTCATGTTGAACAAAAAGTGAAGTTGACATTCAAGCTTTCAAAGACTTCCACCTCATATTCTTCCAAAAACATTCTTCCATTCCATGCACCTGAACCGCAACCTCTACTAAACATTCACCATATTCCTTCACGTATTCTTTCATTCAAGTTTCCTCCATCCTCTCACCACCCTCCAAGGTGTGCATCGATGTTGATCTTGCCTTCCTTTCCATCTACTCTTTCACAATCCTTCCATTCATTATTCTCTTGCCTTCTATCATTTTTCCTCATTTGCATATTCCTGCTATCTTCCAACTCCACTCGCTTTACATAAAATCGTATCCTCCATTTTTCTCTTCCATCTTCCTTTCCCTATCAGCATCTTTGAGCATATAATTTTGAATCCTTGGCATATCATGGTTTATCCTTTCAAGGAGCATTATCTAAAAGCTTGCCTTCTTCCAAAAATTATAAAATTCAAAAAAAAAGAAAAAAGAGAAAAAAATGAAAAAATTGAAAATGTGCCTTGGTGAAAACCTGGAAACAAGCACCTTGGTAGCAAAAGTAAAGAGAAATAAATTCGTCCTATGGTGAAAACCACTCCCTTGCGGCACCTTGGATAAGTACCGTGATGAAAACCTGGCAATCAGGCATCATGCGTAGTTCTTCTACATATTTCATCCATTCTGTCTTCTCTCTTTGATCTTGACAAGGTTGACCTATACACGAACAGTTGGCTATCTTGTGAGCTATCTTACGATGATCTTATTTTTCCTCCATTCATTCTAGCCTTTCACTATCATTTTCCCCTTTGGTCTTGATCTAATAAAAAAAGAGTAAAACATGGTGCTATGAAGCCTCTTGACATGTCTACTCCTTTGGACTGCATCCTTTCCTTCTTTTGCAGTGCACCTTTGTGACTTATCCTATGCTAACCTTCCATTTCTCGTTCAGATGTACTTTACATGATAATTTTTCCCTAGCTTGGGTACTCTTGAGGAGTTTGTCTTTGAGGATTTCTTCCATTCATTCTCCTTCATTTTGTTGTCTTCCATCTCTCCCACGAGCTTGCTAATCCCTCTTGTTCTCCACCTCACTAGACATTGGGACTGCACGATGTGATCTTGCTTGGGAGTTTGATGCTCATTCTGTCTAGGGGCATCCTTTGTACATACTTATTGAACCTGAAAAAATCCAAAAAAATGATATATTGTTAAAAATCCTAAAAATTGGAAAATGTCCTGAAAAAATGATCATCTTAGTGAAAACCTGGCAATAGGCGCTTTGATGTATCTCAAAAAAATTATATATTCCAAAAATACCAAAAAAATAAAAAATTTAAAAAATTCAAAAAAAATAGAAAAAGTGTCTTGGTGAAAACTTGAAAACAAGCGCCTTGGTAGCAAAAATACAAAAAAATTATAAAAAGTCCTAAAAAATTTCTTCCAAGTGGTGAAAACCTGAAAAAAGGTGCTACTTGAGGCCTTTGCACCCCTATTTCTTAGCATGCATCCTCGACACTTAGCCTTTCTCCATTATACGTTGTCCTTGTTGCCTTGGTTTGGAATTGGTCTTTGTCTTTGTCCAGGGGGCATCATTGTGTTACCTTTGGTCTCTTGGATATGCTTGTCTTTAGGACACCTCACAAATGGTGTTTTTCAACACCAACCCAACTGTGTTTTTCAACACAACCCCCGACATCGAGTGTTTTTCAACACTTATCAGTTTGGTCTTATCCAGTTTGGTCATGTGATCTTACTTGCTAGCAAGCATTCGATCATTATCCTCAGAACTCAATATCAGTTTACACACTTAAAATTTTTAAATGCAACACTTAATGCTTGAGATATGTCATGATTTTTTTTTGTGTCCTGACTGTTATTGATTTTCGTTGAATGTCCTTGTCTAATAAGTCTCTCCATGATGCATCACTAGAAGACTTGGGGCATGGGGCATGTTTTTATTTTCTTTCTGCTTGTGGGTGTTGTCTTGAACCTCTTCTGTGTGTCTTGTTGTCTCCTTGACACACTTAGGAAATTTAAGGCATCATCCTTGACTATTTTTGCACAACCATTCTCATGGTCATCCAGACGTTTATGCCTTGATGCGAGCATGGTTTTGCTACATTAAATTGGGTAAGCTAACATTGCAGTCATCTTGATCTTTATGTCTTTGATGCTCATGTTAGAATCTTTCCACATTCCAATCCGATATCAATCACATTCATATCTTCATAGTTGTATTTGTGACTAGTGATGATTGTGTGATCGTCCGATGTCCGGTAATAATGGCCCTATGATGAAAATAAGTTCCTTACATTCTCTAATGAATGAAGAACACAAAATCTTATGTTACAGTTGCTCTATTGCAAGTACACCTTTGCATTTTCATGTAGCTTGCATTGTTAGACCTCATGTTAATTTGCATTTATAGGCTGCATTATGAGTTTGAGAGGGTTTCCTTCATCTTTCTTGTGGACTTTTAGTCAACTGTGGTCACATTTTGATCTTCATTTCCTTACCTTCTTTCGTGATCTCAATCGAAATTCCCTATCTTAAACAGTTGATTGATTTTGGGGCATCTTCTTTCTGGAGGCAAATTCTCTTTCTTCTCTCCATTTCTTTCCATTTCTTCCAAACTTCTATCTTCCATTCGCTTTCACCCCACTTCTTTTCTTCTAATTCAACCTTGGGGCATAATCTTTCTTGCTGATCTACCTTGGTTCTGTGATTTTTTATTTTTTATTTTATCTTTCATCTTATGTCAAGAACCTTATGTTTAGTTCGATTTGATCAAATTTATCAATTTACTGTTTCTCCTTTATCTCATTTCGATTTCGATCACGAGGTGGCAGTACCTATTAACTTTAATCTTTGATTCAGCTTTATCATTCAGCTCAGCTCAAGATTCTTATTTTTAGACTTGATTATCACCTAGCAGCGATGGTGGTGATTTTGTCTTTCAATTTTTATCTCCTATTTTTCAGACTTGATTATTGCCTAGCAGCGACAACGATAGTTTTGTCTAAAGCTTGATTTGCACCTAGCAACAACGGTGTTGGTCTTGTCTTTCAGCTTATGCTTATGCTTGTCCTGATGTGTTCCCATCCGTCGAACACACATCTGGGTTGTTTTGTGATCCCAAATCGATCTCACACTTCAATTCCATTCTTCGACTGCATGTGATCCCGATTCGACCTCACATTAGTCAAAGAGGGGCAAATGTATGCACCCTAAAATGGTCGCCTAGACTTTGGGCCCCATTTATTCAATTTGTCAAATATCAATTTCCTGAATCAATGCTTTGCAATTTTCAAATCAATTCCTTGATCAAATCGCAATTAAATCAATAATTCAAATATTTCTAAGGTTTGATCATTTCATCAATAATTTTATTTAATTAAAAGAAATATTCTCTTTTAAATAAATAAAATAGGCTTATTTAATTAAAAGAAATATCTTAAATAAAATAATCTTATTTAATTAAAACCCCTTTTAATTGAATGATTTTATCTTATTTAATTAAATATTCCTCTTTTTATTAAATAAACTTATCTTATTTATTTAAAAGATAATTCCTCTTTTAAATAAATAAAATCCCCACTTAAAGCAAAATCTGTGATGGAAAAGGAAATAAATCAAATAAAAACAAAACAAAAATCCTTTTCCTGATTCTTTCAATAATTTTATTTAATTGAAAGAAATATTCCCTCTTAAATAAATAAAATAACTTTATTTAATTGAAAGAAATATCTTTTAAAATGAAATAAATTTATTTAATTAAAATCTTTTTTAATTAAATGATTTTATCTTATGATATCTCTCTTTTAATTAAATAATGTTATCTTATTTAATTAATAGAGAATCATTCTTTTAAATAAATAAAAAATCCTCTTAAAGCTCTTTGTGATGAAAAAAGGGAAACAAATAATTAAAAACAAATAAAATCCCTTTTCTCTCCACACTCTCTAAAAAATGAGCTTTATTTCCTCTTTTTGGATTTATCCCACATTGCTCTTGAGGATGCATTCTCTTCCACATTTTCCTATATAAGGAGCCCTCTCCTTCTCATTTCAGATCCGAGAATTTTCATGTTATTGTTATACTGCAGGTTTGGAGAGCAATCTTGGAAGAAGCTTGTTGAGCACATTTAGAGCTTGGATATTTGAGACTTCTTTCTTCTTGTCTTCTTCTCTCATGCCTTATGGCAATCCATAGTTTAGATTAATATTTCATTCAAATAATAGTTTAAATTCATGTTTCCTTTCATAGATTAACATTGTATAAGCATTCATTTCAATAGAATAGTTTATTTCTTGCATTGTTATCATCTAGACTAGTTTCATTTGCATGCAATGACTTGATGATCATGGAGATTAGCATGCTTGCTATTCATCTTTGAATCTCTCGTTTCTTGGTGTACTTGCATGGGCATAACTAGGTCAATCTGAGGGCCTCATATACAAACCCCTACACTCCACGAATAGAGAGCTGTGAATCGCTATTTGAGACCTCATTCTTGAGTGTTCTTGAATGTAATGATTCACAGAAGTGTGACTACTTTCTAGCACACAATATGGACCCAAAATACATAAATAAGTCCACTCTAGGAGAAAGAGGGGACCCAAATATATCACAACACACTCTCCTAAGATAAATCCAATGGTTTACACATAAACTAGAGTCATTTCCAAAATGTACTCTGTAGATAGGCAACAACTTGTAGAATAATCAACCAAGAAACATCTTTTGAAGTAATCTTGAATCAGGCAGATCTCCACACACTAAGTTGACACCCAAATTAATATTCCAATATCAATTATGAAGCATATGCAAGCCAAAAGAATGATCCCAAATAAGGTAGCACATCCAAATACACAAAACACAACATAATTGAACATATCAGATATAGATCATTAAAGCTCACTTGCAAACCATAAATATCACCAAAAAAATATTGTATGACCAAGCATTATTAGGATCATCAATATTGTTTCCAACATATCTGGAGGACTCTGAAGATATTCTGGACTAGTCTAACATAACTCTTTATTGTTCAGAGAATGCCAACAATACCAGAGCATTAAACTTAACTTATTTGCAACACACCTAACATCACAAACATAAACAAAAAATAAATCATCGCTCTGTAAATTCTAAGTAACAATAATACTGAATCATCAACCTTAGCAACAATAGTAACACCAAGTAATTGTAGTGATGTCAAAATAACTAAAATGAACAATATAAAAAAATCAAATGATACCATCCAAACTAATAACCACTTAGGAAAGTACTAAATATTCTCAACTACATTTGCATATATAGATTTCGTACATCCATAACATCATCATCATTGAGTTGTAACATAGAAAGAAAATAGGAAACTCAACAACATAATCACCAAATACAAACATATATTTCATTACAACCTCAATAGTATCTAGAGCACAACTGGAAAGCTTGTACATTTATGAACATCTTCCAGACCAAAGGAACTACAAGTGTATAGAATATATGACATATCTTGAATCATATCCACAAAATGAACTTCCACCATGATTCCTACTATTTATACCTTTATGAACTATTCTTTATAATTCTAGACCAAACACAACCAAAGTACCAACATGCACGTCACTAATAATTTATTCTTCCAACAATTTGGACATCGATACTTCATCCTTCCATCATATCATCAATACTTCATCCTTCCAACCTATCATCAATACTTGATCCTTCCAACATGTTTGACATCAATGACAACCAATATGTCATATATGCAACATAATGCAACAAATATGCATTCTCTAACACCCCCTTTAATTGAAGCTTAGGGAGAAAAAAATCTCTAAGCATGAAATGCATGAATGAGTCCTAGAAACAAAAGGCCTAATTAGGTATCCATGTACAATGAAAGCCTCTCAAAGCATAGAAAATGAAGAAGACCTGCATGGAAAAAAACTCCTCTCCAAAAATGAGAGATGCAACTATATGAATTGCAAAAGAACATCCTTTGAGACACAAGAAAATTGTAAATAACTGTCAAATGATAACTACCATAGTGTTGAATGAATAACCTCCTCTCAAACCAAAATGATTATCAAGATCAATCTGCATGAGTGCCCCCAACAACACTTCCCAAACAATGAGCAAATGACAAACACATGTAAAACATCTATCAGGTCAAGATACATAATACTACAATTTGCATGAGTTCCCTTAATGACACTAATCGAATAATGAACAAATGACAACAAAGGGAAAACATTTGTTAGTCAAAGATACATATGGCACATGAATCTATAGGAGTGACCCCAATGATACTACTCAACCATGCAAGAGAAAAATGCTAGTTGAAAGTTCAATGCTAATAGTCGAAAGAATTGGTCAGCTATAGAACCAAGGAAGCATTGGAATGGATAGTGGAAACCCCCCATAATGTTGACAAAGGAGAGGCATAACAAGTCCATTGAAACTTTGTGTCACTAAGGAGAAGATGAAGGCAAAGCCCATGTAGAAAGAGCACAACCTTTGCCTATTTGTGAATAAGAATACTTAGGGACTAAAATGTGATGTTTTTACATGACCTCCACTAAAGCCTCTAGTCCCATCCAACACATGGTGACTACATGCCCCACCTTGCCATAAAAATTGCAAGCCTCACTTGACTTCTTCTTCATCTTGGAGGAAGACTCACTAGATTGAGAATAACAAGGAGATGGAGTAGAATCCTCCATATTAAACAACTTCAAGAGAACCCCTCCCCCCACAACAAGAAAAACCAACTTCTATGCAACTGTATTACCCAAGAAAGCACAAAAATTAAGAAATGAACAAATTTGAGATTACTGTGTATTTGATGAAAAATACGCATACAAGGACCTTATATCTATATAGAGTATGTCAAGAGCTTTCCAATGATGTGTGGAAGTCAAAAAATGAAGTTTGTTTGCTCAAGTTGTGGCCCCAAAAGTGCAAAAAAGAATCTTAAGTTTAGAGGCCTAGTATGGAAAAATGGTGCCAAATCAAATAAATCTACCACAACGTACAAATTGGCATTGGAATCATGATTCCCATAATATCATTTTTGCATGATTTCAATATTGTATGTTCAAATTATGAAAAAAACCAATTACATTATTCTTTATAGCAAAAAAGTCAAACTGGTCAACTATAGACTCTGAGAATACAAATTATAGTCATCTAACCATCATGGAATATTTTATAAATATTCTTTATTGCTTGAATATTCTTACATGTAGGAATATTCTTGGACTCACCAAAACATGCTAAAAAGATTTCCTTTGGCTTCACTAAATTTGTCGGGGCTTGTTGAATATAATGGGGGCCGCTAAACTTGGGGTTTGACTTTGCTAATATCACCCTTGTTGTACCTACACAATCCTCCTAAAAAAGTGTGATTTTTTTCAAAATGTTTTAATAAAGTTTCTTAAAATTTTGAAGACCTCCATATTTTTTTTACCCATTGCGCATTTTTTTTCAGGGCTCCTGATTGCACGGTGATATCAACACCTAGAAACCGTACAAACAACTCCATGAAGCATGCCCCCTTTGAGAAAAAAAAACCTAGAAATTGGCATCAATAAGAATTGACAAATTGACTATCAATTTATAAGTTTTTGGGCCTTTTCTCCACAATGCCTAGATTTTTTGTTGACCCCTAGATTTCACCTTGTTTTGCATGCCCTCAACTAAATTGACTCAAAATTTTAACTGCTTGGATTTTGATGAAATAACAATTGGTCTTAGGGTTTTGGCACATTGCAAACTTGATGGTAGTGTCTATTTCAAACCAAAGTGCCCATAAATATATTCCTGCAAAAGTGCCCATAGAAAAGACCACTCAAATCCATAATTGCTCAAAATTTGACAAAACCATAGTTGATCTTAGGGTTTTGGGATGTTATATCTACAATTGTGAGGTCTGTGAAACTCTATAGAATAGGCAAAAAAATCCAAATCCAAATTCACTCAAAAAGGCAAATTTGGAGACCCTACAATACTCTCGAGAAAAGAAACCCTTAAATCTTGAGAAGGGATTTGCTGAATCCATGCTTTGAGACCATGTTGAAGTTTTCAACACAAGCAAAAAGTATCAAACAAAAATAAAAAACACCTTCCACAAGAAAGGGTAGCAAGAAAGAACTGTTATATTCCTCAAGCGCAAAAAAATACAATATTGCAAGATTAATTACAATGGATAGATCAATTGCTTTTATAGAAAGAAATAGTCCTCAAAATATGCAAAATCCATCTCAAAATAAAAATAACAAACTCTAGCTAGATATACAAACTAGAAGTGCATGATATGAACAATGTGCAAATTGGAGCCCAACTAGACTAGACTATCCTAAATTTAGGCTCAACTAAGTGAACTTAAGCTAGAGCATGAATGTGCAAACATGTGCTCAATCATAGATAATAATATGCATGAGAAAATTCTTGACCATGTGCATAATTAATTAATGCAACATATGCAAATGTGCCTAATGAAACAAATATTCATGCTCTAACACGATGTTTAAACAAATATCTTGTTGGATGCCATCCAAAAATGGTTATGAAAAGCTTAAATAAAATTATAAGACAATTCTTATGGACAAATTGGGATAGTAAATCAGGATTTAAAACCTCATTTTGGATTCATTGTATACAACCCAAAAGTAATGGTAGCTTGGGGCTTTTGGATCCTAAGACTCGAGGCTCCTATTTATCAACAAAATGGATCAAAAGAGTGACAATTGATGAACCATGGAAAATTTTTGTCTGTAATCGCATTTCTCTTGGTGCTTAAAAAAATAAATAGCATGGTGTGGGTTGGACCAATAAGGTATTAATAGATCCTTTCTATTAGCTAATGGCCTCATTTCCTTTATAATCAATATGGAAAGCCTACAATAGATTTTTTTTCTTAAATGGAATATTTCTCTTCAACATAGGTTTAAATTTGCTACTTTCTCTAGTTGGTGGAACAAATTAGTGCTTTATCATGGGGAACTCTTGTCATTATCCTCCAAACAAGCCTCATGTTCTTTCAAGAAAGGTGTGCAATAATTTAGTGATATTTGGGATTCCAATTCTCTTGATTGGAATCAGTGACAAATCACCAAAAGGTCCTTCAAATTAAATAACAAGTGTAGAGGGTCTTTAACATTTTTCAAATCATTAGGGCCTACAAATATGCTTATGAAACTTTGCACATCTCTCCAATTTACTATCTTCAAGGATTGACTTTGGCTTGGGAAAGCTTCTTTTGTTTATTTTCCCCTAAAGAAGATTTATTTATCACTTCTTCCCAACACGAAGTTGAATCCAAGGTTGAATACTAAATGTTTATGCATATTCAAAGAAAAGAAATAGAGAAACCTTAGTGCCCAAGTCTAGAAGACTAAAGTTGAAACTAATGCTCAAATTCAAACTTGGGAAACTTTACATCATAAATTACATGCAAAGGACAATCTAATATATTTAAAGATTGTTTGTTTAATTGTCCTTCTTGCTAGTGTGTTGAAAGTATGAAACAAATATTTTGGGATTGTTATTGACCTAAGAATAAATGTATTGTTATTTTTATTATTATTTCCTTGCTAGACTTTACCGTATTTTGGGTTGGAAAGAAGTTATTTTTGGGTTTGGTACTCAATAAAAATTTTGTTGTTAATTCAATAAGACAAAGCATCTTGTTATATATTGTAAAAATAAATGTTCAAATATTGGGAACCACTTCAAATAAGTTATCAATATTTTCATATTAATTAGTTCTTATTCATAAGGTATACTATTTGCTTAAATTTATAAATAGGATGAATTGCTTCACATTGTGTTCTTTCTTCTATTGTTTCATCTATTTAATTTTCAACCTTAGTTCAAGTCCCATGTAACTATTCTAGGCCAACAATGATTTTTTGATGTCATACAGGTTAAAATTCTCATTTACCATGTAGATAATAATTACTACATCTAAAGGTTGTATTGATACTTCCACCAATGGAACTAATAACATCTTATATAGATTTTGAGCATGTTTGTAATTGAATAGTTATAACACTTTTATGTCAAAAAAATTGCTAAGTTTATACATTATAAATTTTAACTCAAATGTGAACATTATCATGTGTTTTAGGTATTTACTTTTCTAGGATTTCTTATGCATACAATCACTATAAAAAAGATGCAATGTTTTACCTTGATAGATATGTCCTATGTAATGTGCCCCTTATCTTCATATAAGTAAGCCAAATTTGTTTTTAAGATTTTAATTAGAATTTTATATTTTATATTTTAATATGTTAATACATTATATTATTTACAATGTGTAGATATTTATGCTACAATTGGTGTTGAAGCTAATTAAGACTCTTTTCTTTGTTACAAACTAGATATATGATTAGAATTATTTTCTAGTTAATGTCTAAACAAATCTTCTTTCAACATGTAGATGAACTAGATATATCAAGAAAATAAGTGTTCACGAGCCAAAGAACAAATATCGTTGTTAAAAAAATATCAAAATATCAAAATAAAACTTTTCAAAATTTACTTAAAGTTTTAAAAAATGTAATAAATTGTCAATGAATTGTTAGGAATGGGAACACTGAGAGGGGGGGGGGGGCGTGAATCAGTGTTCACTGTATTTTATCTTTTTTACTTTAACCTTTAAACTAAACTTAAATGCTTAAGTACTGAAATGAACATTCACATAAACATGAAACATGAAATCAACACATAACACCAATATGGTTACAGGGAAACCCAAATAGGTAAAAACCCTGGTGGGAATTGACACCCACTAATATTCTGTACTAGTGTTTAGTGATCCTTGTTAGAAGATCCTTAACCTTGTTAGGAGTTGCTTTACAATGTATTAAGTATAGTAGACCTTTTCAAGGGTCAGACCCTGTTAGGAGTCTTTTACAATAGTCCATGTTAGGGGAGTGGACGCACTATCCTAGAGTTCACTGCTCAAGTGGTGAAGGCTACAACCTTCTGATCTCAGATACACACTATATATGCTGGATGAACTGTCACTGTGACACTACTTGTCAGATCAGTTCCTTTGATGCGCTAATGCTTTGACCTCTTGCAAAGCTCTAATACATCTTATAGACTCTTCACATACTTCTGCTATGCTTCTTACAACTCTATCTCAACTTCCATTCTAAATACAATGGGCGCATCTCATATTTATATGCGCATACACAATATAAAACTAGGTTGGCCCTTAGACCTATTACATACAATGCTTCCAAATGAATTGGCTCAAGCGTGTTTACAAACAAACATATACATATGTCGGAAACCTAAATACAATAGGTGCATAGCCTTTACATCAATAGAATATAACTGCAACTCAAAATGATAACAGTCGACTGCTTACTCTGTTCTTCACTGGCACTCACTGGCTGTGTAACTTCATCTGTCTGTATCTTCCTCATACTTGCATATCTGATCATGCACTCATAGACTAAGCATGAATATAGTCTAACTGACTTAACTTCCAGGGCACACACTATAACTCGGCCGTACGCACGTGCACTAATGCTCTGAGCTACAGGAACTCTGCACACTATCCAGTCTTCAACACTTAAACTAATTTATGATCTTCTCATCAAGTGCATTGACTCCAAACTGCTATATGACTTTGCTGCCATAATGACAACACTGTATTAAGTCATATACATCAGTATAGCTAAATTTCCAGCAATCTCCCCCTTTGTCATTGATAGCAACAAAGGAATATGGCCAAGTTGCTAACTGTCCTTAATACAAAAAACTTTTTGTCATCTATACATATAGGGTATGTGTAGGATCATGGTATGCCAAAATAGGCCCTTAAGTGGCAATGAAAATTCAGAAAATCAGGTTTAGGTAAGTTGACATAAAAATTTGAACAAGTTATAAATATTATATTAAAAATATGTAACAAGAGAATCTGTAGAAAATTGAATTTAGTTTATAAGATGCTAGGCCTTTTTTGAAAAACAATTATTCTATATGTTAAAAATTTCAAATTTCAATGTAGTAGTACAAAAATTTTAGGAAAAAAATAAGAAGTAGGTGTATGTCTAACCACCTTAAACACAATCAAATGATAAATTTTTTTTACAAGATTCTAGATATAAGTAGTAGACTCATGTCAGAATGTGACACATATTTTTTTGTAACTTTTCTCCAAGTAAATAATTAATTATGATTTTTATTTTATAAATTTTCCAGAATACAAAAACTCTCGTGTCTGACCACGTTAACTTAGCCTAAAATTTATCAAATTGAAAACTTTTTTTATTTTTCTTGTAGTAGGAAAATCATAGAATGTGACACATGTTTTGCATTTAAAAAATGTTATACAATTTGAAAGTTATAGCTATTTTCAAATAAGTCTATCAATCAGGACTAGAAAGATAACAAGTAAGTGTATGTCTGACCACATTAAACAGAATCAAATGATAATATTTTTTTATAAGATTCTAGATAAAAGTAGTAGACTCATGTCCAGATGTGATGTATATTTTTTGTATTTTTTCCAAGTAAATAATTAATTATGATTTTTCTACTACAAATTTTCTTGAATATAAAAACTCTCGTGTCTAACCACCTTAACTTAGTATAAACTTCATCAATTTGAAAGAATTGTTTATTATTATTATATTAGGTGAAGCATAAAATGCGATGTATATTTCAGATTTCAAAAATATTATATTGTTTGAAAGTTATAGTTATTTTTCAAATAGTCTCTCAATCAGGACTTCTTTTTCACATCACCACTTTTTGGCATACCATGATCCTGCACATACCCTATACTTATATCTCCTTATACATATTATGATCCATATTCTATACAAAACTCCCCCTTTGACATTAATGACAAAGGTGTTTCAAAAAATTGTATCTATACACATTCACTGAGGGAAAACATCCGGATATGCTATCTTTAGGTTCTGGATCTCCTTCTTCCAAAATGTGATCAAAGAGTTTACTATCTGGAGATGGGCCCATAGTGCATACTGTAGCTTCTCCATCTTCTTCAAGTCAATGTTAGGACCATGATCATATGTTACCATTGTGGCGTCTATGTCCTTGATGTTCTGATTGAGTATATCTAATGAGGGCGCAAGAGCATTCCTGAGTTGTGTTTGCCTTGCCCTGATCTTTGACATTTCTTTTTCTGCCTGCTCAATCTTTTCTATTTTTCATTGGTATACATTATTACACATGTTTACATCTGTGGATGTGTCTTTCACTAAACTCTTGACTTGCTCAATCATAGCTTCTGCCTCTTTTATTTTCTTGAAGTGGGCATCAGTAAGCTTATCCTAATCCATGCATTCTACGATGATTTTTCTTCCTTGATCTGAAAATTCTTTCAAGGATGCTTGACCAGTCTTAAGTGAGCTTAGGTCAAGTGGAAAGTTGCTCATTAATTCATTCAACCTCTTCTTTAGGAACTTTTCTTCTGCAACTAGGGATGCAAATTCTTCAAGGCTTGAGAAATTACTTTTGAAATGTGAGATGACTGTACTCACATCATCAACATAATGTATTTTTGACACTTTCTTGTCCTCTAGCAACAAATTGTTCAAAATTTTTACTAATTCTACCAGGAGGGGATTCCTCATCACTTGTTTTTCTTTGGCCTTTTCCATGGCTAGGATGCTAAATTTTATCAGATCTTCTTCTTTCCATGAGTCCAAACTGGATGTGTTAGGTGTCAAAATTGACAAAAATGTTGTTGAAGGAGTGATGGGAGTGTTGTCCATCACTTCTTGTTTCACCTTGATTGACATTTCATCCTTTTTCTCACTTTCTTTTATCTTTTCTTTTTCTATCTTTTCTTTCTCTTTTTCTCTTTTTTCTTTTTCTATTTCTTTTTCTTATTCTTTCTTTTCTTCCATCTTTTCTTCTTCTTTCTCATCATCAATTAGTACTTCTTCTTGATGAGTGGGAGGTGTGTTGCTGCATAACATTTCAGCTTCTTGTGTGCTCACAAAAGCTTCCTCAAACTTATCCAAGTCATTGTCTGTGGCCACCATTGCAATCTCTACATTGTCAATGAAGATTGTATCATCTTTTTGTGTATCTATCATGGCCGCAGACTTTACTGCCTCTGTAGGTGTTACCACTATAGGCATTGAATCCTGAGGACTTGTAAATGGTATATTGGTGGTCTCTGTTTCTTTGTCTTGCTCACTAGGTGCTTGAGTGATGGGCGCAAACTTAGGTTTCATGTGCTGCTCTAAGAATACCTTCTCAAAGGCCTTCTTTGTTTCCTTAGTTATCAGCTCATAGTCTTTGTTCATAATGTGTAGTGTTCTCATCTTTGTCCTTAAGTGCGGCTTCACCAAATTCAATATTAGTGTCTTTTCTTCAACATAACATACTGGAAGATTGGAATCAAGTGTTTGTTCCCTGATTCTGAAATCTTCTTCAGTGGCTTGTCTCTTCAAGGTATCCATAATCTCCCATACCTTATCTGGGATAGCTGTCTTCAATTCAAGAACTATCTTCTTGAATTTTATCATGTGTTTGATCAGTATCTCATGAATCTCTGACTTATCAATTTCATGATATTTGTCATAAAACTTGGCTATCTGATCTAGCCTTCCTTCTTCTACTACTCTAGTCCTTAACACTTGAAGACTAGGTATGAATCCTACTTCCGGAGGTGGCTGCACATTTTTCAATTTGCTTCTTGTGGCTCTAGCTGAAGGGTGACTTGTGGTAGTTTGTTTTATCCTCTTGGGCATCTTAGGAGATGCATCTATGGACTCAATATCAACTATAACAGTGGGCGCAGGACTAATATTATCCTTTGGATAATTAGTCTTCTCAATCTTTACCTTTTTCATCTTGGGATGATCAGACTTAGCTTCCACTATGGATGTGCTCTCAATTTCTAAAGCAATCTTTTCTTCCCTTGCTTTGTCTAGGTCTGCTTGTGTTACTCCATGAATTCTGAGTATCTCAGACATAATCTTAGAGGCTTTTCTCTTAGTTGCTATGCTGTTTAGTTTAGCATCTATCTCTCTTGTCTTCTCCTCATTAGTTCTCCATCTTGGCTCATTAGGGTCAGTAGGAGCTAAAAGCAATACTTGAGCATATGCTTCTAAAACTTGTTCCTCTACTTCATATCCAAGTGGATGAATCCACTTTGTTCTAGGTACAACTACCTCCATGCATGTTGTATCTATTTCAACCATAAAACAAATAGTATCCTTGTATTTCTCAACTATGTTTTCTAGAATTCTGTAACTCATTTGCATCTTGACCCTGAAGGTCTTCAACTCCAATGTTATGTAGTCTCTCAAAGTACTTTCAATGGATGCCTTGTAAGATATCTGTGGCATGGTTGGAATGGACTTGTCCAAATATGAATCTGATACTTTCCCAACTATGTGAAGGTACATGTAAATGATCAAAGACCCAAACCTGAATATCTTGGTCTTATCATGCTTGATTGCCTTGATGTTGTCAATCAACTATGCACACAAGATCTCACACAGATTGAACTCTCCATTTTCCTTCACAAGTCTAATGGCAGCTAGAATTGTGCCCGTAGACACACTATTCACCCTGCTGGTGTGATGAAACCTGTATCCAAGTATCATGGACATCAATTTGATGTCAGCTTGCTCAATAGGCTCAATTGTCATCTTGTGCCTATCACTCCTTGACATACATGTTTGCTCAACAATTTTCCTGACATCCTTGCCCACAGGAAGGATGACGCCAGACTTAGATAGACCTGTCATCTCATATATTAGGTCACTAGTGATTCTTACTAGCACATCACCTATCCAAAATAGGTCATCATGAATTCTACTCAGAAGTATTTTAATCCATTCTGTCTCATAGAACTCATATGTTGTAGCATACTCCACTATAGGGTGATCATTCCACTTCACATATTCATCTAAGAAGGTTTTGTCTAGTTTTAGCATGGTTTCCATGTGCGCCCTTAGTCTGTCCAATCCTACTGGTTCCTTCTTGCAGTAAATGTATGCCCTAATGTCTTCGACATGCATAACACCCATAGGCGTGTGGGAGAATCCTCCCTCTAAGTCATCTAGGGTAGACTTAAATGGATGCTTCTTAAATACATATCTTTTCTTTTTTGTAACATCAAATACTATGGGAGTGGCCATCACTTACTTGATTTATTGCTTTCCAAATGTTCTCTAAGATAATCTAAAAACTTCTAAATCGACGCAATGAACTAGGGTTTCTACAACCGATCAAATGAACTGCTAATCACTGATAGGTCAATCTGCAAATCTTCACTATAACTTCTAAAGCTCTTTCTTCTCTCTAAACGCTTTGAATTCGAATGCAATGAGTAATCAAAAATCTTTCTGTGTACTTAAAGTGAAAATTCTGCCATTAATGCTTGCCACGTAAATCAGGTTGTCACTTATAAATTTCTACCTTTCATTCTGCAAAGAATCAGCTAGTGCGCTCTTGCACGAAGGTTTCTCTAGTCTCCAAAAGCTTAAGTCCAAAGGCGCATACTCTAAGAGTGAGTATACCAGCCACGCAGGGGTCTAGAGCTAAATTAGCTCCCCCTATGACCCTGAGGGCCATTCATCCAGATGTAGAGGGTGCGTTCACTTTGGATGCATCCAATACACACTCATCAACCTTGTCCTTCTTTATTTTTGACCAAATCAAGCTCGCATCCTCTGAAGCTTTCACAAAATTTACTTCTCCTTCGAGATCCAACACTGGTTCTTCTGGCTTTTTAGGGCTTTCCTGATGTTGCATCCTTGATCTACAGAATCATGAGATATGTCCAGCCTTGTTACAAGAGTGACAAATGATTGGAGGCCTTATATTCCTCGACGCATTTACATGAGTCACCATCTTACATTGTTTAGCTGAGTGACCATTATAGTTACATATCTAACATGCAACATTCTGAGAGCTTCTTACATTTGATTGATTATGATTTCTTTGATTATGAGTCCTATTCTTTTGGCTTGTCTTGCAATTCATAGCTGTATGACCAAATTTATTGCATGAATAACAATAACCATTGAAAGGTCTTACCTTTGTATAGTTCCTTGCTATGTGTCCATGCTTGTTACATGCATAACAGGTGTGGTCTATAGGCTTGCGCTCATTCTTAGGTGGTTCAGTATGATCCTTGGTCTGACTTCTAGTGTCTTTAGCATCTAAGGTGCCTTCTAGTGCTTTCATTCTTGCTCACATGTTATCAATCTGATTATGTGCTTCATTGTATCCAATGTAGCTAGTATCTCCTTTAACTCTTCTTGCATATAACTGAGATTCTATTAAATCAGAATTGATGTGTAATTTATCAATGTGATTCTTAGCTTCTTTCAATTCAGATTCCAAGCTTTCCTTGTTGTTTCTTAGTTCTAAGATTTCCACGTTTGCTTGCCTCAATTCTTCATTCAGTTGAAGGTTCTCTTTGACCTATTCATCATAGACTTCCCGATTGTTAGTCAGCTTATCATCAAACTCTTCAAGTTGTTCTTTTAAGGATTTATTTTCTTCATTCAGCTTCTTGACCATTATCCCTAGATCACTGTTATAGCATTCTTTCAAATCTTTCCTTAGCCTTTTGATGACTAATTGAGCATTACTGAGTTTATCCCTTAGTTCTTTAGTTTCTCTTTCAAACTTGTCCAGGTCTTCAAGAGCAGCTTCTAGATTTATTTTCAGAGTTTCATTTCTGCTTTGTCCACAATCTCCTCAAGTGGTTAAACTTCTTTGCTGAGGACCAGAGCCTTGATACCAATTGTTAGGAATGGGAACACTGAGGGGGGGGGGTGAATCAGTGTTCATTGTATTTTATTTTTTTACTTTAACCTTTAAATTGAACTTAAATGCTTAAGTACTAAAATGAACATGAAACATGAAATCAACACATAAAACCAATATGTTTATGGGGAAACCCAAATAGGTAAAAACCCCGGTGGGAATTGACACCCACTAATATTCTATACTAGTGTTTAGTGATCCTTGTTAGAAGATCCTTAACCTTGTTAGGAGTTTCTTTACAATGTATTAAGTACAGTAGATCTTGTCAAGGGTTAGACCCTGTTAGGAGTCTTTTACAATAGTCCCTGTTAGGGGAGTGGACGCATTGTCCTAGAGTTCACTGCTCAAGTGGTGAAGGCTACAACCTTCTAATCTTAGATACACACTATATTTGCTGGATGAACTATCATTGTGACACTTCTTGTCAAATCAGTTTCTTTGATGCGCTAATGCTTTGACCTCTTGAAAAGCTCTAATACATCTTATAGACTCTTCGCATACTTCTGCTCTACTTCTTACAACTCTATCTCAACTTCCATACTAAATACAATGAGCGCATCTCATATTCATATGCACATACAAAATAGAAAACTAGGTCGACCCTTAGACCTATTACATACAACGCTTCCAAATGAATTGGCTCAAGCGTGTTTACAAAAAAACATATACATATGTCGGCAACCTAAATACAATAGGTGCATAGCCTTTACATCAATAGAATATAACTGCAACTCAAAATGATAATAGTCGGCTGCTTACTCTATTCTTCATTGGCACTCACTGGTTGTGTAACTTCATCTGTTTGTATCTTCCTCATACTTGCATATCTGATCATGCGCTCATAGTCTAAGCATGAATATAGTCTAACTGACTTAACTTCTAGGGCGCACACCATAACTCGGCCGTACACACGTGCGCTGATGCTCTGAGCTGCAGGAACTCTGTACACTGCCCAGTCTTCAACACTTAACTGATTTCTGATCTTCTCATCAAGTGTGCTGACTCCAAACTGCTATATGACTTTGTTGTCATAATGACAACACTATATTAAGTCATATACATTAGTATAGCCAACTTGCCAACATGCATGTCTTTTAACAGGAGAAAAACAAAAACAAATGCATAATTATAATGAATGTTACCTTGCAACTTTCATCTTAGACCTATTACTTTCATATCTAATTTTAATATTGCCAAATTTTCTAATATTTTGTAAGTTTTGGTATCCTTATTACTATTACTTGATGTTTTCTTTGCTTATTTCACATTCCTATTATTGCAATGACCTAATTTTATGTATTTTCAACTCCAAGTTTTTTATATGGTTAAAATAGGTTTTGAAGGAGCCCTATAACTATTTACAATAAATGTTAACAAACACAAAGCTAAATAATGGTGGAATCTTGACCAAGCTAGCTCAAACTAAAAAATTAGGTCTCAACCCCAAATACACTGAGATATTAGCTAACTCACACCACAAGACAAAAAATTAAACACACAAAAACCTAACAACATTAAGAAACCAAAACTTATATAATCCCTAACACCTTCCTTTCAGTCCTCACACCCTTAACCAAATGATGGAATTCCAAAAGAGATTTAGGAAAGCCTTTCTTCATTATTTGAAAAAACATATAAGATACATCTTTTCCAAACTTAACCAAGCATAGATAGAAGAGGATGTCCTCCACCACCACCTTATCCTAGGTCACCTCTTGTGCATTGAGAAATACATATGTTTTAATAACAAAGATTGAATAATTCAATTTCTATCCAAAAGTCAATCAAAGGATGAGATACAAGGCTTGGACTTCTATGATATAAACATCTAAAATTTATATGCTAAATTGTTTGAAGCATCGAAAAGATCATGACGTGCTTTAACAAGCTATAACTGACTATGCTAATTACAAATACTTTCAGGTCACTTAGGAACTTCTAAGGCCTTCAAAATTGACTTTGAAAAATTTCTTTGGCAACTTCAAAATAAAAAAATTTAATATCTTCAAATCTAGGCATGATCATGCAACAAAAATTTATTGGCATGATTATCTAGCCCATCCAAAGATTTGGGCAAAGATTAGGAAAAAATCATGCTCAAATGTAACTTACTATAAATAGTAACCTTATGTAAATACAAGGTTGAGACACCACTAACATAATCCTACTTGTCAAACACCTTGCAAGAGAAAAGGGAGTATCTAAACCATAGTTTAATTAGCAGGGGCCATGACACAGATTCACTTTGAACACCACCTGAGCTTCTTTGTGCTCATGTAGCCTTAGTTAATGAATCTGCAAAATTCATCGAAGTCTCTACCTTAACTAGCTTCACCATGCTATCCTTGACCATATATCTAACAAAATGATATTGAAAATCAATGTGCTTGGTCATGGCATGAGATGTTGGGTTCTAAGCTAGGTAGATCACACTTTGATCGTCACAATAAACTATTTGGACCCCTTGTTTTATTCCAATATTTGAACACAATCTCTTAAGCCAAATGAATTCTTTACAAGCCGTGTAGTTTCCATATACTCAAATTCAATTGTAGACAAAGAAACCACAACCTATTGCCTACCCATCCAACTAATTGCACAACCAAATAATGTAAACACATAAGTACTGGAGAATCTTATGCTATCAATATCACATGCCCAATATGAATCCACATAACTACCGAATATCAAGGGAAATTTAATCTCCTATTATGCTACCATGATAACACATAGAGTGCTTAGAGGTATGCCTCAAATATTTGAAGACTCTTTTAACTGCAACCCAATGAACTCTACCATGATTAGACATATATCTAGAAATAACTCTGGTTGCTTGGACAATGTCTGGTCTAGTACATACCATAGCATACATCAAACCCAAGGCTTTAGTTCTGAAATCATGTACTTCCCTTTACCAATGAATAACCTATCATCAACATATAATTCAATGTAAAAGAGCTGATCACAATTGTATTTAAATAAACATTGTGATTTAATTTAGGATGTTCAAATCTCAAACTCAACACATATGTATCAAATTTTTGGTACCACATCCTAGGACCCTGCTGGAGGCCATACAACAATTTCTTCAATTTACAAACTAAAATACTTTTACCTTTTACATAAATCTCTCTCTCTCTCTCTCTAAAGGAAAATATTTTTCATATCTTTATGTTTAACCTCTCAATCATAAGCACAACAATAGAAAGCAAAAATATAATGGATGTCATTTTAGAAACAAGAGAAAATATCTAACCAAAATCAATGCCCTCAACCTGAGAGTAGCCTTTCACAATCAATCTTCCTTAATACTTCTCAATACCTCCATTTGAACCAATCTTTTTCTTGAACATGGCCATTTGCAACTAAGGGATTTTTGTCATTTAGGCAATGGTATTGTATGCACCCTAAAATGGTCGCCTAGACTTTGGGCCCCATTTATTTGATTTATCAACCCTGAATCATTTTGATCAATAATCAATATTTTGAACATTATCAATTTCTTGATCAAGTCTTAATTTTGATCATATATTGGATTTTTATCCTATGGGCTAATCATTTATCCTAAGTCTTTATTTGATTAAAAGGAATATTTCCTCCCCTTTTGATTAAATAAAAACCCCCACTTTTCCTCTTATCCTAAGTTGCACAAATAAAGCATTATTCATATTTTATAAAAGGGAGAAAAACATTTTTTGTCTCATATGGACATAAAGTCAACTCCTATTTTTCTATTGGAGGATACTTGTGCACATGGATTGCTCCTCTTTCAACCTCCACCGCCGATTAAGACTTTTTGCCTCTTAATCTCAATGGTCCATTCCTTTGCATTTCTTATAAAAGGAAAGCTCTCTCCTTCATTTGCATACCATGTTTTTATGTTAATGTTATGCTGCAGGTTTTAGGTGCATTTGGAGCTTTTGAAGACATTGAAGACTTGTTGTTTTCATCATTTAATTGCATATTTGCTTTCTTAGTTGCATGATAATGACATTCTTAGTATAGATTTCCTTTCATGCAATAGATTAATCTCATATAGTCTAAATAGGAAGGATTTGTAACACTTGTTCTTTCCTTTCATAGTATAGTTTGTACTTTCACTTCATAGATTAGATTGCATTTCCATTTCTAGTTGCATATTCACTTTAATATAGCTTGCATTGCATTGCATATTTGATTCTTGGAGATATTGGCATTGTTGCCCTTATCTTCATTGTGAATCTCTCATTGTGTGGTTGACTAGCAAGGTCATGAGTTCATAGCTCTAGCTGAGAGCAATTTTCAATCTTGCAACTCCATGCATAGAGAGCTATGAGCCGCTTTGTGAGGCCTCATTCTTGAGCAACCTTGCATGTAATGGTTCATAGAAGTGCACCATTTTAGTGTGTACGGGTATAAGACCCCATGTTTCATTCTTTTTCAAAGTTGTTATATCTTCATCCATAGCAATTTTTCAAGATTCCACATCATTCATACCTAATTCCTTTTCTATAGATCTAAGTTCATCCACACTAGTATTCAAAGTGAAAATGCATCTCCAATCATCAAATGAATACTATTTAGATGGTTGTCTATGCCTTGTAGACCTTTGAACAAGCTAAGTTGGATGTTCTTCATCCTCTTCTAAAGATTTGGGTATAAATGAGGACTCCTCAATTTCTTATCTAGGTGTAGAAGGAAGTTGAATCACATCTTCCTTTTTAGTTTCTTTTGACTGTAATGTAATAGGAGGGTTAGTTTCTCTAAAAATAACACTTCTACTATATACCACTTTATGTGTAATGGTTTCACAAAGTTTGTATCTTTTTGCAGGTCATAACTGTATCTGATGAAGATATATTCCAGAGTCTTGTTCTTCAACTTTGCTTGCTTCTCACTTAACACGTATACATATGACCTTGTAGCCAAAAACCTCTTAGATGTATCAATGAAGACTTATTGACCATGCCTCCATAGACGTTTATCAATAAGAGTTGATGTATGAAACCTGTTAATTATGTAGCAAACAATGGCAACAAGTTTAGCCCAAAACTTTTGTTCTAGACTAGCACCACTTAACATACTCCTAGCTATTTCCATCAACATCCTATTCATTCTTTTTGCAACTCTATTTTGTTGTGGAGACTACAAAGTTGTCTTCTATGGAATGCCACAATCAAAGGCCCCATAAGATGGAAAAAATTTACCATAAGGTAAACTAGAATCTTATCCAAGAAAGTAGTTATGTCTCCATTTTAATTCTTAAATTTTCATTTTTAGTTTTTAAGTGAAAATAGAATTGTCATTACCAACTTAGCAATTATTTTGCTTCCTATCACACATCTTAAAATAATTTTTTTCCCTTGAAAATGTTTATCTTCTTAAATTTTTGAATTTAAAACAAAAGTTATCCATATGAACAGGTACCTTAGGACAAGTTTTAAAAGTTCAGATTTTGACAATTTTTAAAAAGTGAAATAATTAATTAAATATTTCGTAAAAGAAAAATAAGATTTTCAGTCCATAAATCAAACATAACTACACAGCTGAATCCAGAAATATATTTACAATTTAACCATTCCCTTCTATGCTTACCAGGAAATATTGCACAGATTAAAAACGCACAACACGATCACCGGCTCTCATCTTTTCTCTTGAACTTTGTGAAACTACTGAAATATGCAATTTTAACACCAATAAGATAAATTTAAACGGTCGATTGCATCTTTCTTCCTCTTTTCTGGCAGAATCTTGTCAAAATATTGATTGATATATTGATCTCCTTAATCTGCGCTTTCAACTGAGTTTTCGACCGATTTCGATATTCTAGCGCGTCCATACTACAGGTACGGCAATTACTACTCTTAAATTTTATTTTTTCATGTTAGCATTTTGTCAAACTTCTTGCCTGCAAAAGGCCATAGCTTAGAACTTTTCGAAAATCAAGAATTTTGGTCTTTTTTCTCTAGTTTATTTCTACAGATATTAATTTTTATATGCTGAATCTAATCTGCTTGTGCCAAAAATTCAAAATAAAATAAAATAACCTTATAATTTAAAGCTTTATGGATTTTGGGCATCGTGTTTATTTTACAATCGGCGAAGCTCAGATATTGTAAAATTGCTGAATGCAGGAAACAGGCTGAAAATTTACACTGAAATTTAGATCATTGGTCAGAGGCACGGAATTTATATGCAGGGTTTGATATTTGGAGAGATATGCAGGATTAGGATTTCTAAAGTGAAAGGTTAAATTGTAAATGACTGCAAACATCCGGAGATTTTAGAGTAAAATTTAGAGAATTGATCAGAGATGTTGAATTTAGATGCAGCGCTTGTTATTGAAATTTATATGTTAATTTGTAAATTAACTTTCTAATAGTGCTTTACATCTAATTTGGCCGCGGAGGTTATCCAAACCTTGGAAAACCATAATGGCAGTATCTGTAGCTGCAGAATGGGAAGTTCTAGACAATCGGTATTACCGAAAACAAGAAATTTATTCTATGGCCTGGCAGAAGATGGATTTAACTCGACATAAGGTTGCCTGTGCCCGTTTTGGAGGGCCTATTGCAGTCATAAGGGATGATTCTAAGATAGTCCAGCTGTATGCTGAGTCAGCGAGACGTAAGTTACAGATATTTAATTCTGCTGGAGTTCTTTTGGCTTCTACAGTGTGGGATCGGCCCGGGGGGAGATTGATTGGCTTGGGATGGAATGATGAGGAAACTCTGATTTGCATTGTGCAAGATGGGTCCGTCTATCAGTATAATATTCACGGGGAGCTTCAGCAGCCCCAAATAAGTATGGGCAAGGAGTGTTGGGAGCAGAACGTGGTGGAATGTGTTATTTGGGGAAATGGAGTGGTTTGTCTTACAGATGCAAATCAGCTGTTCTGTATTCCTGATTTGAAGAGTCCAAAGGCAATCAGGCTTGCCGATCCTAATCTTGAGGAGCCTCCACTGTGTATGACAGTAATTGAGCCTCAGTATACGATGTCCGGGAATGTGGAAGTGCTTCTTGCCGTGAATGATTATGTTTTGGTTGTGGACGAGGATGGTCTTCAGCAACAAGGGTTTGGCATTGGGCCTTTGCAGAAGATGGCTGCTTCGCCAAATGGGAATATTCTTGCATCTTTTACTCACGATGGAAGGCTTCTGGTGTTGTCCACAGATTTTTCTAAAGTTCTTTTTGAGTTCAGCTGTGAGGTGAGTAATTTTCGGGTTGCATATTCGTTTTTTTATTTGACAACTTTTAAACTTCACTGCAAATCTGCATGTGGTTTGTTGGTAACTTAAATGGTTCATCTTTTATTGGTGGTTTTAAATTTTTTAATGAACTCAAAGGGATTGTTGTAAAATTTACCAAAAGAGTACAAAAACTGGCTGTAAAGACAGTCCATTTTGTCCAGTTTCTGCTGATATAGACAGCACATTACTTGCTGTGATATCCGTCAGAGAGTCATGAATTCCTAAAAGTTAGAAAACAAGATGAATCAGCCTGAAAATATTGTTGGCAACACTGGTGTAGTAAGAATGCGAAAGGATTTGAGTATGTGACCAAAAAAGAACCAACTTACTATTTACAGTGGAGCTCCTGTACTGTGTACATATACTCTTGAAGAGTCGAGCAAAGCAAGCATTAAGTACCGACAGAACTGTGTCATAGAATAACTGCATATCTCTTTTGGTTGTTTTTGCATCTTTGTCATGTCCATTTTACTTAATTCACCATGTCTATGTTTTTATCACTCATATTAAAAATCATGAAATATTCTCTCTTACAATCGGCTACAGAGCAAGAACCTAGCTTTCTTCAGCAAGGTTAAGCCAATATCAATTTTGCTGGACATTTGTTTGCTGGGTTTGAAAAATAACGAACTCAGTTTTTATAATTAATTTTTCAAATTATTTGGTATTTTGTTTGTTTCTTTGAATATTTTGCAAAATTTAATTTGTATTATACTATTGTACGCCATGATTTTGAACTTCTTCACAGGATATTCTTTCCCGTCTTTTGCTAGTTAAATTGAGGGAGTAGGCTCCTCAACCGTTAAACTTTATATTAACCATTCAAATAACAGATTATATTTCAAGTGTGAAGTCACCATCTAATGGTGACAGAAAAGGGAGTTTTCATGGGATATTCTTAGTGTTATTGTTTTCGTCCAAATAAATTTAAAGTAAATATAGTTTAACATTTATCATGAAATTATATCAATGAATTTATGTGTGCATATATGTAGGTATATATGGTTCTATTTGTAACCTTTCTCTGGTTTCTCATTATGTTTTTGTTGTACTTGCCTCACCTGGTTCTTGTCTCTTGTAAATAGGTCTTAAGTTGTACTTGCTTAAATAAGCTGTTTAGAATGTAGGTTGCCAAATCTCAAACATCACTTCTTTTGTTTGAATCCCACCAGCTGTTCTTCCAATCAAAATGAACTGTTCTCATAGAGGTGTTCTTACTCATTATCAGCATCCATTTTATGGCTGTGGCCTTCTAACAGAACCGAATCTTCAATAACCATTTGGGTTTGGCAAACCCATATGCGGGCTTGGGGTAGTCCTCCTGCTATGTTTAGTGCTCCCCAGATCATCAGGACTGCTTCAAGTGGGTTCCATATGAACATCTGGTAGCGATTGTGAACTGTCGATGGTTGGCAGCTTAGCATCTGCCTCTAGTGACCTTAGTTCCTAACCAACTAAGGCACCAATGCAAGAAGGTTGTGTAAGAGATAACGAACACATAATCATCACACTCTTTTCTCTCCATGGCTTCCTGTTTAATTTATGCTCACCATTTTTTTTCTCGAGGTTCACACTACCATAACAACTATAAGAATAGCAACTGAGAAAGTGGTATTTTTTGTTCTCTAATCCATGCTTACTGGTCTGAATCTGTTGGCAAGTTGATTTTCATCTATTTGAATTTCGTATCATAGTAACTGCAAACAACATTTTGATCCTGTTCAGAGGACTGTACAATATGTATGCTATAGTCTCCATTTGTCTTATGTGGCCTGCAGGAAACCTGCCCTGGAATATGACTTCCTGAACAGCCCATAGTTTTATCTGTTATTGATATGAAATAGAACTTAGGTCATTGATTAATTCATTGGTGAGTTGTAATCAAAATAAAATAAACATTTTCTCGAGTTAGGCATTTAGAGTTGATATTTATAATCTTTCAAGGGTGATGCCTTTCTTTGTTAATTAACAACATATTATTTAAATGTAGCATGTCCTCAGTGAATTCAAGTTGCCAAAATTGGCAAATGAGTGTTCATAATGGTTTGAATTACACCTCACAGACAATGTTTATGATTGCTTTCTACTTGTAATATCCTGAATTCAAAATTTAATATCATTCGAAGATCTAGAAATTAGATTCACAAATGTTCTACCAAATTCCACCGAAAACACCAAAACTATCTAGCTAATCCTGTACATAAGAGGCCAATTTAAATGAAATCTTAGAGAATGTTATTGAAACTGATTTTCTGATATGAGCATCATATAATCAGGTCTCGAACTGATTACTAATAGCAGCAACACAATCTCCCAAACTCTAAAATATTAAACAAAACTCACAAACTATCACTTTCACAATTTACCGGAATCACTTAAAACACCAAAAATGTCTCTGTTTGACTTCCAAATGGAAATATATAGAATATGTAGTCCGCTACAAATATTATAACACCAGCATACTGTTGCAATGCACCCACAAATAACTAACAACAATAGAAAACACACAACTATCCTCATTAAACTACTCCAAACAACTCTTTTGAAGTCCTGAAAACTGAACTGAAGAGTCAAACAAATCTCCTATCTTCCTTCATCCCAAATGCAAACTCTGGATGAGATTGCTCACTGTGAGCAAAGGCTTTCCATCCTCTGACCACCTGCTGCTCATGGGGTTTTGTCCACAAGCCTTCTACTTCAACAGGGTTTCATCCACGGAAGAATCTTCCTGCAAATCTGCAAATATGAGAGAAAGATTGATATCCAGAATACCCTCCAAAAGACCAAAATTACAATATTTGTATCCATCCCGCATGCAAGATTTTGGTGCCCAAATTCAAACTTAGGAATTCTTTCCAAAAGTCGTCATTGAGTTGTCCAAGATTCTTCTCCACTTGTAACAGTGGAAACTTTCTAAAATTCATCATGCAATTTTCCACTCCCCTTTTGCTTGCCACCCTTGGTGGGAAATTAATTAATTAGAAATATTTCAATTTCCCACTACACTCTTGGTGGGAAAGTCATTAATTAGAAATATTTCTAACTCCTCATTATGGCACAAAATCCAATGCCCCACCAAGTGTTTCCAAATATATAATTTTATATTTAAATGTCCTTTTGATATTGGAAATGTTTAGACATTAATATATTAAATTTTCTTTTTCCCTAAGCTTGTTCAATAAACTCATGTTAGAATAAAATGGGTTAATATTGACCAAAATCTAATTTATAACAAAAGGGGACATGACACTTCTGATTTGCTGTTATGATATTTGATATGTTTCTGAGAGTTCAACAGATAGACCATGGATGTACTGAGTACTCTGAATTTTTCAGCGCATACATTTGGATTTTAAACACTTTGAAAACCCGAGTTTGTCATCATCCTCAATCTGCTTGAAAAGGAAAATGCTGTGTAATTTATCATAACCAAAATGATACAATATTAATAATTCAATCACAGTTACTTTCATGAATGTCTAAGCCAATGCAATTTTTGTGGGGTCCATTTCCTTTGTGACTGTCCTTTTGCAAAGTAACAATGTCCTGTAGCATATTTCAGGTTTCTATCATTCCATTTGTATGAACCAGGAAATAGGACTTCCGACTTACAATTGATATGGATTAAAACACACTCTGATTTTTCTTTAAGTTTATCTTTGATACTTCTGTTTTATAAATTGAATTGTTTACTGTGCTGCATGTGCAGTCATCTCTACCTCCAGAACAGCTAGCTTGGTGTGGAATGGATAGCGTACTGCTTTATTGGGAAGAACTGTTAGTGATGGTGGGACCTTATGGTGGCTCAGTCAGATATATATATGATGAACCTATAGTTCTGATACCTGAATGTGATGGTGTAAGAATTCTTTCAAATTCCAACATGGAATTTTTGCAGCGTGTCCCTGACTCTACTGTATCTGTTTTCAAGATTGGAAGCACGTCTCCTGCAGCACTATTGTATGATGCCCTGGATCATTATGACAAGCAAAGTGCAAAGGTATACTTTGTGTGTTTTTTTCTGATAATTGATTATAAATTTCTAAGCATTTAAATTGTATGTTTTCTGTCATAGGAATCCTATAATTTTAGTATGAGACATCAAAATATGGAAAAGGGGACATTATTTTGGTAAACATTCATGCTGTACTCCAAACAAAGAATGCTATTTGTTTGATTTTTTTTTTGATTCATTAGTTGGAGGATCTATTGCATGTGTGCCCCTCCCACCCCAGAAAAAAAGCCATAATAAAATATTAACTAAGTCTTTTACAAAAACAACCCTAATGGCTGTATAACAGAAAGATCCAGAAAAACTTACAAAACATAGTAAAAATGATAGCAGCCAAAGTCTAGCAGAATTAGAGATATGATCTGCTCCACAAAGACAGGATCCAACAAAAACCAGGACTTCCAAAAACATCACATTAGGGTTCTCAATAGGCACCCAACGGTTTGTAACTTTGTACCAGAGCTGCCTTCACCTTCCTAGCCCACCACTTCTTCCATGAGACTATGCTGTGCTGCTCAACAAGGTCTGCTTGGTTTGCCTGAATAAACAGCTCTAGGGTTGGAAACTGCTTGCTGTGATTCAGCCTCCTCTGTTCATGATTGGTGTCATTACCACAGATTGCTAGGATGGGCAATTGCTACAGACCTCAAGGCAATCCTTATTGGGGATTATTGTGAAGCCCTCTAGAACTTTCCTTACATCTCCACAATAGGCTTTGAACAGACATAATTCTTGATGAACCACAACCAGGTCCAAAGACTGTCCTTCTCTACCCACATGTCGACATAGATATACGATTGAGACCTCAAACTTTGCCTTTCTTTGTGTTTTCCTTAGCACCTATGCCTTTTGCTTCCATCAACACCTTCATATTGCCAAATTGATGAGGACGGAACAGATGTAGAAGCCAAAGGTGGATCTTTGAGTTGGAAATCACCTCCACCAAATTTGAGACAAAATATTTTTGAATAGTCGACTTACACCTCAGAGACCCTATTAAGACTCATCTCCTCGAACTCCGTTGATGAACCCTAGAGCCCCTAGATTATTGCAGCAAAAGTTGCTTTTAGCCTATGGTCTGCTACATGACCTTTAGACAAGGGATCTCTACCAATGCAAGAATTTTTCTTGCAATTTATGGTGGCAAGTATAATATATTAAACACACAAACACAACACTGCTGCTTCTTAGGTGCCAGAAAGCTAGCAAATGCTGATAGTCCCAACCGGTGCTAAGAGGGGAGGGGTGAATCAACACCTATAAAACTTTAAAACAAATCTGATGTAGTATACTACAACTGTAAGCAAAACAGATTCTAGCATAAGAATAGCATCAAGTAGTCAACCAAAGAACAACACCAGATTTATCACGTGGAAACCCAAATTGGGTGAAAACTACGGTGTGAGGAAACCTCACAAATTCTGCACTCTTTTGAAGTGCGCCCCGTTAGGAGCCTTCCCTGTTAAAGGATTACAACACACTGTTAGATGCGACCCGGTTAAGGGATTTGATACAATAAGGCCTGCTAGTGCCTGCCTGGTTAGAGGACTTAGAACACCTGAATAGATGTCACTTAGTTAAGGGATTTAGTACAAGAGACTTGTTAATGTCCACCCAAAATACTGGGATTTAGCTATTGTAATTGTTAGAGAACAATAGAGTACTTGACCTTTTAGAAATGGCTTTGCTTAGCCTGATAAGATCTCTGTTATATTCAACTGAGAAACATCACCGGTCGTTGCTGGTATGTTCTCCTTTCCTGTTGTGCTTCTCTGCACACTCTTCTTTCTTCTCCTTTCTCTTCACCTTAGCTTCTTCAACGTACAAGTTCACTCTTTACTTTGGCAGAATGAGGGTAAACTATATTCTTGTCAGGCAGAGGAATATATAGACTTCTTGCCCTAATTGCTTTTCTCATGCATGCCCTGTTTACAGATCACCTTCAGATCCATCACCTAGTGGAGTATTAGTTCATTGAGGAAAACATCTGATGCATGCTATGCTTTATCTACTTTATGAAAGAAAACAACAAATGCGTGTCAAAAAACTTTCCTTCACAAGAGATAACTCCTTGCTTTAATGCCACAAACTCCGACATTAAAACCTTCAATCACACCTTATACCGATCACCTTGACAACTCAAAGTCTACCCGATTTAGTGCAATAAATCCCGGTCAAAGAGTTAGATAACTGATTGTTGACTATGACTTCCCCGGTTCATCTTATCATGACGAAGTCTTTACTTGATCGGTAAAGATCCTTAAGTTGTGCACAGGTAAGAGCCTTGACCTCTCACCTTTCCTTCCTTTGTCTATACCAGTTGCATCCTTTCCTCGATCTTTGTTACCGGTTGCTTTTCCCTAGGTGACCGGTGGCTTCTGATGAATAGAAATAGTCTCTTGTTCTTTGCATAGTGTCATCGGTTGCCAAACCAGTCTCTCTACACACGGAATGTTGTCAGCTAATTGATAACGGTTTCGCTTCACAGATCCAACACTGGTGTCCTTAGATTGAGATGTCAGCACCTCTTTCCTCTTTTGCCAATCAATGACAATACCTAATTGCCATGTACCGGTAGCAAGCTTACCAGTTACCATCCCTTAATGCCAACAATCTCCCCCTTTGGCATTGATGGAAAAACCTTAATAGGCAATCATGTCACCTTCCTTATTTACCAGTCATCTACTGGTCATACTGTGTCATATTCTCCCCTTTTTGACAATAATGCCGAAGGCTAGTAAAAACGACTACCTTAAAGAAATCTGCTCCCGCTTCGAGCAGTAGTCCTATTCATCAATCTAGGTAAGATGAGGTGAAATTCTCCGTTGAAGCATAGTGAATTGATGAACACCTTTGCGAGTTTACTGATGATCAGGAAGGGGTATCACCCCTAATTTACCTCTGAGATACTCAAAAGTACTCTTTGATAATGGCTTTGTGAAGATGCCAGCAATTTGTTCTTTTGTAGGAACATACTCCAATCTCACTTCTTTATTTTGTACCATCTCTCTCAAGTAGTGATACTTGATGGCAATATGCTTTGTTTTGGAGTGCATGACATGATTCTTGGATATATTTATTGCACTTGTATTGTCACAGTAAATTGCAATCGGTTTAGGTATCTGTTCTTGGATTCCTTCAAGTAGCTGTTTGATCCATATTACCTATGTGCAATTCATTGCAACAACATATTCAGCTTCCACTGTAGACTGTGAAATGTAGTTCTGTTTCTTGCTTGTCTAGGACACAATTCTTTCTCCAAGAAAGAATGCACCACCACTTGTGCTCTTTCTGTCATCAATATTCCCAGCCCAATCTGCATCAGTGTAAACCTTTACTTGGAAGCCTCCCTTGTGAGGAAACCACAAGCCATACTCCTTTGTCCACTTTAGGTATCTTTGCTATTAGATGTGTCTCTTTAGGATTTGCAGAGAATCTTGCTACGATGCCTATTGCATGTGCAATGTCCAGTCTACTATGTACTACATACTGTAATTTGCCTATCATAGACTGATACAGTGTCTCATTCACTTCTTTTGCATCATCTTCCTTTGATAACTCGAGGTTAGTTATCATAGGTGTAGCAACCGGTTTGGATTCTTCAAGCCCAAAAGTTTTAAGAATTTCTTTTACATACTTGGACTAAGAAATAAAGATACCTTCTTTTCGCTGATGGACCTGTAGCCCAATGAAGAATTTTATGGCTCCTATCATAGACTTCTCAAATTCTTTCTTCATCTCTTCAGCAAAGGTTTTGCTCATCTTGTCATCTCCTCCAAAAATGATGTCATCCACAAAGATTTCAGCAATCAGTTTCCCTTCTTTTCCAGTCTTGAGATACATGTTGTTGTTGTCCCTGGTTCTTGTGAATCCTATTGTGAGCAGCATAAGCAAGAAGAATTCTTACTCTTTCCAATCTGGCCACAGGTGCAAAGGTTTCCCCATAGTCCAGTTCAGTCTCCTGAGCATATCCTTTGCAGACCAATCTTGCTTTGTTCCTTATTACTTTTCCTTCTTCATTTAGCTTGTTTCTGTAGACCCACTTTGTCCCAATGACATTCTTTTCCTATGGTCTTGGCACAAGCATCCATGTGTCATTCTTTTCTATTTGCTCAATCTCTTCCTCCATGGCCTTGACCCAATTTTCATCTTCTAGAGCCTCCCTGGTGGTTCTGGGCTCTATACAGGAAAATAAATAGATATTTTCTCTAGCCTTTTTCCTGGTCAAGACATTTGCATGTTTGTCACCAATTATATTATCAGTTGAGTGATATGTGACATACGTTGGGAGAACCGGTCTTTGTTCCCGGTCAAGTTCTTCCGGTTGAGCAATTTCTTCAACATGGTCATGAACAACTTCTTGTTCATCATCTTGAGTTGGTCTGTCGGCTTCAGGTACAACATCCTGCTCCAGAGGTCTGTTCTCATGTTCTTCTCTTTCATCTTCAGTTGTCATTTCATTGAACTCAAAAAGATTTTTCATCATTGTCAAACCGTCATGTTCATTATGACCGATCTTCTTTCTTGGTTCTGAATATTCATCAACCTTTACATTGATGCTTTCAATTATTTTTCCTGTCCTCTTATTCAGACACCGGTAGGCTTTACTCTTGGTAGAATAACCCAGAAATATGCCTTCATCACTTTTGGGCTCAAACTTGCCAGAGTACATATCTCTTTTAATGTAACAATTGCTACCAAAGATTCTGAAATAGCCTACACTAGGAGTGTAACCGAACCATAGTTCATAGGGAGTCTTATCGATTCCTTTTTTGACTTGAACTCGGTTCAGTGTGTAAACAACAGTGCTGATAGCTTCTCTCCAGAAGTGATGAGGGAGATCCTTCTGAATCATTCGGGTTCTTGCACAGTCAATCAGTGTCCTGTTTCTTCTTTCTGCTACTCCATTTTGCCGAGGAGTCCTTGGTGCAGATAACTGCCTTTTTATTCCCTATTCCTCACAGTAGTGAGTGAACTCGTTATTAGTGTATTCACCTCCTTTGTCTGATCTTAGACACTTTAGGCTTTTACCGGTCTCCTTCTCCACTGGAGCCTTGTAGATTTTAAACATGTGAAACGCCTTTGATTTTTCTTTGAGAAAGAGTGTCCACATCATTCTTGAGAAATCATCTACAAAAAGCATGAAGTACCTGTCTCCGTAGTAGCTCTTTGTTCTCATACGTCCACCCAAATCTGTGTGCACAAGATCCAGAACATTTTCAACAGAAAATGATTCACTACTGAAACTTGTTCCCGTCAGCTTTCCCAACCGATAGTCCTTACAAATACCTTTGTCAGGTTTTGTAATCTCAGGAAGTCCTCTCACTGATTTCTTCTTGCTCACCTTGACAATACTGTCAAAGTTTATGTGGCAGAGCCTCTTATGCCACAACCAGCTATTGTCCTCTTTGGTTAGAAGACAAATCTTGTTTGTTTCTCCTTTGACTGATGCTATGAGGCAGGCTCCTTCCATTGAGTCCAGGTAGAACAGGTTCCCTTTACTCTGTCTACCGGTAGCAACATGAGCTCTTGATTGGTTGTTGACAACACAAGAACCTTGCCTGAATTCCAACATGAATCCCTTGTTTAATTGAGCAATGTTCATTAAGTTGTACTTGAGTCCTTCTACCCAGTACACATCTTCACATACAACATCATTGCTGAGTGCAATAGAACCTTTTCCTTTGATAGCACAGGGGGCATTGTTACCAAATGTTACCGATCCACCATCATTGAGCTTTAAGCTGATGAACTTGTTCTTATCACCAGTCATGTGGTGAGTGCATTCGCTGTCAATGATCCAGTCGTCATGTTGACGAGATCTTGATATAAGTGCCATTTCACTTATCACCGGGCTTTCTTCTGTTATTGCAACAAATGCAATTTCTGGATCTTCAGAGTCTTCAAATTCATTGTCTGTGACTCCTTCTGCAAGGTAGCACTCATTTGCTTTATTCTTGAATCGGTTGCTCTTGTCTTTGTTATCATTGTCTGGACATCTTGTAGCAATATGTCCTATCTTATTACAAGAGAAACATTTCAGTGGAAGCTTTCTTTTGTATTTCCCTTTTCCTCTGGGAAATCTCTTAGGAATGAGTGCTTCAAACTCATCTCGCTCCATTTCTTCTAAGAGCAGATTCTCAACAAGACTTCCAATCTTACCGATAGAGCAATTACCGGTTTCTCTTCCTTTCTTGGTGGAAGAGGTATTTACAGAAGACTTAAAAGTAGCTTCCTGCATGGGTAAGCTATTATCAAAATCGCTCAATTCAAATGCAGTCAACTTACCAATTAGGGAATCTAGAGTGACTTGATCTGTGGTCACTGATCTGAGCTCTTGAATGGCTGAGATCTTGATGGCATACTGAGGCCTAAGCGTTCTCAGTATTTTGCTTACCACCTCCTCCTCACTTAGTTTTCCTCCAGTGCTTTTGATGGAGTTAATCACTTCTTTGATTCTGTTGCTGTATTGCTCAATGTCTTCTCCTTCATTCATTCTCACATCATCATACTTTCCTCCAAGGCTTTCAACCTTAGCTCTTTGTACATGTGGGTCACCACCATATACTAATTGCAGCTTGGCCCACATCTTGTGAGCAGTGTCTAGATTTTCAATCTTTGCATAGACGTAGTTGGGTAGCGTGCTGACTATCATATCCATGGCAGCTGTATGTTCTGTCTTGATCTTCAATTCATCAGGAGTTAGGGTACCATTGGGTTCAGTGTAATCTGTGGTTACATGAGTCCAATATTGATCTCTGGTTGTCTTCATGTATAGCTTCATTCTGTTGCACCACAGAGTAAAGTTTTCTTTGGAGAACTTTGGTCCTTCCTTTCTCATCATCTTGACTTTTTCTTTTTGTGGTTAAGCAGTAAAGAAAAGGAACAAGGCTCTGATACCAATTGATAGTCCCTATTAATGTTTGTAGCTTCAGTCGTATGATCATTTAGAATACATATAATATATGTTGATTAATAATAATATATTATATATGTTATATTATTATTAATCATATGAAATTTAATATTCTACATTAATCTATTATATTATTCTAAATTAATAATTGATTGATGAAACATTATAAGATTGATTAAATTATGATGAATAGACATGTCCCTTCAAGGGACATGTCTCTCCTAGCCTCATTCCCAATATAAATGAGAGAGAGATTGTTGCATTTGAAAGACACATACATTACAGGCAGTGCTATTACATTTGCGGCGATCTAAAATTAACATGGTATTAGAGCCAGACTGCAAATGTAAGAAAATCAGAGAACAGTTCAACCATCGCAGGGGGAGAAATAACGTGACAAAAGCACCCTCGACCATTGTCTTGATGGCTATTTTGATGATTCCATATTCTGTGAATGCATTGTAAATAGATGCTGGTGCACAAGACTTCTTCCATCCTTGATTAGATGACCTCTGGATTGTTACGGGTCTGTTTAAACCTGACGTGGATTCATGACTGAGAGAAGGACGTGCTGAATATAGATGATCAATCCATCCAAAATACCAGCGTTTGATGAACTTAGCAGTGACCCGACTATTGCAGTCATCAGTTAAGAAATAATTACATTATTTGCAAGCAAACTGGGAGGAAGTATGAACAAATCCACATAGATCTTGGTCATGATCTACTTTCAAAACCGCATGTGGATGTAAGGAAAGTGAACGGAAAACCATCGAGGACTCACGTCACCGGGTGAGTCATTTCACTGGCCATCGCATAAAGGTGATAACGGCAACTCAGCATACTCTGCTATGATATGGGTGCCAGTCAAGGTGTAAGGGAAATAATAAAAGATAGATTTGACACCCAAGGAAGCGGAAATAGATGTGCCAAATCAGCACCCAGGGGTACAATGGAAAGGAAGAGTAGGGACCACATGACCCTATATTCAAGGTGATCAAGGGGGGTCTTTGCATCATTAAACAAGGAATAATACAACACATTAACTGCTAAAAGTGAGCTCAATACAAGTCAGCGATTAAAAGATATTTATATATATTCAGATTTTAATATATATAGCAATGAACACAAGCGTCTTCTTCTATTCAACCGAAACAACAACAAATGCTCACCCGTGTTTGACAAATTGGGAGTGACATCTTTGATACCGTGATTATGAATATTCATGGGCTTGGAAATTCTGGCATCTAATGGAATTTTATAAATTCCTCTGCAACTATATACAACCCGATAACATTTAATATCTCCTGTTGAAAACTGTGGTCGAGCCTTCTTACTGTTGTATCATTATGATTTATAAGTTATGATATACTGTTATATTGTAGTAACATCAAACTAAGAAAGTGGGGCAGTGATAACCATCAATTATCTCTGCATTGACGCCTTAATATTGCTCAATCGGTGGTGTTAGAAAAGATCGGATTTGTAGCGGATATATTACTCGCGGGTGATTTATATTTACCAGCACAACCATTGTTATAGCAAGCTTCTATATTCAGAGATCTGAGACAAGGGATCATCATAATTGACTTTGGCGGTGCTTGATTATATCTAGCCCGAGCTAGAAATAGGGGGTTGTGTTGCTCTATTAGTGCATTGAATTGGGAGCTGGATTCGATGTAAATCACAGGCAGATTGTCTATTGTATTTCATCTTCCCTTTACCTTGTGTCAATGAACAACAAATTGGTGCAAAATTATCAGATCTATTGCGAACATTATTTTTGTGATCAATGGTGTATGTTGAAGATAGCCGGTTAACCTAGTGATTGTTGGAGATTGAAGACCTTAATCTTCCAACAACATAGTGACTTTGTTTTTTTTCTTACAGAGAACTTTGCTTCAAGTGTTGGAAATATTCTTATTGGTTGTTCTAGAGATGTTTCTGTCTGTGGTTTGAAGATGACACCTTAAATATTGGGTCTTGTTGTCAAGTAAGATACAGTTCAGATTTTTTTTAATGACTTCCAGCTACCAAGAGTTGGATTGTTTAAAGTTGTTCGTTGGCTCTTCTTGCAAATGAATAAGGAGATTGGTGCATTATCAAATCATTCCAGTCTTCCTACCTTGGTGTGTTGGTCATTATTGAAACATATATTGAATTATTAAGACGTTGATGTTAGAAGCACAACTGGACATTGGTATGTTGCAAAGTGTTCAACCATAGAAAGATTGCTTGTGACACTATTGTTTCTTTTGACTACAAGAGTTCCTCTAGGATGGACCAAGAAGCATAAGAGATTGCATTCAAGGAAGGAAGAACTTGATAATTGTTGTTATAAGACTGAGTTGGTAGCTGGAGACGTTTCTTCAAAAGAGGGAGTCACATCATCATGAAGATTTATTGTAGTATATATCTCTCTATGAAAGGGAAATATGAGGTGCAAACCCTCGTAGCATTTTTCTATGAGACGAAGAAATTTGAGGTGTTAGCCCTTGTAATGCATTCTTGTCCGTGAGAGAGAAGCTTGAGGTGAAAACGCCTCTTCCAAACTCTGGGAGTAGCTATGGTGGATCCACCCTCTGCGAGTAGCCATGGTGGAGGTCATGTGAGTGAGTCCATGACTAAACACCTGTGTTGAGTCACCCTCTAGGAGTATCTATGGTGACCATCATCGTAAGATGACGACATTACATGAGTGATTTCATGATAAACATTTGTGTTTATTTGCATTTTCATTCATGGGAGCAGCCATGATGGAACCACCCTCTGGGAGTAGCCATGGTGGACATTACTCTATAACTCAGATATTTGAGAAGCCCTCCTTAACTAAGAGAGAGTGTTGATTTTAGCGTCAGGAGGACAAACCAAAAGTTATCAAGAAGGATTCCTCCCTAGCTAAGAGGGAGTGTTGAATTTAGCTTCGGGAGGATCATAATAATAATTCAAGTTGGTGGAAGAAATTTTTTGAGGGTAGTAATATTTGAAAATAAGAGATAAGTATTTCTACCCTTGAATAATGTTTATAAATTTTGAGTCATTAATTCATGCCATAAGATCGGGATAGTAAATCTTTTATACTTCTATAATTGATATTTTCCTTCAGGATAGTTTAGTTTTATGAACTAATTATAATCTCTCTTTGAAGTGCATTGAGGACAAATCTAGAAGCATACGAGATTGCATTCAAGGGAGAAAGAACTTAATGCCTGCAGTTATGGAACTGAGTTGAGCGTTGACATCAAATTCAGAGGGAGTGTGACAATCCATTAGAAGCAACCTTGGACGAGAAGGTCAGAAGGTTGATATCACATTCAGAAGAAGTCTGATGAACCATCAGAGGAAACCTTGGACAAAAAGGTTAAATGTTGATGTTAGTACTCAAAGATTCAAAGGGAGTCAGTACAACATCTAGAGGATATGCTTTATTTGATTTCCAAGGATCTTGGTCATATTGGTTCAGAGGGAGTGAATAGTGGAGATGGTTTTTACAGTCAGAGGACTACGATCATGAGATTGAGTACCATGTGTGCTGGTTGAAATACCTTTATGCTAACTCCTATGTCATGATATTCCTGGATAACTTGGGGTTCACCAAGAGTGATGCAAACTATATAAGAGATATAGTACATAAGTGTGCTATTCAAGGTACATTATCACTACAAGACAGATGGCTGATATTCTCACCAAGTTTCTTGCTAGAGAGAAGGTTGTGTACTTTCAAGATAAACTTGGTATATTGCATTCTTCTCCTTGAGAGAGAAGTCTAAGGTGAAAGCCCTTGTTCCCACCCTCTAGGTTGAGCCATGGTGGATCCACCCTCTGAGATAAGTCAAGGTGGATGTCATGTGTGTGACTCCATGACTTATGGGCCCTCCTGTGAACATTGGAGAAATGTGACGACTTTTGTACAATGAACACTTGTATTTGATTGATGTTGTGAGGTGACAACTTTGCAACATCTCCATCATGATGGATATCATGTGACTTGATATTCGAGGACATGTCATGATGGTTAGGATCTTTTAGACATCATGGTAGATATCATAAGGCTGATATCATTAAATAAACCATAGATGATTTAGAGATCTTCATGGTGGATATTATGTGACGTAATATCCGTAGACATGCCATGATACAATATCGTTATGGTAGACATTATGTGATGTAATGTCAGTGCACATACCATAATAGGGGTATATAAGGAGAATGTAATGTTCTCGAGCATATTATATCCTTCATATCACGAGCTAGGTGATATGTAAATTGGGTATCACGTGTTAGGTGATTCCTCATATCACGTGTTAGGTGATATGTAAAAATTGGTATCACGTGTTAGGTGATTCCTCATATCACATGCTAGGTGATATGTAAAACTTTGTATCACATGTTAGGTGATACTTCATATCACGAGTTATGTGATGTGTGATACTTTGTATCACGAGTTAGGTGATACTTCATATCACGAGTTATGTGACATGTGATTTGAGTTCTTAGTGGACATCATGTGACTTGATATTCTGTAACCATTACTCCTGATAAAATGAGATGATATCTAATGGTAAATATCTTCTAATCAAAGATATTCCTAAACATGTCATTCTTGATATTACACTGAGGTAATATCATATCCTATGTTTATCCTCCCTAGCTAAGAGGGAGTGATGATATTTTGTGTAACTATGGTGAGGGTCATAAGTGTTGACACCGGAGACTACTACACATTTTGTTTGATCATCCTCCCTAGCTAAGAGGGAGTGTTAATGTTTGTAGCTTCAGTTGTATGATCATTTAGAATACATATAATATATGTTGATTAATAATAATATATTATATATGTTATATTATTATTAATCATATGAAATTTAATATTCTACATTAATCTATTATATTATTGTAAATTAATAATTGATTGATGAAACATTATAAGATTGATTAAATTATGATGAATAGACATGTCCCTTCAAGGGACATGTCTCTCCTAGCTTCATTCCCAATATAAATGAGAGAGATTGTTGCATTTGAAAGACATACATTACAGGCAGTGCTATTACATTTGCAGCGATCTAAAATTAACAGTCCCAACCGGTGCTGAGAGGGGAGAGGTGAATCAACACCTATCAAACTTTAAAACAAATCTGATGTAGTATACTACAACTGTAAGCAAAACATATTCTAGCATAAGAATAGCATCAAGCAGTCAACCAAAGAACAACACCAAATTTATCACGTGGAAACCCAAATCGGGTGAAAACCACGGTGAGAGGAAACCTCACAAATTCTGCACTCTTCTGAAGTGTGCCCTGTTAGGAGCCTTCCGTGTTAAAGGATTACAACGCATTGTTAGATGCGACCCGATTAAGGGATTTGATACAATAAGGCTTGTTAGTGCCTACCTGGTTAGAGGACTTAGAACACCTGAATAGATGTCACTCGGTTAAGGGATTTAGTACAAGGGACCTGTTAATGTCCACCCAAAATACTGGGATTTAGCTATTGTAATTGTTAGAGAACAATAGAGTACTTGACATTTTAGAAATGACTTTGCTTAGCCTGATAAGATCTATGTTATATTCAACTGAGAAACATCACCGGTCGCTACTGGTATGTTCTCCTTTCTTGTTGTGCTTCTTTGCACACTCTTCTTTCTTCTCCTTTCTCTTCACCTTAGCTTCTTTAGCGTACAGGTTCACTCTTTACTTTGGCAGAATGAGGGAAAACTATATTCTTGTCAGGCAGAGGAATATATAGACTTCTTGCCCTAATTGTTTTTCTCATGCATGACCTGTTTACAGATCACCTTCGGATCCATCACCTAGTGGAGTATTAGTTCACTGAGGAAAACATCTGATGCATGCTATGCTTTATCTGCTTTATGAAAGAAAACAACAAATGCGTGTCAAAAAACTTTCCTTCACAAGAGATAACTCCTTGCTTTAATGCCACAAACTCCGGCATTAAAACCTTCAATCACGCCTTGTACCGATGACCTTGACAACTCAAAGTCTATTGGATTTAGTGCAGTAAATCCCGGTCAAAGATTTAGATAACTGATTGTTGACTATGACTTCCCCGGTTCATCTTATCATGATGAAGTCTTTACTTGATCGGTAAAGATCCTTAAGTTGTGCACAGGTAAGAGCCTTGACTTGTCACCTTTCCTTCCTCTGTTTATACTAGTTGCATCCTTTCCTCGGTCTCTGTTACCGGTTACCGGTTGCTTTTCCCTTGGTGACCGGTTGCTTCTGATGAACAAAAATAGTCTCTTGTTCTTTGCACAGTGTCACCGGTTGCCAAACCAGTCTCTCTACACACGGAATGTTGTCAGCTAACCGATAACGGTCTCGCTTCACAGATCCAACACTGGTGTCCTTAGATCGAGATGTCAGCACCTCTTTCCTCTTTTTCCAATCAATGACAATACCTAATTGCCATGTATTGGTAGCAAGCTTACCAGTTACCATCTCTTAATGCCAACAAATGCCACAACTTGTTAACCACTGCCGCATCCCTAGATATTCACCTTCAACCGCACACAAAGACATACGAACTTTGGAGGCTATTATAACACATGAATCTAATAAACATTTATCATAATATACATTGTAAACACACTTGATATATGCCAATAATAAATCTCCAACGACTTTTGATATACAGATCCCAAAACAGCCCCTCAAAAATAAACTCATTAGCAAGGGAGATAATTTTAAATAAATTCTAATTCAACTCATGAGGATGGGTGTTTTCTATACAATGCATTATTTAGATCGTGATCTATGCTACAACTGACCAAATAGCCAGCTGCAGAATTAACAAATCTACAGTGTTACTTGGGGACGCATCCTCGACTTAAAAAACCCCGTCCCTGTATCGGGGACATTTTCGGGATGGGGAGACGGCCAGGGGACATGCCTGCCCCGTCCCCTTTTATCAAAACTGTTGATATTTTAGGATGGCTGCAAATGTAATAGCACTGCTTGTATTGTATACGGTATGTGTTTTCCAAATGCAACAATCTCTCTTATTTATATTGGGAATGAGGCTATGAGAGACATGTCCCTTCATGGGACATGTCTATTCATTTTGTTAATGTTTCATTAATCAATCATATATTAGAATAATATATATATATATATATATATATATATATATACAAATACAAATACAATATATTATTATTAATCAATATCTAAGTATTATGTGTATTCTAAGTGATCATACGATTGAAGCTACAAACATTAACACTCCCTCTTAGCTAGGGAGGATGATCCAACAGAATGTGTTGTGATCTTCCTTGTCAACACATATGACCCTAACTACAGCTATACAAAACATTAGCACTCCCTCTTAGCTAGAGAAGATAAATTCCATCAAGGTAATAAATCATTAATTTTGAAAGAGAGGAGATATCACCCCACTGTGATATCAAGAGATATGGTATATGCAAGAATATCAAGTCACATGATGTTCACCATAGCTCATAAATATCCATGGTATGTCTAATGACAATACGTCTCATGATGTCTGTCATATGGATACTAAGTTTACGTAGAGACATGTCACTATGTGATATGTTTCATAGGGTCCAATCAATATGTAATACTAAGTTCAGAAAGGATCCTAATATGATTCATATGGATACTAAGAAATCTTATAGTACATAATTTGTGATATGAAGTATCACCTAACATGTGATACCAAGTTTTACATATCACTTAACATGTGATATGAGGAATCACCTAACATGTGATACCTAGTTTTCAATATCACCTAACATGTGATATGAGGAATCACCTAACATGTGATACCCGGTTTTCAATATCACCTAACATGTGATATGAGGAATCACCTGACATGTGATACCCAATTTTCATACCACCTTGATATGAGAAATCACCTTAGATCATGATACCTAATTTTCATACCACCTTGATATGAGGAATCACCTGACATGTGATACCCAATTTTCATACCACCTTGATATGAGGAATCACCTGACATGTGATACCCAATTTTCATACCACCTTGATATGAGGAATCACCTTAGATCGTGATACCTAATTTTCATATCACCTCAATGTGATACAAGGATATAGTAAATAAGAACATTACATTCCATTTACATATAACCCTATTATGGTATGCGCACAGACATATAACTGTCTACCATAACGAATCTTTATTACAAGAGCGTCACCTTGTAACATCAAATACAAGTGTTCATTGTCGAAAAGTCGTCACCTTTCTCCAATGTTCACAAGAGGGCCCATAGGTCCTGGAGTCACACACGTGAAATCCACCTTGACTCATGTCAGAAGGTGGATCCATCATGGCTCATCCCAAAGGGTGGAAACAAGGGCTTTCACCTTAGACTTCTCTCTCAAGGAGAAGAATGCAATAACATACAAGATAATAGATGAAACTCCTTTTCATCTAAGGCTTCATTCTCCAACATGCCAAGTTTATCTCGAAGGTACACAACCTTACCTCTAGCAAGAAACTTGGTGAGAATATCAGCCATATGTTCTGTAGGGATAATGTACCTTGAATAGCATACTTATGCACTATATCTCAAATATAGTTTACATCACTCTAGGTGAACCCCAAGCTATGTAGGAGTTAGCATAAAGGCATTTCAACCAGCACACATGAGACTCAGTCTCATGATCATAGTCCTCTGGATGCTTCCTTTAAGGTCTTGTAACAACCTCCTCACCTCCTTGTCCAAGGTTATTTTAGATGAACTAATATACTCCCTCTGAATCTAATATCAACCTTCTGCGAGCAAGTCGTGTCTTTGTTCTTTAGTCTGCATTACGCTCTTTTCTTGAATTCCCAACCATCTATCTAGGAATATCATGATCTAGATATCTGCATAATAGCCTTCTAGTTCACATACATGGAATTTCATCATTTGAATAACAATTTTTTTTTATTTTTTATTTTTTAATTTTTTCTGGTTACTAGGGATACCATCTCGATATGGTTTACTCCCTCTGAATCAATATGACCAAGATCCTTGGAAATCAAATAAGGCATATCCTCTAGATGTTGCGCTGACTCCCTCTGAATCTTGAAGTACTAACATCAACATTTAACCTTCTCGTCTAAGCTTTCCTCTGATGGTTCATCAGACTTCTTCTGAATGTGATATCAACCTTCTGACCTTCTCATTCAAGGTTACTTCTAATAGCTGTTAGACTCCCTCTGAATCTAATAGCAATCCTCCTTTTCTTGCAAGAGCATCCTTGGAAGAGATCAAGGCAAATAGCTCTCATAGTACATGTATTGAAATAAGAGAATAAGAGAGAGACTGACATAATACTCAAGGATACTTCTACATAATGATATAAGATCATTCCAATGTAATATAGATAAAGATCTAATATATACTTTGAATATATATGCATATATATATTCAATCTTCTAAGTATATATCTTTAATCTATGATTTCACATATTATTATTTTCTATACATATATAATCACCATATATGTACATTTATATCTATCCATACAAATAAATTAATAATAATTATAAACTTTGTATATTGTATAGTGAGGAACACACTTCTAGTGCAATATTAATATATTATTGAAATAACATATTATACTTCCTTTTACCTTGTCACGTCACGTCCCGTGATTGTCCATGCTGAAACCAATTATGTAGTCACTGTTTATATGGTTTTCACCATATCAATGATCTTCATTATATTTACTCACCTTTTTCAATCTCATCCCATCTGCCAGACTTATGTCATTGTTTAAAATCGATCACCTTCTTTCCACCATTGTCGATTCTTTTAAGATCACTTTCAATAATTTATTTACACAAATGCTAGTTGAGCATTCCGTGAAACTGTACCACTGTAATGTTCCCTATTGTAACTATGCAAAATACTTTTCACATTGTAATTCCTCGTGCCACCGTAATGTTTCATGCTAGAATTTCAAGTCAATTTTCTACTACTCTTCTATTTTATCAAACATTCAGTAAGCAGTATTCATGTCACTGCAATGAAGTTCACTCTTGAAAGCAGATCTAGAATGATATGATAGGGTTGGACTGGAGAAGAAATTGCATTCAACCTCTAAGCACATTGTCTAATTCCTAGGGAATTATGATAGTGTTCTCTGATACTCGAAGTGAATCGTCGTTGTCTTCAAAGACTTCCAAATGTATATACTCTACTATATATATTGCTGAAATCATAATCATTTCCAAACTTGGATAATTTGCAGGTGATGATTCCCTAATATGTCCTCTCAATCTGTCAAATAGATACGTCTCTATGCCATATTATGGCTTGGAGTCTTGTCCTATACAATATCCTTATTACATTCATCTATAGGAGTATGTGATGTTCTCATAACCTTAATTTATGGAATTGCAGCCTTAATAAATTTATGTCTTGAGACGACATACTAACAATATCGTCAGTTCACTAATGGCCCGAGCATTCTTGATAAATTCCCACGTCTCCTTGTATTTTTCCATTTATCGTCGGGTGTTTACACACCAATACTCACGATGCCATAATTATTAAAATTAATGTCTTTTATGGTGTTTCCTCTCTCTTAAATATTGTTCGTAATTCTTCCCAAGAAATATTCCTTTAGTTTGACGCACTAAATCAAATATTATTTTGTATGGAATGATGTCCTTTATGATTTTATATTTGTAAAAATGCCCTTCATAATATCCATTCCTCAATCCCTGGTTTTGAAAGAACTAAGTCTTCAATCATTGCGCATTTCTGGATGGAGCGATCTGTTATATTCAATCCATTCCTTCTTCCATTAATGAATCCACGTCAAGTTCCGGGAAATCTGAATAGTCCTGGTTAACACTAGCACCCTCGAGCATGGTATTAATGGCCATTTTGATGATTCCCAAACTCTCCGAAATGGAGGGTGAGCCGCTTCCCTCTTCTCATGCCTCGCCATTCTGAGATCTTACTTCAACTGCTTCAAAGGAATTCTTTTATTGTCTTTCTATGGCTCCTTAGATAATTGGTCTTTCAATATAAGATATAGAAGAATCTACTTTATCTCTGCAAACATCTGGACACAGGCTACGTTGACAGTCCAGTGGTCAATCAAATCGGCAATGTAGAAAAGGCATGTTCTTTGATTTTTTTTTTTCTATTCTTCATTTGCAGCCTAACCTTGCTCTGATACCATGTTGATATTTTAGGATGGCTGCAAATATAATAGCATTGCCTGTATTGTATACGGTATGTGTTTTACAAATGCAACAATCTCTCTTATTTATATTGGGAATGAGGCTATGAGAGACATGTCCCTTCATGGGACATGTCTATTCATTTTGTTAATGTTTCATTAATCAATCATATATTAGAATAATATATATTAATAATAATAATTATATATATATATATATATATATACACACAAATACAATATATTATTATTAATCAATATCTAAGTATTATGTGTATTCTAAGTGATCATACGATTGAAGCTACAAACATTAACAAAAACTTTGCAGGGGACGTTCAGGACACTCGGGGATGTCAAGAATTTTTTTATTGGGGACGGGCGGGGGTGCCTTGGAAGTCCCTAGGATGGATGGGCGTCCCCGATGGGATAGGGGACATCAGCACTTAAAAAACACATTTTTCTTTTATAAAACTTTCTTTTTTAATTTTAAAGTGGGCCCCTCCTTCCAAGTGCGCCCTAACATGCTTATTATTGTTTGGTAGTTAGTTCTTGCTATTTGGGGTCCTCTGATTAGTATTTGGCAACATTACATTAAGAATCATGAAATTAAGAATGTTGTTACAGTCATGCTACATGCTTAAAATTATATAGCAAACTGTTTGCAAGGTGTTGGGAAAGTCTGAAAAGTGCATTACAGACCTAGAACATGCATCTTTATGTCAATTTCTGGCAATACATCAGCGCTGGGTTGGTTTTGGGTTGATTTGGGTCCTTTGTGGAATATCTGATCATTTGATGAATATTGGAGGTTGCATCAAGGTGCCACCTTGCTGTAACAGACGTATATCATGATTGAAACTGTATAGCAGACCTGTTCATATTAATATCAGTCCACTAACAATCAGAATTAAATGAGTGTAGTGTGTTTCAATTTGGAAGGTGGGTTATTGTTCTTCTTGCTATTGACAATGAATTCCAAATTATGTTCTTGGGTGTATTTCAATTTTGTCTGTTATTATTTTAATATTACATGCATATTGACAATGAATTACAAATTATGAATGCATATTGAGTATACTATTGAAATGCTGTATGTTAATTTTCTATGATGTTTAAATGGCATACTTTATCCATGTTTTCATATGAATGTAATGTATATATGCAAATTTCCCTATATATTTTAATTTTTCCCTATATTTATATTGCTGTTCCCTTGCTGTCCCCAAACTTTGCAAAAAAAATTACCTTCCCGGAAACTCATCCCCCCATCCCCTGCTGTCCCTCTCCCGGAAACTTGGGGTAACACTGCAAATCTGCACAAATTTTATCCAAGTGGAGCAACTTCCTTTTTTAAGAGCATTAATAATGATAAGAATGTCTCCTACCACAAGGTTTTGCTCTCCACTTGAGGGGGCTAAAGATCCACCTTCCATAAAACTTCCATCCTCCTTCCAATGAACCATACCTGCCCTTGCAACCCAGGATTCCCTTGCTAGACACTATCAAAATTCAATAAAATGAAGCTTGGGTGAGGAGGCTGCCAAGCCTCATATTTATTCGTAGCTGAAATGCTATCCTCAGCCTGCTTTGATTTTAAAAAAAAATTCAAATTGGCCTCTGATTTATTCCCTCTTAATTTTTTAACAAGTAACTATCTGTTTGATTTTTAAAGTTTGTTACATTTTTTTTTTGTTACTTGCAATATTTATTCTAATTGCAAGGGTGTGTCGTCATTGTAAATTTTGTGGGAATTCAAGTTATAAAATAGAGAAGATGGATTGAGGGGTATCTGACAACTTAGAGCGCAATGTTTGATTCAGAATATTCACTTCGTAACAAGTTGTGTCATAGTGTTTGTTTTGGTTATATCTTGCAGTAATGTTGTGACAAATTTTCCCTGTATTTAATAAAGAAACCCTTAGAGGCTTTTTTGATAATTGTCTGAACTATGTTACTTTATTTTTTGCATGCCAATTTATTTTATGTTTGTTTAATGGATTTTGAATATTTTATATTTTCTAATGACTTCGCACTTCAGGCTGATGAGAACCTAAGATTGATTCGCTCTTCACTCTCTGAGGCTGTTGAAGCTTGCATAGATGCTGCAGGTCATGAGTATGACATTTCACGACAACGCACACTAATGAGAGCTGCTAGCTATGGAAAAGCTTTTTGCAGGTTTGTTTATTTTCTAATGGTTTTATCTGTCCACATCTAAGATAAATTGTTCATGTTTGATAGAATGGAAGAATGTAGGAAATTATATTAATATTCACAAGCAAAGAAAATAGTTCAATGGGACTCAAAAAGGTGATCAGTGGTAAAAGAGAAATAGTAGGGGAAAAAGATCTTTGGTTTTGAAAACAAACTCAATATGAAGTAAAAAGAAAGGTGAACAATGCAGGAGGGGTTAGCTTAAAGTGGCTAAGCTTTGATCTTTATGACATTGTTCAAATATATATAGTCCTTCGTGGGAAAGACCCCTCAAAGAAACAAGAAGCCATAGACATATTTGAATAATTGGACCCTTGTGACTGCAATCTCATTGGTATTTATTTTTGAGTATAAGCCATTAATTCAAAATTTTACTCAATATTTTAATACATTATTTCTGTCTTGATACTCTTCCAGCTAAAGCAAGATCCTAAGCACATATTGGATGTTTGCGCTGCTCCTTTTGTTTCTTCTTATTCGTTTTTTTGACTTTGATATGCATTACAGACTCAATTTTATGATCATGGTGGATTTTAATGGGTTTCAGTTGCTTTTGGCAGTCATTTTTCACGTGGTCGTATTCAGGAGATCTGCAAAACATTGAGAATATTAAATGCTGTTCATAATTATGAGATTGGTATTCCACTCAGCATACAACAGTACAAAGTCATTCTCTCTAACCTGTTAGCAAATTCTAGTGTTTGAAACCTCTTTTCATCATAAGCTAAATCTGGATTAGTGGTCTATTTTGCATGACAAACTGAAATTCTTTATATAATCTGATAAACTTGTCTGATTTGGGTATGGCAGGTGCTGACAGCACCAGTTCTGATTGGTAGGCTGATAAATGCATTCCGACACCTTTTGGCATTAAGAATATCTGAGTACATCAACTTGAGCCAAGTATTGATTCCTTCATTTGTTGATTTTGTAAATGAACAATAACTTTTACAAGATATTGGATTATAGTTCTCTTGTTCAATGTTTTGATATTTTATAACAATTTTTTTTAATGTTTTGGGCATTTGTTTGTTTCCCCAATATCATCGAACAGGAACCTGTTGTAATGCATTGGGCCTGTGCTAAAATCACAGCGGCATCAACCGTTCAAGATGCACCTCTCCTTGAAATGTTACTTGAGAAGGTCTAATTTTTATTCTTCACCCTTCTTAGCGTGAAGTGGTTTATATCAATTTCCTTTCCTGTGACTTTTAACATTATTTGATTGCCTTGGAAATTAAAGAGACGAATTTGCATCTCTCATTCTTGCAATTCTATGGCATGTTTGTGTGAACTTCCAGCTAAAGATCTGTAAAGGAAGTTCCTATGCAGCAGTTGCTGCCCATGCAGATAGGAAAGGTCGACGGAGGCTAGCTGCAATGCTTCTTGAATATGAGCCACGCTTTTCTGAACAGGTTTAGATTCCTTACAGCTCAGGACTTAAGAAAGCATAGAATTACTTTTCTATCCAGTACATTTTCTTTGAAATTGTGGGGTTTAAATGTCATTCTTACTCACCTCTTGATATTTTTTTTCTTGCCTTTTGAATTATAATAAATCCTTTTTACTAAAAATTTACATTACTTCTTTTTGAGGTTAACAGTCATGTCCATTCAGGCGTCATTTTCTGTCAACCACACAATGCTTAATAAATGATTTATTTAAGCATTATACTTGTAACTTACATCAAGCATTTGCAGGTACCACTCCTGTTAAGCATGGGAGAGGAAGAGCGAGCCCTTACCAAGGCAGCAGAAAGTGGGGACACAGACCTTGTTTATCTTGTGATTTTCCATACCTGGCAGCGGGTAACTCTAAGTGACTACTCTTCTTGTTTTTTGTTTGTGTCCATCTAATAACTATTTCAAATATAGATGTTTTAGAAGCTGGTATACAAGGTGATATCTCTTTCATATTATATTGCATATCACAACTTTATCCTGTCATGATCATTGGACTGCAGAAGCCTGCTTTGGAATTTTTTGGAATGATTCAGGCAAAGTCACTTGCTCGTGATCTCTTTATCAGATATGCAAGGTAAATGTTATACATGATGATTTCCCATATGCAGTAAAAATTCTGCTGGTGAGTTTAGTTACTGGTCATGATCGAGCTTATTATTAATCTTTTTATTTGCTCTTGTTTTTGTGTAGAAATTATGATCAGGAGTTCCTAAAAAACTTCTATTTGTCTGCTGGCCAACTGCAGGTGGGTTCTCTATTCTCTTAAGAAATGATTCTAAAATCTTTTTATAGAGTTCAATGTTTCTATGAGTTGACCACAGCACATTATATCTTTTGCTCTGCTTAATTCTTGAGTGTGTCATCTATACAGAGTTTTCTGGCCAGCTTCTTTGCCTTGAGTGCACCTTTGGGATCATTTTTTTATATTCTCAAACTAATATCCGTGGGTGAATCAGCCTCAACTTGTTAGAGATAACCCTATTTGGCAATGCCCCTTTCAGCTGCAGTAGATATTTCCAAAGTTGTCTGAGCCTTCAAATCTAATAACATATCTATCGATTGGCTTCCTCCATTAAGGTATTGCTTAGATGTCCCTTTTTTCTTTCTTCCCTCAAAGGAGGTCAATAATAAGGTGGTCAGAGAGGATGTTTACTGACAGTACATTCAAGTCACCTAGACTTTTCCTTCAGAGATGCGCAGCCTCAAGTTGTCTTTCTACACAGAATTTCATATGGATTGTAGATGGCATCATCATTCAACCTAATGATCTCCAAATTTATTGGTTATATGGCTTGAGGATTCCCCTTGGCTAGCTGAGGGTTTGCTCTCACAAGTTGTGCCTTGAGATTGACCACCATGTGCCATGGGATGATAGGTTTTGTCATTTGTACCTTCTGCAGGAGTTTGAATTTGAGAATCACTCTATTTTTAGGTATAGATTGACTGTGAGATAAAGGAGAGATATTGTTATTTATGTATTGGGTCTTTACTAATCTCCATTAGTGATTGGGCCCTATTGACCTTATCAGGCATAGGTCTATATGGGACCCCTATAGTTGTCAAGCTGATTACCCCATTTTGCACAATACAAGCATTGGAGACATTAAATGACCTTCGGATACAACCGATTAACATATAGAGGAGGAAAATTTAGTTAGACAGAACTTCTTATGCATATGCATATTATTACCAGAACATCCCTGCAAATTTTAGTCCAGTTCTCGGCAGAGCAAAGGTGCTTTTGCATGTCTGCAAATTGGATCATGGAGATAGACAGACATTCTAACTCTTTCTCTGGAACTGAAGATTCGTCAGTCCTGCATGTTTGGGAAAGCTCTAAGGCGACTACTTGACTTTCCTCTTAGTATTTTCTGAGCCTGGCCTTTTCAGCCCTAAACATTGGTAGGATTTCAAGGTTGATGAAGGCCAACAAGAATTAGGTGGAACCACAGGGTTAACAGCATTGATCACCGTGGTAGGAAATTGACTCATGGGCCCATAGGGTTAAAAGCTTAGATAACAGGATCAACAATTTGAATTTTGAACAGACAGTTGCATGGGCAATGTGAGCTGAGAGATGAACAATGGAACTGGTGTCTAATGAGAAAGAAAGTATCAATGATATTAATTTTGGTGTTTTAAGAGGAAGCTTCTCAGTCGCTAATAAGAGGGTTTGGAGCATTAAATGCATGAGTACGTGCCCTTCAAAATTCAGTCTCCACATTTGTCATTACTGTTCTCTTTCAAGAAGGGCAAACTAGCAACAGAAATGAGAAAGTTTGGAGACAGATCATATGCCATATAGCCATACTTTTTATCTTCAATGCTATGTATGTAAGTACTGGTTTTTCTTTTATTGTTTTCTTTCTGAGGCATCATTGTTAGTTGTACCTTTCTCATTTTTTCTGTTATTAATTGATCTATTTGCAAGAAAATATTATAAATATATTTTCTTGAAAGCACACACTTAAATTTCAGGAAAACACTCTTTTGCTGTTTAATGCAGTTTTGTAACTGATTTCAATCATGTTATTTACAACATTGTTAATAAAATGTAATTTAGAAAAAGAAAACAAGTTTACTAATCAATACCAAATATATTTCTTTAGTTGAAACTTAAATAATTAAAGTTAATTCAGCTGTACAAGAATGTTCTCAGTTATCAAGTAGTAGCTAATTTTGTATCAGATTTCATATTAGTTCCAATATTTGCACACAAGCACATGGTGGTTGGGTAGTCAAATTTATAGATAAGAAATGAATTTATTTGCACACAAGCACATGGTGGCTGGCTAGATTTGAATTTAGATAACACCAAAATAGTGATAAAATGTTCGAGAAATGAAATTATTCTTGTATAACCTGGGAAAATTGGAAAATTGTTGATTTCTAATTTTCCGAAAACCACATCAATGGAAAAAAATTTGAAAGACTTCAAAAATGAAAAAAACAACAAAGAAATATAATACAACAAACATGAGTAATCATGTGTAAATGGTGGCCAGCATTTGGGGTGTGCGAGTTCAAATTTGCATTTCTTTGACCTGACCAGTTGTTTATAAATTGTGACAAAAATTAAAAAATGCAAGCTAGTCAATAACTTTGTTTAGGTTCAGCTTACTGTTTGTTTTCCACTTCAAACCTGTGTAATTGAATTCCATTTACATTTCCAGTATGGCATGTTAATGCCATGTAAATGTAATGCTCCTATGGGATAAAGAATTGAATTTTTTGGCCAGCTGGAGAGATTTTGGAAAGTACTTGGCAAAGCTTGGCCAGTATTCACTAATAGCTCTGCAGCAATTTTTGTGGGAATAACTTGAACGGGTTTTTAAACCATGGTCACAAGTCACAACTATTATGGACCTATTACAAACAACATAGAAATTACCATATTGCAGAACTTCTGTATACCATGTTGTATTGGGCACAACTTCTCATATTTTTGTGCTGCTTTTGATAAACCATTCTCTTGTGTCAATTTTTTGTGAACATAATGTTTCTTAAAAGTTTAGCTTGTAACTAGAGGCTTCCATGAGCTTGAATCAATGTCTTGGTGCACTTACTTCATGTCACCATGCTTTTGAGTTGACTAATTTATTTCTTTACCTTTTGATTTTACTCAAAGCCTTCAGCATCTTGTAACTTCTATTTCATTCGTCTTGGCAAGTTTTGACTTCTGATTAGATTTAGACAATTTACTTTCTTTTCTTTTTCACTCAAAGCATAGAGATTTGAAGAACATGCTCCATAGGATTCATTTGTCATAACCTAGTAAGTTTCTTCATCCAGTTTCTCGAGTCATGATGGTTGGCATCTAGAAAGGCCTAACAATCCCTTCTTATGTTTTCTTGCAATATCTCAAGTTTTAATGGTCTGGGTAACCTTCAAGTCATCATTTTGAGTGCCATTTCCTCACTTTTGTTGTCGGATCTTACTTAGTGTACTTGGTACTGGGCATAAGCTAGCTTTTGATAGCTAACAAAAGAGCAGCACTCCCATGTTTATTATGTCAAAAGTCTCTTTGGTAGGAATTGAGTGCTGCAACAGCATCATTTTGTGAGGTGGATATACATTTATCCACCATGGAGGAGCTAGTAAAAAAACAAATATTACATTCATCCCCAATAGATGGCACAGTGGCCCTTGAAACTCTCTAAATAGAGGGGCCAAAGAAGTGGATAAATTGGGCTTGGTAGCTTGTTTTTTTGTCTTGGACTCGAACTCAAACTCATACTCAACACCTAGTCTCAGCAAATTGGAAAAAAACATGAAATTTTAGAGATCTTTTAAGGAGTTAAAGCAATTAGGCTTTGACTATGCACTTTTCATCAAATCACCTTTAAAGACATATTAAACTAATTACTTAGAAGCTACTTTGGTCACATACATGAGTACACATCTGACCATAGTTGCAAGGCTTGGGCTTGGCAAATTGAAAAGGCCATGAAATGTAAAAATCGTTTAAGGAGTTTAAGCTTTTAGCCACTTTTAGCCTTTTATTATGCACCGTTCACCAAATCAGCTTTAAAGACATATTAAACTGATAAGGCAGAAGCTACTTTGGTCACATACACAAAGTATATATTGATCAAATGAGTACAAAAGTGAATTTGAGTTTAAGGAAACAATATTTTTAAATGTTTAAATATTCTCAACTGTGTTAGCCTGTTAGGTGTACAAAAACTATGGATAATGATATACATCACATTAAAAACGGAAGTTGAAAGCACAACTATGGTTGTGAGTAGCCTACATCACTCAGCCCAATGTCTGCAGCTTAATGGTGGGTCCTATGCCCATGTCTAATATAGATTCCTCGGTGCTGATACGGCCATGATATCTTGTTAATGTTTGTAGCTTCAGTCAGATTATTCTAACCTTAAGCATTTGATATCTCCTTCTTTAGATAAAATGAGAATTATATGTTATATACATTATCATTATACATTTGATGATCTTATCAACTGGAGAATTCATTAAGATTCATTCTATAATTATTATTATTTGATAACCATGATAGTTATAATTGATAACTATCATACTTATCATTATTGATAACTAATATGAGTAAAAGTAATATCAATGTTATAGTTGATATTGTTATCAACTTTAATTGTTAATAATGTTGATAACAATACCAACTTAACATTATTGATTTGATTATCAAAAGTCGATTATGGTATCGACCAAATCAAAATATTACTTTATGTCGATTATGGTATTAACTATGAATCTGAATTATAATATTGATTAATCATTATTGATAATGATATCACTGTGATTATTATTATCAATAATGATAATCATATTTATATGATCATCAAAATACTTATATTGACTTCATTCTTATCAACGTAACAAACTTATCATTGTTACTGTCGACATATGTCGACAGTATCATTATTAACAACGATTCTGTTAAACATATGTTTGGACAAAAAATAGAATGAAAGCCGATATGTATCGGCTAGTAAAATGTTCAATGTTAATACGAAGATCGACATTAACAAGTCGATAATGAGGATCGACTTTGATAAACAATAACATGTCGATAATACAATTTGCTAAGTTGGTGAATTTTGATAAAAAGAATGTCTCACGAGGAGACATCACTCTTCGTGAGACACATAGTCTCACGAAGAGGTATGTCCCTTCATGAGACATCCTTGAAGAATATATATATTACATCAAATTCATTCGATGAAATCGATTATTAATAACAATGCAATTGAGCCTTAGTTTAATAAAGTCCTCTATACATATTGGTTAATAAGAAGATTATTTATATTATATTGATATTGATATATATTAAATAAGTGATTTGATATAATATCAATTTGGAGATCAATATATATAAAGATAATATTCTAAGGAGAAATTATCAAGATATACTTATATCTATCTAAAGATTAGATAACATTCTATTGTGAATTTATCTTAATATATATACATAATATTTTAAAGAATTACATACCCTAAATCTGACCAAACAACATGGTATCAAAGCTAGTCTAAGGAAGATTTGATCCGATTTCAAATCAAGAGGACAATGGAACTCCCATTTGTATCAATTCTATACGAAGATTAAAGATGGCAAATAGAGTTCGATTTGAGAGCAAACTTGATGAAGTATCTAGAGTTGAAGATGGTAAGTCAAAATCTATACTATATTCAACATTATCAAGTCAAGTCTCATCTAGTCCCTACGCCTGGGTAATTGATAGCAGAGCCTCTCGACACATAATCGGATTTAGAGAGCATCTAGACAGCCTATTAGAAGAATTAGACAAAGAAGTCACTATTGGGGATGATTCAAATTATCCAGTGAGAGGAATTGGGACCTGTACGATAAATCTAAAATCAGGCATATCTCTTCAACTTTCAGGAGTTCTGTTTGTACCAGGAATAAAGAGGAACCTGGTCTCTATCTCTACACTCGAGGACAAAGGATATAAGATCACTTTCATGGAAGGGAAAGTTTTGGCATGGCCCAAGAACTCTACCATCAAGAAGGCACACACTATTGGGATAAGACACAGATGTCTGTACAAACTATGCACTTCCTCACCTCAAGCTTTCATTCATGAATCCTCAAATTCTTGTGAGCTTTGGCACAGAATACTAGGGCACCTTCATTTTCATGGTCTTCCATCATTAGAGAAAATGGACACAGGTCTCCCAAAACTTCAACTTGAACATGAAGGAATTTGTAAAGGATGTGCCCTAGGTAAGAACATCAAAACTTCATTTCATAATGGTGAAACTAAATCTAAATATATCTTATAACTCATTCATTCTGATCTATGTGGACCCATGTCAGTGGCCTCTATAGGAGGATTCTTATATTATATTATCTTTGTTGATGATTTCTCTAGAAAGATTTGGATATATTTTTTAAAACATAAGGAGTTTGAAGAAATTTTAAGTTTAAAGAATTTAAAAGTTTAATAGAAAATATATCCGGAAAGAGAATCAAAACTCTTAGAACTGATAATGGGGGGGAATACACTTCATATATCTTTAAGAATTTTTGTACAAATGTTGGGATTAAGAGGAAGCTCACAGTTCCTTATAATCCTCAACAAAACGGGGTGGCTGAAAGGAAAAATAGAACTATTGTTGAGGTTGCTAGAGCCATGATGTATGATCAAAATATAGAAACATCTTTCTGGGCCGAAGCCTTTAGTACAACTGTATATATTCAAAATAGATGTCCTCACTCTAGTCTAGAAAACAAAACCCCTGAAGAAGTCTTCTTTGGAATCAAACCTGACATCAACCATCTAAGAATCTTTGGTTCTCCAGTCTACATACATGTACCTAAAGAGAAAAGATCCAAACTTGAACCTTTTGGAAGAAAAGGGATATTTGTGGGTTATAGTGAAACCTCCAAAGCCTATAGGATATTTATACCTGGACAAAGACAAATTGAGATCAGTAGAGATGTCACCTTTGAAGAGGATATAGCCTTCAAGAAATCCAAAAGCATACACGAGTCAGAAAATTCAAAACCATCCCAAAACATGGAAGAAGATCATACTTCTGAGATTCAGAGGGAGTCTCTTGAAGATGAATGCACTAATCCTGAGGAAGAACCCAAAATAAAAAGAAAAAAATCACATTGGTTTAGTAAGATGACTTAGGAAGCAGAGAGATTTACCTTACCTGAAGGAACCATCAGAGAAAGGAAGAAACTTGACAGGTACTCTAATTATGTTGCCTTAATGAGTGAGATCATTGAAGCAGAACCTTCTAGTGTTGAAGAAGCCACCAAAAGTCAAGCCTGGAAAGATGCCATGTCAGAAGAGTATTAGTCCATTATGAAGAATGATGTATGGGATATTGTGCCCAGACCTAAAGACAAGTCTACAATATCTTCTAAATGGCTCTTCAAAATCAAGCATGCTACAAATGGCAGCATTGAGAAATATAAGGCTCGATTTGTAGCCAGAGGCTTCTCTCAAAAGGAAGGTATCGATTATGAGGAAACATTTGCCCCAGTTGCAAGGTACACCTCTGTCAGGGCAATTATTGCTATTGCTGCTTCTAAAAGATGGAAGATTCATTAGATGGATGTAAAGACTACCTTCCTTAATGGGATAATAGAAGAAGTATACTTGGAACAACCTAAAGGGTTTGTTATACATAACAACAATTCACATGTGTGCAAATTAAAGAAGGCATTGTATGGGCTTAAGTAGGCTCCTCGAGCCTAGTACGAAAGGATTGATAAATACCTTCTAGGTCTAAACTTCTTCAAGAATGATGCAGATCCAAACTTATACTACAAGGTAATCAATGGTGAAATGTTAATTCTTGTACTTTATGTTGATGATTTACTAATCACAGCAGAAGATCACCTAATCACAAAATGTAAGAAAGATCTTGCATCAGAATTTGACATGAAGGATCTAGCACTTTTACATTACTTCCTTGGGTTAAAAGTGTGGCAACAAGAGGATAGCATTATTCTAAATCAAGGGAAGTACACTATAGACATTCTAAAGAGGTTTGGAATGATGGAATGTAAGCCCATGGCAACACCTATGGAAACAAATTTACACAAGCTAAAGACAACAACAGTTGACTCAGAAAGTACAAATCCTACTTTATACCGACAAATAATGGATCCTTGATGTATTTGGTTACACAAGACTAGATATTTTTTATTATGTAAATGCCTTAAGTTAGTTCATGTGTGAACCAAAGCAGATCCATCTAGTTGCAGTTAAACATATTCTAAGGTATCTTCGAGGAACAATTAAGTATGGTCTCAAGTACACCAATGTTGACCTGAACCTTCATAGGTACACTGATTCAGATTGGGCTGGTTGTGTGATAGATAGAAAGAGTACATCTGGGTGCTGCTTCAATTTAGGATCAGCTATGATCTCATGGATCAATAGGAAACAATCCTCAGAGACACAAAGTTCTACAGAAGCTGAGTATATTGCAGCATCCATGGGAGCAAAAGAAGCAGTATGGCTTTGTAAACTTTTACTGGGATTGTTTGGTGAACCTACGAATCCTACCATTATTCATTGTGATAACCAGAGTTGTATAAAACTCTTAGTGAATCTAGTATTCCATGTCAAATCAAAACACATTGAGATTCCATACCACTATATCAGAGATATGGTAGATAGAAATGTGATTCAATTGGAATATTTAAGTACAGATGAACAAATTGCAGACATTCTCGCCAAACCATTAGCCAAGGCAAAAGTTGCTCATTTCCGTAGGAAACTGGGTATGGTTGAAATGTAATTATTAAATTTAAGATTTATTCATTTGTACTTATATTAAGATGTTTAATGTGTAAACTCTACTTGTCATGTGTGTGACTCCATGACTTTATGGGCCCTGGGATATTCTTTGAAAGGTGACGACTTTTCAAAAGATAAACACTTATGTAAACCCAATATCATGATGGATATCATGTGACTTGATATCCATGGACGACATATCATGATGATGAATAAAACATTATGGTAGATATCACGAAACCTGATATCTATGGATAAGCCATAATATTTAAAACTATCATGATGGATAATATGTGTGAATAATATCCGTATACCATGACTTGATATCTTTATGATAGGCATCATGTGAAATGATGCCAGTGCACATATCATATAGATTTCCATATAGAGTGTTGATGAATATCATGTGACTTGATATTCGAGAATCCACCATCTCTCCTAATATCACAATGAGGTGATATTTCTCTTGTAGATCTATTGAAGGATAGAATTAATCTTCCCTAGCTAAGAGGGAGTGTTAATGTTTGTAGCTTCGGTCAGATTATTCTAACCTTAAGCATTTGATATCTCCTTTAGATAAAATGAGAATTATATGTTATATACATTATCATTATACATTTGATGATCTTATCAATTGGAGAATTCATTAAGATTCATTCTATAATTATTATTATTTGATAACCATGATAGTTATAATTGATAACTATCATAGTTAGCATTATTGATAACTAATATGAGTAAAAGTAATATCAATGTTATAGTTGATATTGTTATCAACTTTAATTGTTAATAATGTTGATAACAATATCAACTTAACATTATTGATTTGATTATCAAAAGTTGATTATGGTATCGATCAAATCAAGATATTACTTTATGTTGATTATGGTAATAACTATGAATTTGAATTATAATATTGATAATGATATCACTATGATTATCACTATCAATAATGATAATCATATTTATATGATCATCAAAATACTTATATCGTCTTCATTCTTATCAACGTAATAAACTTATCATTGTTACTGTTGACATATGTCGACAATATCATTATTAACAATGATTCTGTTAAACATATGTTTGGACAGCAAATAGAACGAAGGCCGATATGTATCGGCTAGTATAATGTTCAATGTTAATATGAAGATCGACATTAACAAGTTGATAATGAGGATCGACTTTGATAAACAATAACATGTTGATAATGCAATTTGCTAAGTTGGTAAACTTTGATAATAAGAATGTCTCACAAAGAGACATTACTCTTTGTGAGACGTACGTCCCTTCGTGAGACATCCTTGAAGAATATATATATTACATCAAATTCATTTGATGAAATCGATTATTAATAACAATACAATTCAGCCTTAGTTTGATATTGAGATATATATATAAAGTCCTCTACATATTGGTTAATAAGAAGATTATTTATATTATATTGATATTGATATATATCAAATAAGTGATTTGATATAATATCAATTTGGAGATCAATATATATATAACGATAATATTCTAAGGAGAAATTATCAAGATATACTTATATCTATCTAAGATTAGATAACATTCTATTGTGAATTTATCTAATATATATACATAAAATTTTAAAGAATCACATACCCTAAATCTGATCAAACAACAACATATCTGTGTGTATCAGTGACATCAACATCCAAGTGACTTGCTTGTGCTTTATCGTCCTTTGTGATGGCTTCTTCCTCTACCTGAAGATTACCCTCATCAAACCATACAAGGTCATCCTCACTAAAGACAGGATCCTCAAGCTTGGTGTTCCAATCGCCACGAATTACATTAGAATCATTAGTCAGACGGTGCGACTTGATTATCTATTGTTAATGATTAAGTATTAAATTAAAATTTCTTTTATTCTTTTTTACAAATTAATTTTTGAATATTATATTTATACATCAGTTGCACTGCCATTCCCCCACCATTTCGAAAACATGTACCAATGTCTTGGCATCTTGAAACTTTGTGGACTAATAGGTCAGACTGCTACATGATAGAGCCTGATCTAATGGAAAACCAACACACTTCGTAGAATTTGGCGATTTGCCTTTTATGATTTACCTATCTCTCAAACTCTTGTGTTTTGCCATGCCTTCTAAACTCTGCCTTAACAGACGCATACCACAGGTCATTCTTGCAAGGCCAAGCTAAAAGAAATGATATTCGCGAATTGGGACAACAGCAAATATGTAATGTCCTTGTTGGATGACAACCTACTATGTTGGCTAAACGTTGGTCGACATTCCTTTGTTGTTTTGGCAAGTGTTTACCTAAACCAGATGGTGTTGTGTCGACCAGTGTTAAGAGTGGGTTTTACGTCCCATCAAAGTGCCAGCATAGGCCAGGCCCCTTTTATGTGGCTGTCGGTTCCACCTTTTGGTTCGGGTACACACCTGCCAGCATGATGAAGGAATGTCTGTCAAGGTTTAGCCAACATACTAGGTTTTCATCTAGTAGAGACATCACCTGCCCAACATGGTATGTGGGGCTCGACCTTAATGTAATGTCCCAATTTTGACAAGCTTGAAAAAGTTAAATTTTTAATTATTTATTTTATTATGTTGTCTAAAGTTAAATTTGGCAACTAATTTTAATTAATAATTACTTAATTTACCAAGATTTTGGAGTTAAACTAAAATATTAATAAAATTAGTTTATGGGCTCTTAATCTATTGTCTAGAATATTTCAAAATTGGTTACAAATGACAAATTCTAGAAGATTCATTAAATTTCTATAAAAAGTGATTTTTGGGAAGAATTGTACATGTTGAATTTTCGATTTTGAGAGGAAGCTTGTCTATAAAATTGCTGGGACAAAAACCCTTAGTGATTTGGTTGATTGGATGGAAACCCAACATGACTCTTGAGGTGGATTCATGGTGGAATTCACATTTGGGCAAAATTTGTAAGTCTCTATCCGAGACAAACTTATGAGTTTATTGATTGAAGATTGGGATACCTACAAAGGAGTTTGTGATTAAAGGTTGGAGTTTTCTTCAGCATCTGATGCCAAATCGAAGAGGATTATTTCTGGCTGAATAATATTGGTTGGGATGTCATTTTCTGCTACAAGTAATACTTTTCCTTGGTATTAATATCCTTTAGCCTGCCGTGATGGACACCTGTAGGCAAGTCGTGCATTCCCAACCAAATCTGGGTGATTTTTTAATTATTTTCTGTTGAGGTTGATGACCTTGAACACCATGTATGAGAAGAACATATAGCTGGGTGTATTTCTCTTTTTCTGGGTGATTGATTTCCAAACCCAGTCATCTACATTGCCATAATTATATCAGACATTAGGTTTCATTTGCTGGCCAAAGTGCAATTTAGCAGCACATGGGAATAAAATGTTAGGTCGCCAGAATTTCTGAGGGTGAGCAGGCCCTAAAACATCCAACATCAGTATTCTGCAACAGGTGGATTGCTAGGAGTGTGATCACTGAATTTCTGAATTGCCATACCAATTCACGGTCCTTCACTAATTGGCTAAGCTCTGAAACATCTGTAGTGGCTAGGCCGATTCCTCTGTTGTGAATATTGAAATCAAAGCTCATGGTTAGTGCATAAAGCCCAAAATCTAAAGGCTGTTCAATGTATAAGGTGTTGTCTTCATCAAGCACCCAGAATTAACATTTTGCTGCTCATTAAGGACAGATAATCAATTGCAGATTTATTTCTGTTTTTTTATGTCATGTCCCCATTTTAAGATAAAATTTTAATAATAATTAAATAACAGAATATTATTCAATAAATGATGATATATTACAATTAATATTAAAATATAATAAATAAGAAATAATAATAAAATACTATTATAATATAAATAATAATTAAATGAAATATAAATAATAATAATATGATATAATCTATTATCAATAAAATAAGATTTAAAATAAATAAAAATTAAATAATAATAAAATTACAATGAACGAATAAGTAAATAAAATTAACTACAAGAGACAATATTGTAGAAAGTATGTTACCTTTCTAACTAGGATTTAGTAATAAATGATTAATAAACATAAAATAAATAAGTAAGTAAATAATATAAATTGACCAAATCTAATGAAAGGTCAAGAGATATGTAATAAAGAGATGTGACTCCTTCAAAATAAGATATAAAAGGGAGGAGAGTTCATTTGAAAAAAAAGGGAAGAAAAAGGAGGAATGTGAAGAAAATAAGGAAGTTACCTTTTCAAAAGGTAGCAATGATGAAAGGATGTGACTCTTTGAAATTGTTTTAATTATGAATGGTTGTGACTCTTCAAACATAGTTGTAGTTATGTAGTGTTGTGACTTTCTGAAAGGATTATGATTATGAAGGGTTATGACTCTTTGGAAGGGTTTTAATTATGAAGGGTTGTGACTTTTCGAAAGGATTGTGATAATGAAGGGTTGCGACTTTTGGAAAGGATTGTGATTTTTTGAAACAACTATGATTATGAAGTGTTGTGACTTTTGGAAAGAGGGTCAATTATGAAGGGTCATAACTCCTCCCGATTTAGATGAAAAGGCATGACCTTTCAATCATATAGGTGGACAAACACAATCTATTAAGACCATGTCCGATGCATCTATTCTTGGAATCAACCAATACACGATTATAACAGGAAACTAGGATAAGTGATATGAAGGGGACATTACATTTTAGCTCTGTGAATTAATGGTGCAGTTAAGTAAATAAAAGGTTGTTTCAAATTCAGACTATGGTTATGTATAGCTATTTTGTTATGAAATCTACCATCAATTGAAAGAACATTACAACTTTGTTTTCAATATGCCATGCACTGTTATAAAATTAAACCAATATAAAATTGAATAAACAAACCTGCAATAAAACCCTTCTTTTCCAGAACTATGCAAAATGTTTGACAAATTTGTATGAAGAGGGATACACATTTTTTGTGAAATTATAGTGGTGTTCTTACTCTTGAGACTTCAGCTTTAATACCAAGCAAGGTAACCACTATGCCAAAAGTTCGGTCTAATGGTGAATGTGCCCAGTGGCATTAAGAGTGGTTTTTTCATCCCATCAAAGTACTTGCACAGGTCAGTCTCCTTCTGGACATGTCGTTCTTGGCCCCATCATCTGCTTGGGCACATGCCTGCTAGCACAATGGAGGAATGTCCGCGGGGTTATACTTATAGCCAACATACCTGAGATGGTCAAAAAGATAATCAGCAAGCTCATTGTGGTTTGTGACTGACTCCGTTGTTTTATAAATGTTGTTTGTTCTGCTGGCAGTTCACCAGCTCCCCAATGATGGGAGGTCATTTATTCTTATGGAGACAAGCCTGGTGATATCAGAGCACAAGCTAAAACCAACATTGGATCTGAGCAGCCTGTGAGACTCAAGAAAAATTCAAAAATACATTCTTAGGGTTTCTTATTCTAGTTGATCAACTACGACAGTGACTACAGTGCAAGATCCTGATATGTTGCATCTCTGCTTACTGTTGCTGACAAATTTCCTGGGCTAGGGTTAGAGTAGTAGTTTTTATGGAATTTCTTTGCACCTATTGTATGCCAGCTCTAGTAGTTTTAGCTTCTTTTACTTGGGACTTACTCTGTTCCGTTGATTGGAAGGATCTGAATATTTTGTTAGCTCTGTAACAATATTCATCCTTTTACTGGTCCAAAATGTTGGATATACTGGTCCAATGCATTATAATATATCTTTAATAAAATTGATTTTGCAACTATGGGAGTTGATTACATATTTGTTAATTCAGTCGGTCATTTACAGTCAAATCAATTCTGATTATTCTAGTCTCTAAAATAAGTTGTCGGAAAAGGTCTGACAATCTCACTCTTGGTTGCTGTTTTCGGGAAGAATTGGAAATTCTAGGACACAATGAATGAGCTGTATGCATTGTCTTTCTTGTGAATACCCACTCATTCTTGAAATGTATGCTAAGGTGTGTTTTTCACAAGGAAAACAATGCATGCAGTTCGAATGGAGAACTCAAGTGATAATTAGCCTCCTGATTGTGCACCATTTTTAATGTAAGTTAGGTATTTTTCTCATTTTGAAGAGTTGTTTAGTGTTGCTACCCTGTAAGTTGTATATACTGTCATGCCTTCTGTTCAGTTGAGAAATCCTTCCCTTGTAGATAAAACTGTGATGGCTTATCTTACTTTGGAATATGATCATGAACATTTTGTTATTGTGATGCTTTTTTAATAGGTCTAGGTAGAATTCTTGTAATACTGGCATCTTTTCTATTCACCGGGCCATTTGTAACAGTTTGGTGCATTTGTTTGTGTCATAATTCTTTGTACTGTTTATTGTTTGTATGCTAAATTAGACCATACCCATATGATATTGGGTCTAATATGTTTTGATAGATGCAGCTTATATTTTTTCAGTGCTGATGTTATTTGACTTGATTGGGTCCTATATGACCCTCATAGTGAAGCATTCTTGTAAAAATAGAGATGGCTGACAGGGGGTCTAGTATAAATAGAATGCTACTGTATTGGGGATTCCAACCAGGGATAGTATACAATATGAAGGCCATTTAGGTCACTTATCCTGTTCTCATGAAGATAAAATTGCTTATGAGCACAAATTTATTTGGAAAAGTTAAAAGCAGCTAGGCATTTTTTGAATTCCTTTGCCGTTGAAAACTCAGCTTGCGGTTTTTAGGTGAATAAGAGGTAATTGCTAGAGGTGTTTCCCCTGTCACTCTTTTCAAAGCATCATTCTTCTCTGACAGATGCATATGGCCTCACGTCAGTAAGTTGCATGTGTAACTACCAGTTCTTGCAATGTTAACAACTGTTAATTTATTGGAAATTTCTCTTATCTAATGTTAGTCATCTGCTTATGCTTTTGTCCTGAGTTGCTGGTTTGGGTTAAGGTTCAGCTTCAGCATTGATGAATTTGGCTATAAATTATTTATAAAATATTATAAATTTATAAAAATAACCATAATTGGCCCAAAATATACAAAATTAAATACAAAACACAGCTGATAACTGATTATTCAATATTAATTGTCAATTGTTAAAGATAGATCAAAATGGTTTATTTTAGGGCAACTGCAAATGGAAAATCAATACAAATCACCATTTTCCTCTTTCACTGAAACCAGCAACATTATCTGCTAGTTCATTAGATGCACAAGCAGCACAAGTGTGTGATGTCACCTTCGGGGATATTCTTTTATTTTGCCCTAAATTCACAATTTCTTTTATTGGGCACAAGCATAACATTCATCTCAAGGTGGCGTGCTTGGGTCTCGTGAACTTGGAAGACAGGCCATCCTTCCTATTCACAATCTGTTTCTGTAAAATTCAAAATAGATTTTTAAACAAATCTTTTATTACATATAATTAAGAGGAACATTTAGATTATTCACAAATTTCAAGTTCAACAATTGCTGCCAATGTTACTTATAGCATGAACACATACATGCATGCCTATAACTTAATTTTATTCACAGCAGTTAACTTTAATCTATTTGCTGCTTTTGGATATTTACTTCTGCTCTTAGTCCAGATCAGATTACTTCTTTTCTTATCTCTTTCTTGCTCATTCATTGCCCCTCCAAAATCAGGCTTCAATTCCTTTTATACCCCTTAAATTGGGAAGGGTTACATCTTTTTGAAGGGATACCCCTCTTCTTGTGCACCTGCTGCCTTTTCGTTACATACGCTGCCCATTGATAATCAATACTTAAGGTAGTGCCAAATCCAAGTTAATAGTTAATATGTCTTCAAGGGAAGTGCCAACCCTTGTTTACTGTTCTCTGCTTCTTCTTATGTGGTGATTGATATTGTTATTATTTTTTAATCTTCTCTTACACTGGCGGACATGACACAGTGCAACTCGTCTAGCTGCTCTTGTTTTGTGTGTTGTTAGTGACTTAGAAGTCATGCCTTATTTTTTTCTTTTTTTTGCCCTCTTCATAAATATTTGACATTTTGTATTTATTGGGTGGGTTCTCCCTGGGATTCTATCCTGGGCCTTAGTAGGTCTTGTTGTTACTTGGAGTTGGGATGTACCCCAGCCTCAGAAGAACCCTTGTCAAACCAAGGCCAGAACCAGATTGGGATCCATATTCGGTATGGAACTGTAGGGGTTTTGCTAGGGCTCTGGCTGAACTTGCAAACGAAGGTTTTGGCATTTTCCTTAAATTGATGGTATCTCAAATTCAATTATGGCATTCATATATCAATTGAATGTGTGCTGTTCTTTCATTGATCATAGTGCCAATTCTATATGCTGTATGTAATAAATATTTCTACTTTGGTCTCTAAGAAACTCTGTCTCTACCTAAACAAGTATAGTAAATTAGTAATTGTATTTTCACACTAGTGTTTGTGTCTACCTTCATATAGATCTGTTAAGTGATACTTTTTGAAATTAGGAAAACATGTCCTGTTGCAGGAGTTAGCTTCTCTGCTATGGAAGGAATCTTGGGAATATACTAAGAGTCCTTTGGCACAAAAGGGTTCTCCTCTTCAAGGTCCACGCATTAAGCTTATTGAGCAAGTGCACAAGCTTTTCTCAGAGACCAAGGAGCACACCTTTGAATCAAAGGTCGCAGAAGAACATGCTAAATTGCTCAGGTATGCACCCTATGGAAAGACATTTGTATTTTCCTGTATTACTATTAACTGAAGTTTCTGTTCTATAAGAACTCTTGATGTTCTGACTCTCTGTAGGCTACAACATGAGCTAGAAGCAACCACCAAACAATCTATATTTGTTGACTCAAGTGTTAGCGACACGATCCGGACATGTATTGTACTAGGCAATCATCGAGCAGCTGAGAAGATAAAGAGCGAATTCAAGGTTTGCTGACTGAATGCTATTTTCTCTCAAAGTCTTCTTCAGTAGTATATTTCAATAATTATAATTCTTGTGACAGGTTTCTGATAAACGCTGGTACTGGCTGAAAGTATTTGCCTTGGCAACTACAAATAATTGGCTTGCTTTAGAGAAATTTTCCAAGGAGAAAAAACCACCAACGGGTAATCCCTGTGCCATGTATTTTTCTATGACTCTTTTAGCATCCCATCAAGAACATTGGCCTTAGATATTCTTTTCTTGAAAATAACCCACCTGTTTAAATGTATTAAATTCAATTTTCCAATTACTAAACGTGTGCAATCGTGCAGGCTACAAGCCATTTGTGGAGGCTTGTATTGAAGCGGGAAATAAGGATGAGGCATTGAAATACATTTTAAAACTTGCAGATCCTCATGAACGTGCCGAGGTTTGTGACACTGTTAATAATATTTATTTGACAATGTATATCAGCCGTCAATCTGATGCTTTTGTTTTCTTCTATTCTAATTTCATTCTAAACCTGTTTTTGTTACAATTCCCAAACTTTTAAATTGAAATATGATTTTTCTTCAGGCCTATGCTCGCATAGGTATGGCCAAGGAAGCTGCTGAATCTGCTTCCCAAGCAAAGGATGGTGAACTGCTTGGGCGATTGAAACTAACTTTTGGGCAGAACACAGCAGCCACTGCTCTTTTTGACACTTTACGAGATCGCTTGTCTCTACAGGGTGGTGGTTAGATTTTTGTGATGGTCTAATGTCAAGCCCTTGTTTTATTGAAGTAACAATCCCGTGTCTGGATTTTCTGACAAACTTATTGCAGAGACAGAGAAAGCTTGAGTGATGAGGTTAGAAACATTCTTGTTTGCGTATATTGATCAAATATCATGAGGGTTTCTATCGAGTTGTAAGTTCTGTGAGATAGCACTAAACTGAATAGATTCATAGGCCTCAATTTATTTTGAAGAACAGGATATGTATGGAAGTGAAACTGGTAAAGATATTGGGGAGGTAACTGTGCCATGGAAATGTTGATTTACAAACCATAACAAATGCTGTAAAGCAATTCAGCATCCTGGTACTTAGGAAAGCTGTTGGTTATTTATCTGAGTTCAAGGCTATTCTTTTCTAGGCCCCTCCAATGGTGCTGTAATCCGCAGGCCTGGATTTCGTGTAAAAATAATTGTTTGCGAGTGTATAAGGGACAGACCGATGTTTTATTGAGCCTGCAATATTAAGCCGTTTTTTGTCCTTTGCATATTCGAATCAAAAAATGATCCTCTGTCCAAACTGTTTACTAAAGTTTTGATAATTTCATTTTCAAAATGTTTAGCAAGATCCAACAGAATCTGTTGTATTTAGGAATAGTGAAAGTTAATTTTTTCTATTTGATATCTGCAATTGGAAATCTCTCTATGCTGAAGATGATGCATTTTCAAGGGTTGGTATTTTCCTTCTCATTGGATACCCTGATTTGGTCCTATTCACACCGTGTTAATTTCTATCGATAGTCTCTTATATGCATTTGATGACTATTTTTGCAGATTTCTTTCGATAGAATCTTATGTGCATTTGATGACTATTTTTGCAGTTTGTTAACTTGTTTAGATGGATATCTATTTCGTATGGCTTGCACACACTTTTTTCTGGCAATTATACTCAGGGAAGAGTATAAAAATCCATCAAGAAATAAAGCCTTGAACTTACCATTCTGTCACAGTACCGATTTCATTGAAGTTGAGCTGATGAAACAGGCTCGCGAATAGCACGGTTATTATGAATCACAGTGTCTCTTAAAAGTATAACTGGTTTTACTTTTTGCCAATGGTAATGCTAATGTCATGTAGACCTGAGAAAGGCATTTTGGGCTTATACTGAGCTAGGGTGGTATTATAAAGTCCGATTCAAATGGTATACAAACCTGCTTTTTGCCTGCTATGAATTCTTTTTCAAAATACCTTTCTAATTCTCATGTGAGCTCTGTAGATGACTTGCTTTGAATGTAGAAGAGGGCAGCCTATGTACATCTCATTGAACAATGGCCAGGAAAATGGAAAAGCCAAATTTTTATGAACTTCCAGAGGGGGTGGTATTATAATTCCAAATAAGTGTCTCGGTGGTCCTAAAAAGACATCTTTACCTTTCACGTCGTTTAGGAAACCAGTTATCTTTTATTGGTTTCCCTTGTCAAATAAATGCAGATGGTTGCATAGTAGTGGATCGAGTATAAAGTGTCTTAAGCATTTTTAGAACAAGCTTAAAAATGATTGAAGTGTTGCCCATGAATGAGCATTTGTAGTTTATAGTTTATACTGTTGTGTCTACAATGAAGCCAATTCATTTATGTGTACCCATAAGTCTGAATGTTTCCTGGAGGGTAATTGTTTAGGATTAGCAACACATGGCTTAGCTTTAATTTTAGGGTAATTGTTTAGGATTAGCAACACATTGGCTTAGCTTTAATTTAGTAAAAACTAAATCAATATCTTTTATATAAAAAGCATATGATTTGATCATTCATTTAGGGAGAGACATTCTACAATGACAGCAAGGGGGGGTATGATGGCTTGAACATGTTAATGTGAGTGTGCTCATTATTTTTTTACCTTTTACTTTAAATTTGACAACCATTTACATGCCACAATATCAATACTAGTATAGATATCTTAAATATATCTATAAAAAGAAATGTCCAAAAATATCAATTGGAACTACTTTATTGTACTTAAAATTATATTTGCTATATAAAAAGACATACTTTTTTTTATGCCTAAATTGTTTTTTTCCACATTTTTATTCTAATTTATAAACTTGAACTATTTACATCTAGCTTTTTATATATAAATTTTAAACCTCTAATCATTATTTAAAAAAATCATTAAAAAAATATTTTCTAACTAAATTGATTTGTTTTTGTCTAACAATATTAAAAATTATATTTGTTATATATTGTAATTATGAAATTATGGATTATTATTTTTTTATTTTCTATTATATAATTCTATCTAAAATTTATAATTTTGATATGGGCATATCTTTGTTTTTTTGTGTTGTTTATTTTAGAAATATTATGTTATAATTAATAAATATTGTGATATGTAAATGGTTATCAATTTTAAGGCGAGTCTTACACTCCACCCCTTGTCATTGTAGAATGCTCTCGAGAATGCTCTACATTGTTAGTTGAATAATTTTGTATAGCTTATACTACATAAAAATATAATTCCGTCAATGTGATATTTCAATTTATTTTAGATCAAGGGAATGGACTTTTCAGTCTAGGTAAGTTTTCTTATCTACTTATTAACATATTTGATGTAATGTGTATTCTATATGATTGAATTCTAAACAACAGATTATAGTCTAGATGCAAATATAATTGAATTATAAACTCATTTCCATCATAACCCTTATTATTTCACAAAGGATCATAATGTTGTATGTCCCTTGAACTAAACCCTTAACTATAATTGAATTGAAATTCTAACTAAACCATAAGAGTAACCTCTTTCATCAAGCATGATAATCGATTTTTCATTAATAACTTTTATTATCTAGATATGGAATTAAGATCATCATTTGAGAAGTGATAAGAGGTTATCTTAATGGTGAATAAGTTTGAAGTTGTATTAGGTAGTCAAAGATTTGCGTTGCTTCCTGATGTAGCCCAAACCCTTCAAAATAATAACTCAGAAAATTACACAACACAAAAGTTTCAGAATGCCAGATTCTTCATTAAACTTTTCCAACTCTACCCTGCCTCTACAATGAAAGAAAAACAACTACTTATTACAATTTCAAAAATTACCATATTTGACAGATTTTCGGGAAAAAATAGATTTTTTCATTTTTGGTAATTTTCAAAACCCATCCTACGAATCTTGATTTTTCCCAAGAAAAGCCCCCAACTAAGGCAAGATGAATTGCCAACTAATCTACGAAATCAAGAATATGATTTCGGATTTTATTACAAAAATAACTTTCTAAAAAATTAGAAAAAAACACAAAAATCCAATTTCGGAGGCCAAGATGATATTTCAGGCTCCCGGAAAAATGTCACAACAGCCACCAATCGAGCTGAGCTCATCAGCAATCCAAATAGCTCATCACGCAACTGCCTGTAAAATTTCAACCAAAACCCACATCTGAGTCAAAAGTTATGACCCTCGGAAGTAAATCTCGACCAAAACCCACATCTGGGTCAACAACCTTGATCCTCAGATGCTCCTGCATCACTTCCTCTTCTTCACTATATTGAACATAAAATTCAATCAAAACATCTATGGTATTGGATTTAGTTGAGACATTTTGTCAAATATGTGTTGTTCATTCTAATATCTTTACAATCCTCATACATCTGAATAAGTTTAGTGATTGAGTTTGAATAGGGTTAACATCACGATTAGAGTCCAATTAGGATTAGTGTTAGTGTTCAATTATGATTTATTTAATGCAAGGACTAGGATTAGGTTTAAACTTGACACTCAAGTAGAATTAAGGTTGTAATTAAGATTAAAGTTACTGTTTAATTTGGCAAGTTATATTTTACATTAAACTAAGCTAAATGCTCAATTACAATTATAGTTAAAGTTAAATTAGAATAAGGTTTCACCCACAGATTAAGGATTCGTTTAGATTTCAATTAGAATTAAAAGTTATATCTCTCAACATTACAATTTTTTTAATATCAAGATGTAAAAATTATTTGATATACAAAGTGCACAAAAAAAATAGTAAATTTGAGAGTCCAACAATCACGGGAGAAACATTTAAACAGATTATAATAAAAATATTACAATTTGTTTAATTGATTAAAATCATACCATCCACCTATGGATAATAAACAACCCGCCAGAGTCAGCAACATATTTACACCCCTCGTATGCCGGGTGATTAGACAACCCGATTGGACAATATGCTGGCAAAATATGTTATTATCTATGTTCAGTCTTTATATTATACCATAACTTTGGGCAAAATATATTATTATTTCAAGTTTAAATAATTATTTTTATATTATATTATTTTTAATTAAATAATTAATTTCATATTATATTATTTAATTATTTACTTTTATTATAATTATAGTTTAAATATTATTTATAATATTTAATATTAAAAAATATAAATACATTAACATATATGAATATTTAAAAATAAATATCTAATAGAATTGGTTAAGATTTAGATGGCTGTTCATAAACAACTTTGAAATTTATTAATATCAAATAATTTTTTTATAAATATTTTTATAAATCTTATTTGTTAAAATAATGAATATATATTTTCTAATTTTATTTTTCATATAAAGGGGTTTGAAAGGATATAATAATTTTGAAATTAAAATAAATAAATTATATTTTAAAAATTATTTTAAACTCTCCATGTGTTAAGTTTTGTAGCATGCACCTTCTAATTCAGATAAAAATTTGCCTACAAATTTTACCCATTTTCCCCTTGTTCACATATATTGTTGAACATCAATGTGAAATCTTTATTACAATGTTTTATATCTTTGACACATACATATTACATTGAGATTAAATAGCCACGACATATAGATATCCAATAATGTAATACAAATTAAAACTTTAATAATAATATTATTATATAATATAATTTCAGTGAGGTCGACAAGAGGAGGTTGTAATTGAAGGGATAAAGGTGAGTAGGCAGAGGCCATTGTGGTTCGACATGTATATGGGAGGAGATGAGAAGGAAGAATAATATTCCTGTGGGCATAAACATAATCATCAAAAGAGGGTTGCATCTTGTTGTTTGAGGTTGGGCATTGGCCGTCTAATTCTTAATATGAATGTTCAACAATAGACAAGTGTTATAGTGAAATTAGTGCCTAGACTGAAAATGGACGGAGATCCGATCACTGTAGAACCTGATTCCTTGAAAAAAAAAGCTAGTCGTATTTTATATGAGATGTATGTTTTATTATAAACAAAAATACTTTGTTAATATTTTTTTTTCAAAAATTTTCTAATGAAAAAATACTAAATATAATTATATCTTTATTGAATATTTATTAGCATATCTATATTTTAAAAAAATTATGTAAAATACATTGATAAATGTCATTTTTAAGATACAATATAAATAAGTTTGGTTGAGAGATGGGTTCATGTTACCTTTAGAGTTATGATTAGAGTTTAAATCGGTTTGTGTCTACAAAATACTAATAAGTATAAATTTATCAATTCTAATAAGTATAAATAAAATATGGATTTTAAATTATTTTATCTCTTTATAAATAAATGTCTATATGATTATTTAAATTTTTTTAAATGTCTATAAATGATTATATATAAAAAAATGTTTTTACTTTTATTGGTATATATTTATATTATCATTTTTATATATTAAAAAGTCATGGAAATGATTATACTTCTAAATTTGTTGTTAAGCATAAATATTTTTTTCAAATAAAATGTTTGATATTTACTTTTTTAATCCATAATTTTTTTTGTAATTATTAATATTTATATGTTTGTGTACATATGTAATAATTTAGATAGATATTAACAAGAGAACAACTTCAATATCTAAACTAAATAGGTCAAGAGATATTAGTGAAGGCACTTCAAGATATCTCTCAAGGTCTTTTAGGATATCTATGCTAGTTTTGAGATGATATTAAGAAGTGATGTTTTAAGTTGACATTTAGTATGATAGGTGATATAATTATTATTTTACTCAGTATGATCTTCTTCGACAATGAATTATTCTAGAAATACCAATCCTTTGCACCAAAGAACATCAATGTATCATATTTCTATCATGTAGACATGAATGTACACACTCATGTCCTAAATATCAAAACATACATTTTGAAAGGAAACATTAGAATAGAGTACAGTTTGTCCACTATGTAACATTAACAATAATAATTTTAAAATTCCTAGTTATTAGTAAATAAATATGATGAAAATATATAAATTTTAATTTACTAATAATTTTTGGCTAATTATAACTTTATGTATGACATATAATGATCATTAGAAATATTGGTCATTTTTTTTAAATTTATTTTTTTATTTATATACTAATATTAAGTCTGGAATATTTCTACTTTCACAATTTAACTTTCTTCTAATGTTATTCTCGTCAATTTTCATAACCTTAAATTTGTAAAATATTCACATGTTACCATTAAAGACTTTAAAGTATTGTAGCAACATTTAATAAATGATGGGATTACTCATTTATGAATCTTATTATTAATTGTGTTCTATTTAATTCAAGTGGGATAGGGCCTGAACATGATAATAAAAGTAACATCGAGTTTGAAAAGATGACACAAAAAGAATTCACAATAAGTGATTTCAGACAACTAGCAAACTAAACTAAGCAAAAAATAAAACCAGAACTAACATCAACAAAAAACCAGCAAACCAAGCCAATAGCCTTGCACTACTTAGGGAGCATAGGAACCCCTTTACACTCTTGATTTAGCTCCTTCATCTTGTCCAGGGCCTTTCCACTCTTCAGTTAGCTCCTTCATCTTGTTCAGGGTCTTTCCACTCTTCATTTAGCTCCTTCATCTTGTCGAGGGCATCACGTGTGAGAGTAACCTACAAGCTTTCCTCTCTCTTTATGCGTTTAACCTTTTTTCCCTCCATATTATGTTGAATTATATATTAATTTTTTATTATGATAAAATAATTAATGATAATATTTGATACTTTCAACCATTCAAAATTATCTTTAAAAGACACTTAATCATAATAATTAATAATAATCAAACTCAATTTTAATCAAATAAAATTGAAAGCTATAATTATTATTTCAATTTAATCTAATATAGATTAACTCAATTCTGATTTGAATATAATCAATATAGATATTTAAATTAAAAAAAAGAAATTAATTTTTAATATATGTTTCTTATTGGTGTATAAATTTTGTACTATTACAAGATATTTTTTTTTATATTAACTATATAATAATTTAAAAGAAGCTTAAAATTAAATTTCTTTTATTTTATATTTCAAAGTTCTAATTTTTCATACATTATTAAAATAGGAAAATACAAATATCATAAATAATCAAACAAATTTTAATAATAATCTATATTGAAAAAATATAAGAGATTCAACAAATATTTAAAAGACTCAAATTCTTGTAATATATTTGCAAACTTCTTAATTAAGTATGTTTTATTCCTATTTGTAAAACAATATAAATATAAATATTTAGGGTAGCAAATTTGAAGGTATGACAATTATATGTGATTATAATTAACCTATCCTCTTAAAAATAAAATTACACTTTGAAGTCTTTTTGAAAATATAAAGTAAAAATAGGAAAAAATTACCATTTTTACTGTACTATATTCCTCTTAGAACAATGTTTCTATTCAATCAATTAATTTTAAAATTTGTAATCCGTTACTAACTAAAAAGAAAACAAAATTATGTTCCTTGCAAATAAATATGGCGTACCTATTGCACACTAAGGTGCAATTTCTATTGCTAGTATAACAAGTGCCATGTAGTGGCTAGTACTTGCCTTTAGTTGTAGTTTTAATTGTATTAGCATATAATTTTTTTAAAAATTAAACTAAATAATCATTTAAATTTATTTAATATATTATTAGGTTAGGTTAAATATTTAGTTTATAAATATGTGAAAGTTCAATTAGAAATATAAGTAATTCAAACTTTAATTTATATGTAAAATGATTTTTTGACCTTTTTAGTTTTGTCATAATTATAATTTTAATATTAAATGTCTATCTAATTCAAATTTTAATAAAATACATAATTTAGATGATAGCCATCCAAAATAGAATGGACATATATTGATTTGCATTGAGCTCACCAACTAATTAAAATTTCAATATATATATTTACTTTAGTTTAAAATATAAATATCTTAAATCAATGAATTCATAAATATAATATTATTATTATATTTTAAATAATAAAAAGGTAATATAATTGACTAAATTTTATATATTTGATATTAAAATATAATAATAATAAATAATTTGATATTAACTATTATTTTAATAATACAAAATTATAATAAGAAAATTAATATAATTATAATATAAAAAATATAATTAATTTATAAAAAATTTAATTAAAATAAACTACAATACAATATAACATACTCTTCTATTCATTTATTTTTTTAAAATACATCAAATAGATATTATATAGATGTCTATGTTTACTATTTAAAAAATTTAATTTCAATATTTATATCATAACAATTATGGCCAAAAAAAATGTTTCCAAGACCATTTAAAACCACATTTATTTCCAACATAGAGCACTTCTTCATGTTAGTATGGCTTAAAAAGTGGAGAAAGAAACAATCGTTCTTGTATAACACCTCAAATCTATTAACCAATCATAATGAGAAATTTTTTTTTTTAGAATTTAAAAACTTAAATAACATGCATGTAAACTTTAAAATAATAAAATAAATTTGAAAAATAAAAACAACTTAGTTATCATTGGTTCATATGATTGTTTTTAATAACTAGTTAACTAGTCGAATCCAAAATTCAACTAATTACGCTGAATGCGTTTCTTATATGAAATGCATCCTCCTAGGTTAATTACATCAGTGGTTGTTATTGATGGATAGGTGTGCAAGACGATTGAAGTCTTCCATGCCCTTGATATTTACATTAAATCTTTTTCCATAATTATATATTTGAAGATTAAACATTTATTTAATTTTCTTTAACATTGTTTCGGTGATATGACCGTCAAAAGTAACTATAGGTAAGAATTTAACGAATCAGGTATTGTTTGTGAAATGTTGGGTTCAAACCCTAGTTTACATTGCAATAAATGTGTTGAATATAATGTTCCAAACATAGTTAGTGACCAGACCCAGTGTATGTATGTCGATTGATCTTCCACATCGAATGGTTGTGATTTAATTAGTGCAAACGGTCCCACTTGATAGAAATGTTGAGTTGTCCGCTGCATTGACGGTTGTCACAAGATCACAATGCATACAACTTCGCTTTGCAGATGTGTGACAACTGTTGGATCGGAAGTCTAGAACAATAGGAAAGACTGCATCCTTTTCACTGAATCGCTAGATGAGCATACTAACTGTAGTTACCTTTTGAGAATAGTCTTCCTGTGATCTTTCAATCCTTCAGTTAACTCACTATTCTTTTAGAGATTGAGCGAATGAATAGTCTTCATGTAATCTGTGTATCATTTCATTAACCTTGGTTATATCATGTGTATGTACGCTGATAGATCTTCCATGTCGAACAGTTGTGATTTAATTAGTGGAAATGGTCCCGCCTGACAGAAATGCTGAGTTGTCCGCTACATATTGATGATTGTCGCAAGATCACAATGCATACAACTTCGCTTTGCGGATGTGCGACAACCATTGGATCAGAAGGAGAACAGTAGGAAAGACTGCATCCATTTCGCTGAATCACTAGATGAGCATACTAAACTGTAGTTACCTTTTGAGAATAGTCTTCGTGTGATCTCTGAATCCTTTAGTTAACTCACTATTCTTTTAGAGATTGAGCGAATGAATAGTCTTCGTGTAATCTATGAATCATTTCATTAACCTTGGTTATATCATGAGATCTAGTGATTGAATGTTTATTCGCGTAATCTCTTAATGAAACTCTTAACTCAACTTTAATTGACTAAATGTTTATTCGTGTAATCTCTTAATGAAACTCTTAACTCACCTTTAATCATGAGATCCAACGAATGGATTGTTCTTGTGATCTCTGAATGGTTATTCTAACCTTGGTTATAATGGGACACTTAGCGAACACGTTTTATCTCTCACTTGCTGAACAAATTCGTTAACCGTAGTTTTTTCTTGAGATCATACGTTGATCATTGATCTTTATCTTCATCAATGGCTGTCATTCATTCGCTGGATATTTTATAACTTTACCATTCTATCATGAGATATACTGATATCCTTTATTCACTGAATGGAAGAACCACTATCCTATCATGCTTTGCCTTTTCGCTTAATAACTTATCGTCACTATCTCCTAGGCATTTGTAGATTAAGCGACTGAATACAAAACAACCTTTGATCACTGAATCTCTTATTAATTTCTACTTAAACCTTGAGTTTAGGAGATTCAAATAAACTTAATCATTATATCTAGCAAACATGAGATAACCGCTACGCTGGATTGCCAAATGTTTTGAGGAGACAGCCAAAAATCAAGAGAATTAGAGATTGCATTGTCGCCGAATCGCCAGATCATTTTATTAACCGTCGGTTGCAAACTTGAGATTACGCGACTAAGAAGACATAACAATGAAAAAGGCCTTTGTCGCTGAATCGCCAGATAGATCTTCCATGTCAAACGATTGTGATTTAATTACTGGAAATGGTCCCACCTGACAGAAATGTTGAGTTGTCGGCAGCATCGACGGTTGTCGCAAGATCGTAATGCATACACCTTCTCTTTGTGAATGTGCCTCAACCGTTGGATCGAAAGGATAATAGTAGGACAGACTGCATCCTTTTCGTTGAATCGCTAGATGAACATACTAACTGTAGTTACCTTCTGAGAATAGTCTCGTCTGATCTTTGAATCCTTTAGTTAACTCACTGCTCTTTTAGAGATTGACCAAATGAATAGTCTTCATGTAATCTGTGAATCATTTCATTAACCTTGGTTATATCATGAGATCTAGTGACTGAATGTTTATTCACGTAATCTCTTAATGAAACTCTTAACTCAACTTTAATCATGAGATCCAGCAAATGGATTGTTCTCATGATCTTTGAATGGTTATTCTAACCCTGGTTATAATGGGAGACTTAGCGAACCGTAGTTTTTTCTTGAGATCATACCTTGATCGTTGATCTTTATCTTCATCAATGGTTGTGGTTCATTCACTGGAAATTTTATAAGTTTACCATTCTGTCATGAGATCTACCAATATCCTTTATTCGCTTATTCATTGAATGGAAGAACCACTATTTTGTCATGCTTTTCCTTTTCGCTTAATAACTTATCGTCACTATCTCCTAGGCATTTGCAGATTAAGCGAGTGAATACAAAATGACCTTTGATCGCTGAATCTCTTATTATTTTCTACTTAAACTCTGAGTTTAGGATATTGAGCTAAACTTCATCGTTATATCTAGTGAACATAAGATAACTGCTACACTGGATCACCAAATGTTTTAAGGAGAATGCCAGAAATCAAGAGAATAGAGATTGCATTGTCGCCGAATCGCTAGATCATTTTATTAACCGTCAGTTGCAAACTTGAGATTACACGACTGAGGAGACATAACAACGAAAAAGGCCTTTGTCATTGAACCACTGGATGTTTGAGGACTTATGAAATTAGTTGCGAGATTTAGCGAACATTAAAGGATATAAAGACCATGTGCACATATGTGTCCTTAAGTGTTTCAAAAAGTAACTTGAAAATATAACAACTTAGGGCACGCTTAGGGTATTTTTGAAAATAGAAACTCTAATGAGGCCGATTTGACCTAAGCAAAGGTATAACAATATTTTTCACCTGATGAAGTCAAATTTTATATTTTGACAGGGTCAATTTCTTACAAATTTATGAACATTTTGACACATATACAGATTTTGGAGGCTCAATAAAGAAAAAATGAGACTTCTCGGAAAACCTTAAAATTAATCCAAGAGGAAGTATTATTTTTTTGCTTATTCAATTAATCTATGTATTTATTTTTTAGTATATTTCATGGAATAATTATTATTTTTTGTACATGGTTGATGAAATATAGAATAAGGATTTAACTGAAGCTTACATGCAATAATTGTAATAATTTATTTTCTTGAAAAAGTTAACAATTTCAGATTTAGTATTCACTAACAACTAAATCTGATAATTGAAAAGAATACATTGAATTACAATATTTGTAATCATAAAAAATAGTAATCGCCAATTCATAAGACCCTCAAAAGTAAATGATTTCGGATGAGGTAGCTTATTAATTCTAGATCCGATAATTACAAACATTTCATTCAATTATAATAATTGCAATCTTACAAAGTACAAAAACATTGAAAAAACCATAGGTGTCCCTTTTCAGATTTATCGTTATCTTACTTCAACACTCAAAAATTCAATATTATGATTTATATAATTGAATAGATAAATAAATAGTTCCATATCTTTGAATAATTACTTTTAGACATATGTATGTCGGTATTTGTTATGTTTAAATATGAATGTTTCTGCATATCGACATAAGTTGCACTTCGATGATTCACATCGAGTATTTATTGCATATTAATTAATAGTCGTCCTTGCTATTTTTGCAATTTTTCCTTGTATACCTGACAGTTGTTGAATATACATTAAATTGCATTCAATGTTATATGTTTTAGTTGGTAACAGTTAATTCTTTTTCTTTTCATCATGACTGCCTTACTTGACCGTCATCATAGCCTATATAAGAATTGTTCTACAAATAGTTTACTAAACCAACAACATATTTTACAGAAGCGTTTATATAGATTTCAATTTATACATTCCCATGAGCATCAAGACATTTCAAGTTCATCATTATGGAGGCATTGTTAAAACAGGTTCTTTTTATTACTTTTTTTAGAGTTTTGCATTTTATACGATTCTTATATTTTGCCAATTTATATTTTTTTAGTCTGCATATATTTCCAAAAAAAATTCACATTTGATTACAGAGTAGCTATTATTTTTCCAAATGACACTTTGAAAAGTGAATAGTAAATAAGTAATTTGTATGATTTCAACATTGGACAACTTATTTGTCGCAAAAAAATAACTGTACATATTTTTTTGAAGATTGCGTAAATAATAAATACACTGTTAATGTTTATGATATACTGTTGATTACTGACATCACACTATCTGCCATTAAATAGGTAACAAAAATGGCCTTACTAACAACAGGTGCAATTAGTCAGATAATGGATGGTATATCTATTAAGGAACCATGTTTTCAAATTCTATCAATACATTGTATTGAACAATAGCATTGTGCAACTACAAAATATCATATTGAACTTTTTGATGGTGTCCATACACAGTTTTCCCTCTTAACGGAACAATTTAACACACTTGTAGTGGAAAAGGCTTTAGTTAAAGGTTCTATTTTTTGTATCAAAGAATACTCCTGCAAGCAACTCCACAATTTCATGTATGCCAATTATCTTGCTATATTCTTTTGTACTTATGAAAATCCCATTATAAAACTTTACTAAATATGTATTTTCTTTATACTTGCAACGCTATCCTAATTGATAATTTGCATGTTGTGTCAAATAATGGAGACATTATTAGGTCTCCACTACCTATACTACAAGGTAGTAGACAGATAGTATCATCTAGCACTAGTACTATTATAGATGCTTCTACATCTAACATAATTCCCATTAAACTCCTGACTCCACACCACAAGTTTTGGTCTATTGAGGGTCGAGCCTTACAAAAATCACCTATCCATTGTTTCAAAAAAGTGTCTAGAGAGGGTAAAGTATTCGGTTTTGACTTTATAGACAAACAAGGTTCTGGAATACATATAACTTGTTTCAATGAATTGGTTGATAATTTCTATGATGTTATTCAATCAAATAATCTTTATTTGATTTCTAATGGGTCTGTAAAAGTTGCAAACACCAAATTTAGTAGTTCTACCAATCCATATGAAATAGATCTTCAGAGTTCTTCAAGAATCATACCTTCAACATCTGTCCAATCTACAGCTCCCAAACATGATTACCATATTAAAATCATTGAATCCCTTGAATCTTTTCCTATTGATTCGCTTGTAGATGTGATCGGAATTGTTGTTTCTATCAATCTTGCAAGTACCATTAGGAAAAAAAATGGTACTGAAATAAAAAAATGTAATACACGAATCAAAGATATCTCTGGCTACTCTATTGATGTGACTCTGTGGGGTCATCATTGTGAAAATGAAGGAAAAAAAATCCTTAATTTATTTAGGGAAAGTAAAACAACTGTTCTTTTAATTAAATCTGGCCGGTTGCTTTCATGGTCTGCTAAGTCCTTGGATACTATTTTCTTAACAAGTGTTCTTATCAATCCAAATTTAACTGAAACTATTGCTCTGTTGACATGGTCTACAGAAATAGGCGAAGATCAATCTTCTATTACTCTGACAAAAGAGCCAAAAATAGTTAATAGATTTACAAACCTAGAGACAGTGACTTCCATTTGTAAAAAAGACTTTCATTCCATGATTCCTATTTGTGTAACAACAAAAATATCTAGACTAGATTTGGATAACTTTTATTATCTTTCATGTCCACGAATTGTGGATGCAAAAAAATGTAAAAAAAAAGTTATTCAAAATCATACAGGGACATATGAATGTCCACAATGATGTTGTGTTCATATCCCTCAATGTGATTTCACCTACATGCTTAATATGGATTTGCAAAATCCATCAGGGGAACTTCACAACATTACTGCCTTTGAAGGCCCTGCAAATGCTTTGTTGGGTGTTGATGCAGAAGATTTTAAGCTACTTCTTGCTGAACCTAGTGCAAATAAATAACTTTTGGATAATCTGTATGATTCCCAATTTGCATTTGATCTAAGTATCAAAACATCTTTTGGCAGTCAAGAGACTCAAAGCAAAGTTGTTTTGGCTTTGAAGCTTGCTTAAGACCATACTTTACTTGTAATATTCAAGATATATTCACATATTTTTGTATATATGTATTTTTGAGAATATAATGTGTCATATTCATACTATGCAATTCATAAATGTTTTAATATGTATTCAAATAATATAGTACATGTATACTGAATATCTTATAATATACATATTTTTTTGTTTAATATTAGTAGATGTTATCAATTTAATTTATGTTATATCTTTGGCAATAATTTGGTATTTACTTTATGTCAATACATAATGCATAAAAATTATAGGCAATCAATATTTCCAAATTTACCATGATTGCTTTTAGATTACATTTCCATATATCGATAATTTTTTCAACTTTACGATTTTCAAAAAAATCAAATATATTCAGACAATTACGCATGCAGTCATGAATAATGCAAATAATCAAAGAGAAGCTAAGCACAATCACAGAAATGATATGCATAGAGCAAGATATCATGCCAAAAAAATAGTTATTAACAAAAAAACACGAGAAGGCTATCAAAATATTGAACTTGCATTATCTGCATCCAATGTAATTTGTTCCAACACATCACCTCAATTAGAAACAGTTCAGCTTCCCAATTCATATCCCCTAACAAATTCTATTATTGGAAATCCTTCCTTACTACAGATTGAATTACCTGATTGTAATGAAGAACATACAACATCCATGAATACAGCTGAGCATATTGTTAGTTTACCTTTCTCTCAAAATTACTGCAATGCCAGAAAACAATTATGTACAAAGATATATGCTATTTCAAATTGTAGAAAGTGTTCTATTTGTATGGAAAGATATCCTAGAATTAAAATACGAATGTCAGATGAAAACTTAATATGCTACAGATGCAATTATGAAAAAGATGGGCATCGGTTCTCAAAATGGAACAATATGGATCCTAGTGAACAACCATTGTGCTTGAAAATATTAATAGAAATTGAACAGATGCTGGTAGCCAAAATAAGTCCTATCTTGCAAGTTACGTATGCAAAAGGTGGTCAACTAAAATATAGCGGTCATACTATTTGTTTTCCTCAAGATATTTCAGCTATAACATCATTGTTTCCAAGATGAATAGATGCATTAGATATAATCATTGTTAACAAAGAGAGTATAGGAAATCAAAAATATAGTTTTTATGTCAGTAGATGTCTTGTTTATGAAGCATTGAAATATAAAACATTGAATGTCGACCCATACTATAGGGATGTACAATTAGATGAAAATGCTGTAGCATCATTTCCCTTGCAATCCACTGATATTTCAGACCTTATTTTTAATGCAGTGGAAAATACTCATCCAATTGAAGACCCTTCGTCCATGTTAGATGAGATAGAACAAAATGGATTTGATGAGAATGTAGAATTTGATAGCTCATTTGTTTGCAATCTTCCTGCACCACGTAGAGAAATGAAAGAAATATGTTCTTTATTGCATTTAGGTGAAGGTCAAGAAACATAATCTATTGCATGGGCTCCCATGTCACCTTCTCCTATAAATGAATACACAACTGGAGGTTTATTTGTAATGTCATTCCCAACTTTGTTTCCTAAAGGAATGGCTGCATTCAAACAACCATGTATCATGTAATGCCCCACCAGGGAACCCAGGAGAACTTAACCTAAACATGCATCTAAGTTTGTAGAATAATTTTTTTATCCCAAATAAACCATACTCAAACTATCTTGAAAAATAACTCTCAAATAAACAATTAATGTTAAGTTTGAGAGTTATTTTTCAAGATAGTTTGAGTATGGTTTATTTGAGATAAAAAAATTATCCTGCAAACTTAGATGCATGTTTAGGTTAAGTTCTCTTGGGTTCCCTGGCGGGGCATTACATATCAAAGAAGTCAAACTCCATGATTATGCTCTTCACCTTCTATGGTACTATGATAACAAATTTGGGCAGCATTCAAGATTCTAGTACTTTATATTGAATATTATCATGCGTCATCGAAGCCAAGCCACAACATCTATTTTTGTTCACAAACAATTGGATGGATCTTTACCTGTAACAATTACAGATCTTTGTCAAAGGTTACGAGATGTACCTGATAATAAATTGGTAGATCAACTGATGAAATTTGGGTCTTTTGTACGTGGAACTAGATCTTTTTGGAATCAACGAAGAGTAGAACTAATAGACATGGTTATTCAAATTGGTTGTCCTACACTTGTTTTACCCCAAGTGCTGCAGATACCAAATGGCCTGATTTACACAATGTCATGCCATCCAGTACACCAAAAAATCCAACTATGGCTACAAGATGGTGAATACAAAATATTATTAAAAATCCTCATTTGACAGCTGTGTATATGCATCATAGATTCACTGCATTTCGAGAGGAAGTCTTGCAGAAACTACTCGGTGCCTTTGACTATTGGTACAGGTAAACAATCTACTTAAAATCTTATTAATTTCTATGTAATTTCACCTTATATTTACTGACTTAAATATATATCAGGTCTGAATGGAAAAATAGAGGTTCTCCACAAATTCATGGGTTCATTTGGTTACCACATGGACCAGATATTAAAAATTTAGAATGGGATAATGATCTATCAGTGCAGAATGTATTAGATTACATAGACTAATATGTATCTGCATGGAATCCACAAAGTGTAGAACAAAGAAATCAAGGCATCTATTGCAATTCTCCTCAAGATCCTTTCCTGAGCACTACACAAATTGTATATGCAACAGATGTGACTTCTGATTACTGTGATTTGGTAAATCGTGTTCAACGTCACACAACATATTCTCTGCAAACATGTTTAAGAAGGAAAGGTGATGCTGTTGCATGCCATTATAAAGCTCCATGGACCACAAAAGAAACATCACAATTAACACATACAGATAATGGGGAACCTAAACATACAATAGCTTGTAATGATGATCAACTAAACTTACATAACATCCAAATGCTTTCCATTTGGAGAGGTAATATAGATTGTCAACTTGTTCTTTCAATTGATGTAGTTATCAAGTACATAGAAAAATATGCAGCCAAAGCAAAGAAAAAATCAGAAACATATTGTGCAATATTATGTAGAATATCATCAACTTTCAATGGTACAATGCTTGCACCATCTGCACTTCAAAGAATGCTTCTTGAAAATCTTGTGGACTGTGATATAGGTGCCCAAGAAACCTGCCATCTACTACAAAAGCTTCGCTTATCCTTGTGTAGTAGACAATTTCTATCTTTGAATGTAGATCAAAAACATCTTCAACGTCTACCTATATTAGACAAGCCAACAAGTGTATGCCATAACCAAATTGAATGTTATATGACACATCCACCAAATTTAGAAATGTTTTCTCTTATTAACATAACTAAAAGATGGACATTTAGGCCTAATTGAATGCAGGACAAATGGAAAGAAAGATATTCACCTTGTATAGTCAGAGTCTCACCTAGATTCATCAGTATCCCTTCCAAATAGGACATTTCTTATCCAATATTCTGCTGGAGTGAAATTTTATTATACAAACCATTTTGCAATATTGAAGTAGATTTTGCAGAATCAAATGAAGGAATAATAGAACAATGAGAATCTTTTTCAAGATCATATGAGCCATGGCATATACAAAGAACACATTCAGAGGCAGAAGAAGCAGATGATCCTACAAGCCCTTCAGAAAATCTAGATACAATGCAAGATAGTATACCAGATGAATGACAAGTTTTAGCTCAATTATATCCAGGCATACCTATACATTTAAATGATTTAGATATGCTTGGATATCGAGAATTTGATTCAGCAAATAATTGGTTGGAAAATAATATTACTCCTTCACAAAAAGCTACAACTACAAATTTTATTCAATCAAGTCAACAAATCTTTCAACAGAATCCAGTTATGCATGACCAATCTCATTATAAATTGTCTGTCCAACAACAAAAAGTATATGATATAATTATATCACACAAAGATACAAGTAGTGTACAACAACCATTACAACTGATTGTACAAGGCACTGCTGGAACTGGAAAATCTCATCTAATCTCTCAAATCAAAGCTACTCTCACTCAATCAGCAGCCAATGGACAGTCACCTGTTCTACTTATTACACCGATAGGAGTTGTAGCATTTAACATCAAGGCATATACAATTCATTCTACTCTACACATTCCAATCAAAGAGATGGTTCAACTACAAGGTCAATCACTGGCAATGTTACAGGAGAATCTCTATTATGTTTAGTATATTATTATAGATGAAATGAGTTTTATTGGTCCTAAATTATTTGAGAGAATTGATATGAGATTGAGAGAAGCATTCCCAAATAGTAACCAAATTCCTTTTGGTGGTCATTCAATCATTCTTTTTGGTGATTTAGGTTAGCTTCCTCCAGTTAAAGACATTCCAATGTATGCTTCAAATTCATATGGCAGGCAATTATGACAATCATTTAGAAAATTAATCACTTTAGACGCCAACTTTCATCAAATTGGTAACACAAATGTTCATATACAATTCCGTTCTCTTCTTTCAAATCTAAGAAATGCAAAACCAACAATTGCAGATTGGAATTTGCTCATGACACGGACAAATACTGCTCTGAGTAAAGAGGAACAAGAAGTTTTTCATTCTAAAGTACACCTTTTTGCAACTAATGAAATGGTAGCCCTACATAATAAGCGTATGTTATTGTCTCTACATCAACCTGTGGCTCTTTCAATAGCAGAACAACAAAAAGATTTGGAGAGCTCGAATGCAGATGAAGAACAATTCCAATCTCACATTCTTTTATGTATAGGCCAACAAGTTATGCTATGTACTAATCTATGGGTCCGGACAAGGCTTGTTAATGGTGCTATAGGAGAAGTCAAAGCAATTGTATATAATGATGCTAAAAAGCCTCCGCAACTGTCGTTGATAGTTGTGGTTCAATTTATTAATTACATTGGTCCAGCTTGGGATGACACTAATCCAAAGAATATTCCTATCACACCAATTAATAGGGGTTGTCACCATCAAATACCTCTACAAATGTCATGGGCATTAACAATACACAAATCACAAGGTTTGTCACTTGTAAAGGCAACAATTGACATTGGAAGCACAAAACAACAAGGATTAACCTTTACAACTCTTTCAAGAGTTCATGAACTCTTAGGACTTTGCATTCATCCAACTTTCAGTTTTGAAAGATATGTACGCATGCAACTAAGCCCACATGTTACAAGACTAAAAGAAGAAGAATCATGCTTAAATGCTTTAATAGAATGGTAACTCATTTTAATATGATTATTTTTTATTAAGATAGCATAGCAAATGAATGGCAAGTTTTATGTGGATTATATCCAGGCATAACTATAGAAATAAATGAATTAGATATGGTTGGATATGATCATTTTCTAAGACAAATAACCTGTCCAATGTGGAAATCATATAGAACACTTTGTACAGTTCAATATGGCATCTATCTTTGCACTAAATTGTAAAAAATTTAACAAAAAAGTGAAGTAACAATATGGTTGACTGTATTCATGGATGTTGTATGTTCTTCATTGAAATCAACCATTCCAATCTGTAATAAGTAAGGATTTTGAAGAATAGAATTTGTTAGGAGATATGAAATTGGAAATTGAACTGTTTGTAATTGAGATGATATCTACCTCTCTAGATCTCATTTGTGTGATTCCGCTTACTTTCTCTTTGACTATTTGCATCATCTATTACTACATCTGTAATCATCTGTATATATTTGAAATCTTTCAATCTCATAAAGTAAAAAATAATATTGAGATATGCAATTTAAAGTAAAACCTGCCATATTAAATTTTAAAAAATTGATTGCTTATAGTTTGTATACATTATGTGAAATGGATGTTTATCGTATGTTACAGTTCAATGTATATTTGTAAATAAAAACTTGAAACATGTCCATCTTGGATTTTATCTGGTTTGTTTTACCCTTTAAGAAAATCCAAGTTACACGATTCTTACAAATTTGATGTATTCACCAAAAGAATTTTATTCTAAATAACTATTAAAAATATTCCAAATTCATTTGCAAAATTGCCAGAATCTTCATTGAAGTCCAGAATGACCTAGTTTCAAATAATGTTTATAAAACCCTTAGTGTTTCTCTCATTTTAGAAAAAAACTCTAAGTCGACTTTTTTTGTTTCTTTTTTATTATTACTTTTTGCAGATCACTTAAAGACCTTATAAAGCATGTACTTTACTAAGTAATCGAGCGAGGCTATAATCCTTATAGTTCCTTTTTACCTAAACCGATACTTTATATTTTCCCTAAGTCTAAACCCTGATGATTTTTGTTTATTTCCCTAACTCCTAACCCTTCGACCAGGAACATCTATTGGCATACATACAGTGGCCCTGGTCACTGAGCATATGTAAGAGACTAACAACTTGCCTTTAATCCGACGGTTGTCGCGCATCCGCAAAGCAAACATATACTCATTGCAATCTTGCGACAGCCGTCGATCTCTCTTTGAGTTATATGTTATCACTGTGGGTCTAGTCGGAAGGAAAAACAACATCGACCATTGAATTTTAGATCTAACGGTAGCGATATATCTAATTATATTAATAATGAAAAGTATTCAATTTTAACTTTTATTTACTATATATTTATATCAAAATATAGAAGCTCAAGTACATTAAATATTATTTATATCATTCATTCTCAATATAATAAAAATATAGAAAAAATTGCAATTAAAAAGATGAAAAAATGTTCAAATCAATATTTCTCTATTCTTGTAAATGCTAAAATCATTAACCTTTTCATAAAATTGATAATCAATGATATAATTATTTTCACTCGCAATATATCTTATATGTAAATCTCATGTTCTTTTATGAAATTCTTCAAATTATTTATATAACAACAAATAATTAAATTATTAATTTATTTTTTATAATTACTACTATGCAAAATTCAACAAAAATAAATTAAAATTAAATCAATAACAAAAACATAATAATAATAAAAAAATCTATATAATAAAAATTCAATCATATTGTATTATTTTTTAGCAAATTAAACTAACACTAATTTAAATCACAAAAAAAAAAATTAACCACATTTCAAACAATGTTTATGAAATTTAAATAAAGGTTAAATCCTAATTATTACTTTAATTAATACTCTTCAAAATATTATTTAGAATATTTAACACATTAAATACCTGATAGATCCTAAAACAATTACATTAATCAAGGTGAACACATAAACTAAACGATTTCGGATATAATAGTTTGGTACACCTAAATCCGATTTTCCAAAACATTTAATTCAATTACAATACTTGCAATCGTATACAGTACAAATTTGAATCAAATATTCTATTTCAATATTTAATTTCAAACTATATTGAAATTTTATAATTATGTTACTAAATTCTTAAGTGTACCTTATATAACATCAATTTGTACGCCGAATATATGTGAACTTATATAATCATAATTGCAGACCCTAAATAAAACTTCATCAAAACCCTACCAATGAACTCTAATCAGAATCATTTAACTAAAATAATAACTCATTGAATATCATCTACATTAATATTTATATAAATTTATATTATAATAAATATATTTAAATTAAATCATTAGTATTTTCTCAGCAACCAACCGATTGTGTACTCTCCTGTTCTCATGACCGTAGCTGGTTTTCTGTAAACATTAAGCGACTAACCGAATGCAGCGGTTTTCTTCTTTATAAGATTGAAATTATTATAATTGAGTAAAATGTTTTTGATTGTTGATTTAGATTTTATCAACTACTTTCTCCGAAATCGATTACTTATTCTATTATCCTTGATTGTATTTGTTTTATAAATTTACAACATTGAAAAGGGTCTCCTATGATTGTTGCATCATTGTTGAAATTTATATGATTGCAAATATTGTAATTCAATATATTATTTTGGATTATCGGATTTAGTTGTTAGTGAGTACTAAATCCGAAATTGTTATCTTTTTCCTTCTCTGCAGCATTTTTGTTCTTGAAAATGTCTTCATTGTGTCCTAGATCTTTATGTTTCCATATTACATTATGACCCACCTAAGTTTTCATGTTTGCAACTAGTTTTTTATTAATCATCCTTACAAGCCATTTATGAGAATTCTATTTACTAATCATATTGATCATCCTTACAAACCATTTATTAAACCCATCACTGATTCAATTCAAGACAGCGTAGTAGATAGATAAGTATTGTAAGCCTGGCTCTGCACAAGTCCATCACACCGCATTTATTACATTCCTCTAAATATCATCTTCTGTAGTTATTGTTATGAGTGCAACACACTCTACAACACCGCCCTTTTATTTTATTAATAGTCAATAATAGTGAGGATTCAAATACTTGCATATGAATACTTGAAGGAAATTCACAACAACACACAACAACTGGAAACTTGAAGGGAAGCACACAGTAGCAGGGAACTTAAAGAGAAGTCACACCAACATTTGGAATTTAAACAAACTTATGGTACTTTGGTTCATTCTCGACGATTCTTCCCTTCTCGATTTCCTACAAATTTTGTTTATTTGAATACCAAAAAGTATTTAGTAATGTTCATTGGGAAAAATATTTAGAATAATACATGTACCTACCAATATGATGAACCTGATTTGAACCAATATAATTTGAAGAAAATATCTTGCAACCTTAAAATATATTGATTTCATAAATATTGCAGTCTTATAATTGTATAATTGAATAAAAAATAGAACGACTTCTTAAGTTATTCAAAAATGACATAAAACTTTTAGACATAATATTTGTCTCTCATTTTAAATTAGATATTAGTTTTAAAAAAATTTCTTCTTTCTAAGGTACCACACTATGTCTTACATTAAATTGGTTTTCATTTGGTTATTAATAAATTTTGAACTACTTTGTAGAAATGATGCGACAAAGAACACTTGTAATTAATGACTTCTTTCAACACGTGGACATTCAAAGAATACATGAAGAAGAAAGAACTTCAGGATTGTTTGCACAGAGCTTACTACAAGCAAGAGGACTAATAACATATCGTCCAACATCACAAAGAAATTTTTCCCACTTTTACAAGGATCCATATATTTTAGAATTGGAATCTTGTGACACATGCAATGAAATGGAGGTTCATCATATCCCAAGCGAGATATGGTTTCAACCAGCATCAATCGCATCTGAAACTGAATACTTGTCTTTGATACATGGCACAGGACAATTATGGTTAGAGAAACTGCTTCGAACTCCACAAACCAATACTACATCTTTACAGAACCTTTGCTATTGCATGGTCAAATATACTGCTTGCATTTTGCATCAAGGTCAAACACAGTGTATACCAACAGGTCATACAAAGATGGGGACCACAGGGACATTACTTATCTATGCCCATATGTGAACATATAAAAAAGATTGTAAGGGAACAAATACCTACATGGACCCAAACCACTTGTAAACTCTACCCAACTATTATTCTTCCTACATGCAACTGGGGTGTACTTCGTCAAACATTGGAACACCTTTATTGGTTCGATGATTTGAACCCCATAACAGATCAACCCATTGGCCCTAATGCTATCCTTTAAGGCTGTAAGTTTCCTCAGTTTGCAGTAAACTAGATCTATAATAGTTGTTTATAGAATACTTATGATATATAATTATTTTTTTAAAATCCTCTTTGCAAGAAAATAAATTATTAGAATTATTGCATGTAAGCTTCAGTTAAATCCTAATGCTATATTTTATCAACCATGTACAAAAAAATTAATTATTCCATTAAATGTACTAAAAAAAAAACATAGATTAATTGAATAAGCAAAAAAACAATACTTCCTCTTGGAGTAATTTTAAGGTTTTCTGAGAAGTCTCATTTCTTGTTTATTTAGTCTCCAAAATCTATAAATGTGTCAAAATGTTCATAAATCTGCAAGAAATTTACACTGTCAAAATATAAAATTCGACTTCATCAAATGAAAAATGTTGTTATACCTTTGCTTAGGTCAAATTGACTTCATTAGAGTTTCTATTTTCAAAAATACCCTAAGTGTGGCCTAAAATGTTATATTTTCAAGTTACTTTTTGAAACACTTAAGGACTCATATGTGCACATGGTCTTTATATCCTTTAACGTTCACCAAATCTCGCAACTAATTTCATAAGTCCTCAAACATCCAGTGATTCAATGACAAAGGCCTTTTCTGTTGTTATGTCTCCTCAGTTGTGTAATCTCAAGTTTGCAACTGACGGTTAATAAAATGATCTGGCAATTCGACGATAATGAAATCTCTAATTCTCTTGATTTCTAGCAGTCTCCTCAAAACATTTGGAAATCCAGCGTAGCGGTTATCTCATGTTCGCTAGATATAACGGTGAAGTTTATCTCAATCTCCAAAACTCAAAGTTTACGTAGAAAATATTAAGAGATTTAGCGATCAAAGGTCTTTTTGTATTTAATCATTTAATCTGCAAATGCCTAGGAGATAGTAACGATAAGTTATTCAGCGATTCAGAGAACACAGTGTTCGCTTAAACTCATAAAGATATAGCTTAAGGTCTTTTTATCTACAGATCTACCGACAAAGGCAAAACATGACAAGATAGTGGTTCTTCCGTTCAGCGAATAAGTGAATAAAGGATATTGATAGATCTCATGATAGAATGGTAAAGTTATAAAATATCCAGTGAATGAACGACAACCATTGATGAAGATAAAGATCAACCATCACTGTATCATCTCAAGAAAAAATTACAGTTAAGGAATTTGTTCAGTGACTCAGAGATAAAACATGTTCCCTACGTGTCCCATTATAATCAGGGTTAGCATAACCATTCAGAGATCACGAGAACAATCCATTCGCTGGATCTCATGATTAAAGTTGAGTTAAGAGTTTCATTAAGAGATTACGTGAATAAACATTCAGTCGATTAAAGTAAAGTTAAGAGTTTCATTAAGAGATTACATGAATAAAAATTTAGTCACTAGATATCATGATATAACCAAGGTCAATGAAATGATTCACAGATTACACAAAGACTATTCATTCGCTCAATCTCTAAAAGAACAATGAGTTAACTGAAGGATTCAAAGATCACACAAAGACTATTCTCAGAAGGTAACTACAGTTAGTATGCTCATCTAGCAATTTAGAGAAAAGGATGCAATCTTTCCTCCTGTTCTCCTTCCAACCCAAAGTTAAGTGCAAGATTTAGAGATTTAGAGAGAGTTCTAGCTCGCTGGATTGCTGAATCTATGAGAAGCCTTTCAGTCACTTGATCTCTAAAAGACTTGAGTTGAGTTTTCATTAATGAAAAATGAAAAAGGTCATCGATTATGTGGAAAAATACTTTGCCAGGATGGATAAATTGTACAAGATAGCCAATCAAATAGTACTCAAGGGTTTTTGTCAGTACTCGAGAATTCTTTTATCGTGACACCATAATGATTTTCCTCTTTCTCTGCAAAATTTAAAAGCCTGTCAACATCTTACATAACTACTATCCGTTTTCAAAAATTGGTGTGAAGTAGAGTTGAATGTTGAGGTGACTGAAGGAAGATTGCGGTAATCTTGATAAAACCCATGCATTAAATGATAAGGTTATATTAACAAGACATTCTTGAAGTTACACTCAATCATTTTCTGAAAAGCATTTGAGTTTTCTAAAGAGTACTGCAATGAGAAATTCCAGAGCCAAGTGTTGCAGAAGGTGAATTGCACACAGAAAATTACAGAACCGAGTGTTAAGAACAAAATTGTAAAAATGAGTCAGTTAGAATCAAACTTAGTTTCGTCCAGTCACATAACTATAAAATATGTAGGTGAAGAAAAGGGTAAGCCTAATTTCTCAAAAGAATTCATCAAATTGCTTCCTGGTTCAAACCAAAACAAAAAGGTTAGTGAAGAAGTTTTTGTTGACATCATGGAAAATTGTAGGGATCCTCATTTTCCATCATGTTCTAGTTTTATGTTATTCAACTATTTTTACAACAATAGAAATAGAGCCATTCCCATTTGTAATACCTGGACTCTAGGTATGGCCAAGTTAATTATCCCAGATATCTTCCTGGATGTGGATTTTTTGCATGAATTGGCCAGATTATATGACCCTCTCTCCAAAACTATTAGAAAGAAAGATGGGTCAGCCCTAGTAAACCTAGATAGGGAATCCTTCATGAAAGCTTTCAATATATTTTCATCTTCTTCCACAGAGATAGACTTGAAGAAGGAAAAAGAGAAATATGTCAGCCACTTAGGCTCTACTAGAAACCAAATTGCTAGACATGTTCCCAAAACTGGAAAATACACAGCCCCTCTTCCACCAAACATGCAAGATCCCTATGAATATAAGGCCCTAAATAGTTATATGAAGTATTTGGCTTATGGACTGTGTAGAGTTTTGGGAATAGATGGGGATCCAGACATAATGCCAGATGATATAATGATGATGGTGCTTGACATTCAAAACTCACATGTTAACAAAGATTATGATTACATCCAGTATGTAATTGACAGAATGCATGAGGGTTTGGTAATGATAAAAGAAGATAAGAGGCCAATAAAGTTCATGCATTATTCTCTTTTATTACATTTGATTTTATATTTCAATGTTGACAATTTGGAGGTCCAGATGCTGAGGCCAAGAAAAATGTTTAATGAACAACACAACCTAGTGTAGTACTGGTTAAGGGTGTGGAATTACATATCCAATGAAAATGATTTCTGTGCTTTTGAGAATTGGATTGTCTTGCCAATTCTAAACATGTTAGGAATAAATTTCACTAGATTGCTAGTTAGAATGTTGAAGCTTCTTATGCCTAAACAATTCATAGATAACTAGCCAATAGAACATAATTGGGGTGACTTCTATTTGGGTGAGAACTACACAATAATAAGACTATATGGATGCCCACAACCCCCACACATACTCCCCAAATATGTGCCACCAAGAATTTCCCTTTTCGAATTCATATGGAAATTAATTTTGACTGACAAGGAACACCTGGAACCTCACAGGAAAGGGACATTCACTCCTCGGCAATTCAGAATCTCAAGTTTCATGATTGGCAAAAGAGCACTGCCAAAGCTTAATGCATGGCTCAATCATTTAAAAATGGCCTCTGGTATATACAAGTATGTTGATTCAGAGGAATTCATCAAGTATGCAAGGAAAACACTCATCCATAATATTGGTATTATCATAGTGCATGAGGGGTGTGATGAGGAAGATGTGACAAGAAATACACTCGATGAAGATGATATAAAAAGAAAGGTCAACAAGTTTTGTGATTTGTTGGACCTAGAAGCTCAAGTAAAAAAGGTTGAACTTCCTTTCAACAGGTTCTTTCCTGACCTCCCCTACTTGAAGAGGATTGAGAAAATGGTGGAGATGTATGACACTCTTTCCAACCAATTGGAATCCATGCTTGAAGGAAAGAAAGAAAAGAAAAAGGATTACTCTTCCTCTAATTATGAAGAGTATACAGATGATTCCCTAGAGGAAAATAGCCCACCTCAAGGAGGAGATCTTCCTATTTTTGACGTTCCTCAGACAGAGGATGTAATTGAGCCTCCTCCAAAGAAACAAAGAATAGAGGCAGGTGAGTCGTCAACATTGAAGAAGAATAAGAAAGAAATGGATAGAATTGTAGCTTTGGTACCTGGTAATAGGACCTATTATCACCAAATGAGAAAAAACATTAGGGAAGCAAAGAAAGTAGCCACTCGGGAAGAAGTGGAGTTACCCCTAATGCTTGGACAAGATGAAAGGGAGATATACCAAGAGGAGTTACTTAATGATGATGATTTCATCAAAAGTAATGAGATCAAAAACTTCGTAATCTGGATGAAACAAAAAGAAATTGCAAAAACCATACTTGAAGGTTCAAATCCAAATGATGAGGCACTAAGGGCATTGGCTACCTATGACCCTGAATCAGAAACCATATCAGTGGAAGATGCTAGGAAATTGGTCAAGTCCAGTGGGATGCTATTAGTACCAAGGTGGGACCTAACATCCGCTTTCATCATTGATCAAATCAGGAAGCAACCTGATGGTAATCTTTCATAGGAAAGTCAAATTGGTGATATCATCAAAGGATCAGGATATGATCCCAAATCCCAGGCTTTGGCAATGTGGTCATTGGCACCAAGAACTCATAAGCATTCCCTGGTAACCATAGAAGAAAATATGGAAGGGAAGAAGATCATCTGGACTGTCTAGAACACTAGTGATCTGGAAGTATCAAAGACTGTGACACACTTTGCATATCTCAATGAGGCCAAAATTGCCCAATTGTCAGATAGATATGGAAGATTGTTCCAAGAGACTATTGGCATATCAAGGGATAGAGACCATAAAATAATGCAAATAAAGGCATTAGAGAGTGAGCTAGTAGAAGCAAAAACTAAGCTTGAATAAATGTCCAAGACAGCTCCTACTCCTGCCCTACAAATTGAGGTTGCAAGCCAACAAGTAGAGGAAGTCCCTGTTGATCTTAAAGGAGAATTAGAAAAGAAAAGCTTGGATGTGGCCCTCAACGCACTTTCTGATATTTTACAGCATAGATGTGAAGTAATAACAAGGAAGATGGATTCAATCCATAATTCTTACACTATGCTACAAGGAACCAATGACAACATAAGAGATGCAATGGCTACTCTAGAACCACTTTTCAACACCTGGTCTTGTAGAGCAACATTATTTGAAAAGCTCGTGGCACTGCAACCTCACAAATCCGATATCCCATAATCAGGAAGTGGGAGAAAAGACTGAGTTGATTGGTGCCACCTAGGGGTTCTTCAAAGGAAAAGAAAATTAGGTGAGAAATAAATTGAATATGTTTGGGCCCGATTTTAGTAAGTTCATCTCTCCAATCTGCACAACTTATGGAAATATCATAGCAATTGAGGAATGGAAGTCAAACATGAGACAAATAATAATTAAGCAGGATGCATTCTTGAATAGTGATGGGTCCTTGAATATTGACAGATTCAACAACATTTTGGATGACATATTCAAAATAGAAAATGAATGTACCAAATTTGTTGTTGACACCAAATCCATCACTGATTCAAGATGGGACAAATAGGTCAAGCAGTTATAGAGCTTCAAAGTATACACCTGGCCATCAAAAGAAGAAGTTCTTACATGGGATAACAGTACCAAGCCAAAGAAGAAGAAGATTGTAGCAATAGATGAAGAAGAAATAGAAGAAGAGTGACTTCCACCATTGCACCTGATCTACGAGTACACAAAGAGAAATTATCATAAAGAGGATAATGTAGGTTAGCCACATGGCAGTCATCATTTGCATAACAACTTTAGCAGTTTCTCTAAAAACCAAGAGACAAAGGTGCAACTAAAAGGGAACTCACCATGAGAAGAAACAACTTCTAGTGCAAGTCACTGCCAAAACCATCCAAAGCTTCTTGCATCCTTTTCTCAAGGATTCCAAGATGGTTTTCTTTATATATAGAAAATTCTACGTAAAACCAAAAGGTGGTAAAAATTTGAGTGTAATAGCAGTTTATATATTTAGTGCTTTGATTCTCAGGAATCCTAGGTTTTTTGAGTGTACTGATACAAGAATTTTATCAATAGAAATATATTGAACTTCCATGTATATCTTTTGTTATCTTCATATATGAATGTCATTTCTTTGTGTATTTAATCTGCAAGGCATTTTAGATACATCTTTGTACAAGGTAAATAGTAACATCAATAACATTCATTTTAATTACAATAGTAATAATAACTAATATTATTCTAAATTTATAAAACTAATACAATCAAAGACATTACAAAACTATTATATGTCTTTAAAAATTATAAATATTTCAAAATTGAATTAGTCAAAAAAATTATAGTATAACACAATACAACATAAAAAATGACATCACATTAAGAACAAATACAAAAATTTATAAAACAAATACAATGAAGGAAAATAGAAAAAGAAACCGATTTCAAATTAAGTAGTTGATAAAATCTAAATCTGATAATTGAAAACATTCCACTCAATTATAATATTTGCAATCTTTTAAAAAAAAAAAAAAATTGCATTCACTCACTCGCTTAATGTTTACAAAAAACCGGGTACGATAATGAGAACAGGAGAATACATAGTACAAAGATTGGAATTCTTGATTTCAATGAAGAACATACAACATCCATGAATAGAGTTGACCATATTGTTACTTCACTTTTTTGTTAAAATTATTACAATTTAGTACAAAGATAGATGCCATTTTGAACTGTACAAAGTGTTCTATATGATTTCCACATTGGCAAGGTTATTTTTCTTAGAAAACGATCATATTCAACCACATCTAATTCATTTAAATCTATAGTTATGCCTAGATATAATCCACATAAAAATTGCCATTCATTTTCTATGGTATCTTAATAAAAAACAATCATATTAAAATGAGTTACCATTCTGTTAACGCATTTAAGTGTGATTCTTCTTCTTTTCATCTTGTAACATGTGGGCTTAGTTGCATGCATGAATATCTTTCAAAACTGAAAGTTGGATGAATGCGAAGTTGTGAGAGTTTATGAACTCTTGAAAGAGTTGTAAAGGTTAATCCTTGTTGTTCCGTGCTTCCAATGTCAATTGTTTCCTTTACAAGCAACAAACCTTGTGATTTCTGTATTGTTAATGCCCATGATATTCGTAGAGGTATTTGATGGTGGAAACCCCTATTAATTGGTGTATAGGAATATTCTTTGGATTAGTGTCATCCCAAGCTGGACCAATGTAATTAATAAATTGAAGCACAACTATCAATGGTAGTTGCGGAGGCTTTTCACCATCATTATATACAATTTCTTTTACTTCTCCTATAGCACCATTAACAAGCCCTATTTGGACTCATAGATTAGTACATAGCATAACTTGTTGGCCTATACATAAAATAATGTGAGATTAGAGTTGTTCTTCATCTACATTCGAGCTGTCCAAATCTATTTGTTGTTATGCTATTGAAAGAGCCACAGGTTGATGTAGAGACAATAACATATGCTTATTATGCAGGGCTACCATTTCATTAGTTGCAAAAAGGTGTACTTTAGAATGAAAAACTTCTTGTTCCTCTTTACTCAGAGCACTATCCATGTCATGAGCAAATTCCAATACAATCAAGGATTTACTACCATCTAACAAACACTTTTAGGATTTACTGCCATCTAACATCAACAACAACAAATTGTAAATTATATTTCATATAATATAATCAAGGAGAATACAAAAAAAATATATGCCTTCAAAAATTATCGATATTTCAAAATTGAATTAGTAAAAAAAATTTAAGTACAACACAATACAACGTAAAAAAGCACATCACATTAAGAAAATAAAATAACGGATAAAGTACATTTCAATTTCAAAATCCAATAGTTGCAAACATAATATATTCAACTCTTTAACATTATAAATTTCTAAAATACACCAAATGATATAATCTTAAACACATACAATCAACGCAAACACTAAAAATTAACTATATTAGAATTCATTGTAACTGACATATAATTTCGTTAATCCACAACATTCCACTGAAATACAATATTTCCAATCATATTAAGTTGAAAAATGATACAACAAGCGTAACAAAACCTTTTTGGATTTAATAGTCACTAGCTAGAACTGTAGATTAAGCGAACACAATATCTGCTTCATCGCTCAATACTTTCATGCTAAGCGCCAAGATCAAGAGAATAAAAGATAACAACAATCTATCATCAGCTTCTAACACCACTATCGATCAACAAATACATCAACGGCCTTCACTTATGTTGGTTCCCAAAATGAAATTTATGCTTTCAAAAGCAAAAAATACATCTATAATTTTAAGGATGGATTAGATCCAAATATAAGTTTAAAGATGACTTGACCAACTATAGAGACTTCCCTCTGCACTTCTGCCTCTACAAAACCAAGGAGGGTACTCCTATTCTAGTAAACCAAACCTTAATTCAAAATTACAAACTAGATTTAAAATAATAGATAGATGGTAAGAAAATACTAAATAATAACCACTCATTTATTGATTCTCAATTACTATTACATGCAACAGAACATGTAGGTCACAAAACTTCAAATATTTCAACAATTTTCTATCAATTTTTTAGAAGTACAGTAAAACCTTAGCAAGCAATTATTTGTATAGACTAGCTCCATTGGTAGCCAAGTGCCTTATCCATTGCATAACATCTTCACTGCAAAATGAGATACATAAACAAATATATTGAACTTTTATGATCATCTTCATGTATACACAAAATGCTTTAAAATGCAAACTATCTGGATATTTAACTCAGCCAGTAATACTTGCTCTTATAAAAAGCTTGGCCTAATACACTCTACTGTATCCTAGACTCAGAAACTTGTAAATCAAATGTTGAAATTCTGATACTTACAAAATGAACCTAATAATCCTTTTATAAAAATCAAGGATTGCATACAAGCTTCAAATCCCTTTACAAAAGACAAAATAATGTCAACCATAATAGGACAAACAAGACAAATATAAAACTTTATTGTTACATTTTTACAAATTTGTTCATTGACTTGAGTGCCCAAATTTTGTAACAATTCACAAACTTAGTTCAAATGCTGGCAGATGTAACATCCGTGCTTACTTCAACTATATGAAATCCTTTGTACAATTTTTTTGCTTTAAGGAGTTGAAGAAATACCATCTGTTTCATTGTCAATCGGTATCTCTTGTTTCTTGGTATTCTCCGAAGAATATGCTGCTTCCCAAGATGTATAAACTTCTTCATCTAGCCAATGGAAACCGAGTGCTTCATCTCTTTTAGGTACCAAATTGTCCCAATCAAACTTAACCTGATGTACCTCTTTCCTTATGGTTGTAAAATCTACCCTGGCATCTTGTAATATTTCAATTGTTTGGACAAAGGGAATATTGCTTTCTATTTTTAAAATTGTACTTATTCTGACTGAGATTTCATCATCAGTCTAAACCATCCTTCTTTGTCTTCTATGGTTCCATCTACTTTTAAGAGGATGGGAAACATTTCAAAACTATCCTGGAAATATCTTCCTCTGAGAACCTCTGCCTTTCTCTCTAAGTTTTCCCTCTTTATTTCAAACTCCAGTAGGTTTTTAACAAACTTATATGTATTTGTTAACTGTATATCGACAAGCTGTTGAGTTTTAATCAAAGAGTAGAATGACATTTTATGTGATCCATTAAGTGCTTTAAAAATTTTAAGGGTAAATTGATTCACCCATCCCCTCTCAGTATACCAGATGTTCAACAATTGGTATCAGACCTAGTTCCTTTGGAAGAGTCTAATCACTTAAAGGAGATCTAGGAGGTTGAATATTTGGCATCAATATCCACCATGGATGAGAATGAATTCATGTCAGTATATGAAGATCTGGAATCAAAAAAAGATACAAATAACGTCCTAACATAAAACCTTCAGATGGAAAATGATTGGATCCAAAAATTGAAAGAGAAGATTTGGAAGTTCAAATATAGATACAAAGAAGTAAGAAATGAACTCAAGTTGGCAAATGAGACCATCACCAATCTAAAAACTAAATGCAAAAAAGATGGAAAGGCCAAGAAACTACTCAACAACATAACTAAAAGAAAATATGATGAATGAAAAAGGTTGGAACAAGAGATCATATCTCTCAAATCAAGTCAAGATAAAACCAAGAAGAGTGAAGAAAAGATCAAGACCAACTCGGAGAAACTAGATGAGATTTTGAGACTTCAAAGATATCTGGAAAATAAAGAGGGACTTGGATACGAAACTGGTGAATGATCTCACCACAATCAAAGAAGAGGATAAATTAGCTCTGGTAAGTAAAGATGAAACTACACCTGATCACTTGGATAAAGGTAAGGCTCCAGTAAAACCCCAAGTAAGTATGAATTTCCATTCTTTTAATGGTCATTATTTTAAACACAATAAATCAAGACATAAAGTAGTAAATTGTAGAAGTAGGATGAATCTAAATAATAGATCCTTTACTAGTAGATGTTTCAATTGTAATATTTTCATACATAAATAAAGTTAGAGTAGGAAACTTAGAAATGATGGAAAAATGTTTATCAGATACTATTATACATGTTTTCTATATGGTCCTAAAGCTAACGAATGTAGGTCAAGAGAAAAGAAGCATGGTAACCAATGTTTCAAATGCAACAAAATTGGTCATATAGAAAGATATTGCAGATCATTTAATGTTAAATAGTCTGAAGCAACAAAAAGAATTAACAAGGATGAGATTTGAAAAGAAATGAAGAAAATATGGGTAAGGAAAGATGAAAGTAGCTCTGGCTCCGATGCAGAAGTGCAATCCAAAAATTAGCAGCCTAAAGGTTACTGGTCAGGGGGAGGAATCATTTTGTATATGTCTCACATCCTGATAAATGTAATTATATCAAATTTACACCATCATGGAGTTATTGGTAGGAGATAAAAATGAGAATATTCCTTTCGGTAAAAGAGAAGATAGTGGACATACAATGCAATTAATGCACTTAATACTACTTTACCTCAAGATTATAGCTTAAATACAACACTTTACAAGCCATTTATCACATTGCAAAAAGAAATTTGAAGAGCTAAGGTGTAAGGCAAAAAAACTAGGTTTTTTCAAACTTCGTCTACAAATTCAAAGGTATTTTCATAATCTTTCTCTACAATGGCTTTGGCTAGTGAGTTTACTGCTAAGTTAGTAGATGAGTCTTCTGAGCCGTGACCAGTATTCAAATTGTGCCCTAAAAATTCAATGGAGAGTGACATGTCGGGTTGTTTGACTTGAATTCCTCATGGAGTGGTTATGGCTGATGATGTAAGGATTAATCTCAAGTGTAAGATGGATGAATTTGATCACTACATGTTATATGATATTTGAGAAAAGGAGTTTTCAACCAACGATGGAAATGTGAAACTAGGATTTCAGATTTTAGTGGACAAGAAGCTAGATGTGTCCAATAATTTTCCAAATTTTTATGGAGATGATAATAGTGTAAAGTGAAAAATTAGTCACTTTCACAATACCTTTATGTGGCTCGATGATTGTCACCTGATAACAAAGGAGGTTATGAAGAGGGTTACTAGACTATGTGACATTGGTGAGGTACCAAAGACTAAGTCTGTCAAGATTGACAAAATCATAGCTCTAATAGGTGTTGTTTCTGATAGTAGATCACTATAGGTAAACCCTATACCTTACCCAGTGGTTAGATATGCCTCCTAGGTTGTTGGAAACAAGGTCTACTACACTAACTGAGAGAATTTGATCTCAGCAATGACAGTTTTCTTAGCCTATCAAATGGTGAAAGGTAATGACTATGATATGTGCACTCTTATTAAAGATTAACTTATTAAAAATTTAAAGGCAATTAAAACTAGTAAGAAGCACGTGGCTTTCTATTTCGATTCATTAGATATTTGTCTACTATTATAATTTTCAAATACCGTATCTGAGAATATAGAGTTTTATGGTTTGAAGACATGCCAATTTCTCATCAAATTGAAAGAAGGTTAAGGAAGAAAACTAGGTTGACCGATAGAGATGGTCGATTTATTGAATTCTTTTCATTTTACAACAAAAAATGCACACTAGTGATATGATCCCTCCTTCCATGATTGAAAAGTACAAAAATGATATCACATTTATTGTGACAACTGATCACTGCATAATGCAAGTTGTAAAACCTAGAGACAAATAGGTTCTGGCACTTGGTTATGAGGTTACCAAACAACAAGTAGAAGAATGTGTAAGCGTGATGCTTTCTAGTCCCATCGACACACCTAACGAGAGGTTCGGTACAACCCAAGAGAATTATCTTGAGATTCAAAACAAAAAGGCAACCAAAGATGGTAAGAAGAATTTTGATAAAGTAATAAGAGAGGCCAAGGATTTTTTCTGGCATTACCAAAGAAGAACACGACAAATTTTTGAAGTGAGTTACTCACAGTTTCATCGACAATCCTTCTGGTTTTGTAATTGCTTCTACTCATGTAATTAAAGTTAAGAAGGAGAGTCCCTCTAAGAAGAGGATGAAGACAAAGTCTTCTCCTGTTACCTCAAAGAATCCCAAAAAATATATATTTAGTGATATACCTGTCACAATTGATTCTAGTAATAAGTCTAATGAGCCTACCAAATCTAACAATAACAAAGAACAGTTTCAGATAAATATGAGGAAAGACAAGAAAGGGAAAAAGAAAGAGGTATGTCTTGGTTATGATCCTGTAGATGCAAGTATAATCTATGATGTATTAATAGATAATGGTATAAAATAAATGGGTGAGTCGTATGAATCTGCCTCCCATGAGGGAAAGCAAGATTTTATTGATGCATTTTTATAGCATGATGCTAAGTTTTATGTAGAGTTAGAAGATTATAAGGATGAGGTTCCTATGTCTTTGTGGAATGAGTTGAATAAAATCATATTAGAATCCAAACAACTATATAAAGATATGTACCATTAATCTTTGGATGAGGTATGCAAATTTGTAGTTGGTAAACAATATGTTGCTTTTTTCTATGTAGTAGAAAAATGACAGATGGCCAAAACTAGGAAGAGAGTATGCTCTCTCATGGAAGATAAGTTTGTAGCAGTTCAGATGAAACAAGAAATGATTATTGATTTAACTACTCTTACCACTTAGTTGAACATGCTATCACAAGTTGATACTATTGAACCTTCCACTTCACATAGTTCCCCCAAAAAATAAACATTTTTTACTAAATTCAATGATAATGAAATTTACAACATAGATTAGAATCCTCCATAAATTTAGCCACTCAACCCTCCAGTGAAAAATGTTGTTATGGTAGGACCTTATGTGGTGATTAAAGAGATCCATGGAGAAAAGGATAATGTTGTCATTGAGGAAAAGGAAAGGGAAACTAAGAAAACATCATAAGTAAGTGAGGAAATTAGGCTAGAGAAATCCAATGTGAACCTCGACACTGTCATACCAGAAGAAGTGGATGTACATGAGAAAGAAGATGTGGTGTTAAAACAAGAAGGAAAAGAAGAAGAAAAGGAAATAGATGAAACATATAAGAAAAAAAGAAAGAAAACGATGAAGAAATTAAATTAGAAGAGAATATAGAAGAAAAAAGTGTCTCAATGCCAGTCTTTACCGATGGTGTTGTGACAAGCATAAAAGAGCCACAAATTGAGGTTATTGACCAAAGATCGGATATCGGTACTAGTTCTGGTAAGTTTCTAAGAAAATTTATTCCATCTCCACTTATCATTCAACCATTCACCACCTCTAGATTGGTCAAAGATTTTGATAAAGTTACTCCCAAAAGAAAGCTTTGGTTAGGGCAGAGCATCACTATTTCTGCACAAGAATTGTTGAAAGAGTATGAGGAAATAGAATAGATATAATTGAAGAAATTGTGTAATCCCTTCAGGCTATGGTTCCCTCATGTAAAATAGATCCATCTTGTACCATAAAAGATAAGTGTAGATTTATTGTAAACGTAAAAAAGGATTTGACAACATCGGTAGACAGAAAAGTTTAGATGAAAGAAGAAGAAATCAAACAAATATTTCTGCAACAGCTCAAGAACATGTACCATAAATATTTCTTTGATTTACAGAATCTGATTCAAGAAGGACAAGAACTTTTGGAAGATGGTAATGAACTATTTGATTACACATTGCAATAGCTTGTGGTCATTGAGAAGATTAAACAAGCAATGGACACAATTGAGAAATCCATCGAAAATGTTTGAGTCTTAAAAGATAACCAAAGATCTTGAGTACAATCAGAAATCAATTGGAACAATTGTAGAATAAATTATTCTACCTTCAGCAACAAAGATAAAATATCATTGTTCCTTTAAGCGGTCTGCAAGATATGTGTGTTTCGTGTATTTATGCTTTGAGTATTGCAATATTGATTGCACAAGGATATTCCTTAGAAGAATCGACAACAATTGAAGATGCAGAAGATATGTTGTCTACCATTTGTGTACATCTTTACCGACTATCTCAGGTTATCACCAAATGAAATGGAAATGAGGAAAAGTAGATTAAAAAACTTCAGAGGCTAAAGAAGAAACTTGACGCAATCTAGTTTGATGCTTTAAGTTTGTAAGTTTTTCTTCTTTTTTTCAGTTTGTACAATTTATGATGGATTTTTTCATTGATGTCAAAAGGGGGAGTATGAACAAAAACAATTTTGAATAAGGTTTTTTTTTAAAAAGGAAGAAGTATAAGTTATCAATATGTCCCTTTCAAAGAGAGTTTTGTCACACTTCAGTGTTTGTCGGTAGATTTCAGTTTTTATTGTACACATTTTTGCTTTCAAAAATATTCTGGTTTTCCATCAATGATAAAGGGGGAGATTGTTAGATTATCCCATTCCTGGTTGTCATTGATATCACTATTTTGGATCTATCAGTATCGATTCTTACAACTACATCTTTCGATATCAGTTCTATGTTCACCAACAATAGAGCTAGTGGTATTATCAATAGTAATTCATGGTCGGTATAGTACATGACTATTATGGTCCAGACTTGTTACACACTCACACTCAAATCATTTTGGTATAGCTGATAATAGTTATGTATTGGAGATTGGTTACATGTTTTGGTTTTTGGTCCCAGCCGACATGGAGAAGTGTATATCGATGATGGTATATAACTACAGTGATCTCAACTATTATAATTATATATATACTCGATGATATCTATGATGCTATATGTATATGCAATCGGTAACATATGAACTATTGATGAAGTTTTATATCGGTAAAAAGAGAGGATTTGTTACACACTATGAAGTGTATCTAGTGCATTTGTAGATGCATGCCTACCTGTTTGATTTTGTATATTTAGCAATCATTGCTATTTTGTATTAGGGAAATGAGCCCAAACGAAACTGAGCCAAATCGATAGTGAGCCACCCTTGTGTATGCACCCAAAAATGGTCACCTAGACTTTGGGCCCCATTTATTTGATTTATTTATCTCTGAATCAGTTTTATCAATAATCAATATTTTGCAACATTATCAATTTCTTGATCAAATCTTAATTTCGATCATATATTAGATTTTTATCCTATGGGCTAACCATTTTATCCTAAGTCTTTATTTAATTAAAAGGAATATTTCCTCCCCTTTTATTAAATAAAAAGCCCCACCTTTTCCTCTTATCCTAAGTTGCACAAATAAAGCATCATTCTTATTTTATAAAAAGAGAAAAAATACTTTTTGTCTCATATGGACACAAAAGTCAACTCCTATTTTCTCATTGGAGGATATTTGTGCACAAGGATCAAGCTTCCATTTTTCTCCACCGTTGATTAAGTCTTTTGCCTCTTAATCTCAATGGTCCATTTCACCTCATTTCTTATAAAAGGAGAGCTCTCTCCTTCATTTTGGGATATGATCATGTTTTATGCTAATGTTATGTTGTAGGTTTTCTAGCTTACTTTGAAGACTCCTTTGAAGACATTGAAGACTTGCTTCCTTTCATTTGCTTTCATCATTTAGTTGCACATTTCATTTGATTAGTTTGCATATCATGGCATTTTAGAGTAATTTTCCTTTTATGCAATAGATTTAGCTCACATAGCTTAATTAGGGGTTTGTAATCCATTGTAATTTCCTTTTCATAGTCTAGTTTGCACTTTCCTTTCATAGATTAGATTTCCTTTCAAGCATTGCATTGTTATCATTGAGCTTAGCTTGCATCTTTAATCTAGCTGACATTGCATTTTCATTTGATTCATTTTGGAGATTTTGGCACTTTTGCCCTAGTCTTCAATTTTATAAATCTCTCATTGTGTGGTTGACTAGCAAGGTCACAAGTTTATAGCTCTAGCTGAGAGCAAATTCCATATCTTGCAACTCCATGCATAGAGAGCTATGGGTCGCTTTGTGAGGGCTTATTCTTGAGTTTTCTTACATGTAATGATTCATAGAAGTGTGGTCACTTTTTCACCATACACCTTGTATTAAAAAAATAGTTACTTAATACTTGAGAACTAACCCTCTCCATGGTTTTTCCCATCTTGGGTTTCCACAAAAAATCTTGGTGTTGTGTGTTGCTTTGTTTTATGCTTTTGATTCTTTTTGTTTCCAGCAAAGTTGTATGTTATGTGGCCAATTACTTAAGTGCCTTAAATTTTTCAAGGGTATATTGATTCACCCCTCCCCTCTTAGTATATCGGGTGTTCAACACCTATCCTCTACCTCTACATCTCAACTACCCTTGGCATCATATGTATAAAGAGCTTTGCATGATCTATACAAATGAGGTGGAACTCGAAGCTAGAAAACTCGCCCATGTCATCCTATACTAGAGGACTAGAACATTGTATCAGGGTCTGAGTCAACACACTAATGGAGCTTAATGTGTCCACCTCACCAGTCTCCTTCATAACAAAAGGAATGGTCGTGTGCTCCACATGAGGTTTGGCAATGGGTCTCAACACTATGTTAAGGTCATGTTGTGCTCTTGGTCTATCATGTGAGGACCCCCACTTGTGCACTCAAAGTCTAAATAATCAAAATAGTTTGGTAACTCATTGAGGACAAATTCACAATAGAATTTCTTGAAAAAGTATAGTGGTACCTCATGATTATTACACAGAGGCCTGTCAAAAACCATCCACCACCTATCCCAAAAATTATTTTTTATCCCTTCATAGTGGCACCAATGGATAGGGAACCTCTTGCAATTAATACTTAGAGGTCCATTTATTCTAGGATCCATGAAGAGTGCACAATTGTCAGCGTCACTAATTTTTTTCTTTTTCACATTCTCATATGATAACTTATTTGCATAATATCATTTTTATTCTTCTCTTTTGTTTGACCAAATATTTATTTTCCCACTAACTACAATTACATGGGTCAAAATTGATTACAATGAATTTGCTAGGGTTGCCCTATGAGAGTTGCTACCACTTGATTCTTTTAACATATCAATGCCTCTAGCTGATTTTTGTTGTTTTCTATTCAGCCTCCTTGGCGTCTTGGTGATATTTTAGTGATGATCTAATGCACCCATGAACAAAAAATTGCTTCTAATATGGCATGCACCTTTTCTAAGCTCTCCAAACACCCTCTAGCTCATGGCTATGCCAATGAAAATGAAGGATTCGGGAAAAGGTTTTCAAATTTATAAAATTTGCACATATGGTGTGTACCATATATGGCTCATGCCATATAGGCTTGTATGCCCAAGCCTAAGGCTCGACATAACATGTGCTTTTTGGGGGACCAAAATGACGAGTGACATATTTTTGGTCTCCCATCTTTGTGCACTTACCCATGCAAGTATTTTTTCTTAACTATTTATTAAAATTGAGGAAATTATTGTAATAATTTATTTATTTTATGCGCGAACAATAATTTATAATCTAAGCACAAATGAATTGAACGAAAACTTGCTTTTACTGTAACCTTTATTATTTCAAAAAAGATCATAATGTTGATTGTCATCTAAATTAAACCCTCAACCATAATTGAATTTGTAGACACAACACTTGTGGTTCCCCTTTTAAACATCTTTTCTATATTGTGTGTATGGCCTTCATCATTTGTCGATTTTGTGTCATTCATCCATTAATTAAGTAATGTTAATTATTTAATAAATTGTTAATTGTGTCCTATCGATTTTGTCCTTGAGCACTGGTCTAATTAAATGGTTTCGTTAATTATTTTATCCCTTGTCGATCTTTGTCATGTAGTTTGATTAAATTATTTTGACAATTATTTAATCTAGGTCAAGGTTTGTCCTTATTGGAATAATTATTTAATAATGCCTTTTTTTGTCCTAGCATGTCCCCTTTTGGCATGAATAAATCACAATTATTTTCCCCTTTGTCCTTTTATGACACAATTAAATATGAAATATTTAATTATTTTATGGTTATTTTGGAAGGAATTAATGAATGGGTTTTTATTAATTCCACATTTTTTTCTAGTTCCTTTAACCTTTCCTTTCCTACTTGTCCATCCAACTTCATGTGTGGCCTTCTTATTCAATCATATTTGTTCATTGTCTTCAATCTTGTTCATTCAATTTGAACTCCAAAATCTATAAAGTGGGCTCTCAATTCTCATTTTGGCTAACCACATTTTCCAGTATCCTCACCATTACACTATCAAATTATCCTTCCTTTTTTCCATATTTGTGTTATTGTCAAAACAAAGAGCGACATCCAATTAGAGGAGAAACAAAAACAATGGAGTGGAATGAAGGGTTTGCATGAGTTTTTACTTGCATTTTATGTTGATTTATGCAATTAAATTTCATGGCTTCATTGAGAGATTAAGATTTCGATTAACATGATTGTATAAGTTTGTCTGGTTAGCTAATCATGTATTTATATCTAACCTCTTGATTTTCCTCATCTATAAAATCAAATGTCTAGTTAAACTGTAAAACTCACCTTTTTCAATGATATATTAATTATTTAGATATGACATTAAGATCATCATGTGATGATAAGAAGTTATCTTAATAGTGAATACATTTTGAGGGCAATTAAGCCTTTGTTAGATTACTTATTCACCTATTCACCCTGTCATCAATATTCCTCTCTCTAAAACTATCATCATTATTCTTTCCTCTAAGTCTATTATGTGATCTAAATTGTCCCCCTTATATCCTTAAACTTGATAGAATTGATATGGAGGTGTTCAAAATAAAGGGGATAGATGAACTATGTTAACATTATAATTATTATATATTAATTAATGCAAAAGACATGAAAAAAATTATACACAATACTATTTAAAAAATGGGGCTCCAATTTTCCTATGGAGATGGTGTATAATTAGAAACAAAATGTTTTGATTTGACTGTGTGAGCACCACACATTTAATAATATTGCTTTCTAAATTTCTCTTTTTTTCTTTAACCCTCCACAAGGTCTTAAATGTTTTGTCAATATTTTTTTGGCATGTAATTTTTTTGGCTGTGAAAAATCCTTGTAGAATGGGTTTTAGAGTCAATCTTTGAACATGGATATGGAATGGAATAATATTGTTTATTAAATTATTAAATGTTGATTCAACATCAATGGTATGTGTTTTGTTAAGATTTTTTTAATATTATTTTAGAACTATGAAATAATTGTAATAATTAGGGAAGTGTATTAGATAGTCACGCGTTACATGTACCAATAAAGTTGTACAACTCTAATTAAAGATAAAAGAAATTTAACAACTAGACTACAAGTAGATAACTATTGGTAAGACTTTTTATCAATTTTTTTTATTTCTTTAAAATTAATAATTAAGAAGAATATATAGTAACATTAGAAATTAATACTCTTCCCCTATAAATTCAACATAGAAATTGTGTTATAGTAACATTAGATAGTTTCCAGCTTAATAACTTTACTACTCTGTATCACAACAATGACAATGAAAAAAGATAAGGAAAACATGAAGAAAGTGTTTTTTGTCCAATATACTCCTCTATTATTGAGAAGCACTGTGTTTCTATTATGTAATTATTTTTTAATTTTTCACATTCTTGTTTTGTAATACTTTAATCTAAATTCAACTCTATTTTATTTTATTTTATTTTTACTCAGGTTACATAAAAAAAATTAAAAATTATATATTTAAAATATAAATATACTAATTATTTAACATTTTTATATAATCAATGAAAAAAACCTTCCATTTATGTTATCCGTTGCAGGTTGCAGGTATAAATAGTCTCTTTTAATGTTTAAGCAGACTGCACAATAAAAAATGGTAAATTTGAATAAACAACCACCACTAGAGAGACATTTAAATGGATTAAAATCATAGCACTTAGCTATGCATAATAAAATTATGACCTTCACTCCCAGGAACACAACGTCAATGTTATCCCAGACTGAAAACTGACTCTATGATTTAAGCATCTTAGAATGGTCTCGTTATTAGTCTCAGGACTCCCAAGGGCTAAAGGAATCCTGCTGCTCATATTATCACGGCTGATTGGCCAGCTTATAACCACTTTGGCCCTTCACTACTTTGTCCTTGGCATTAACCTGAGAGTGAAGGGTAACAGACAATTCAATGGCGAAATGAGTGGACAAACTAGTAAACAAGGCTGCTATAATGGCCCAAAATCCATGTGTCGAAGCTAAATCGAGCACTAAATATCCTAACTACATGTAGTCCTAAGGTACCAGGAACCTCACAACTTTCATGTAAGGAGTGAATGGGAGTTTAGATCTTATAGAAAAGTTTGAGCTTCTCTAATTGGATTGTGATGATCAGAGAGAATCATAAACTAAGTTAGTTAATGCACTTAGTGCACGTTAAGAGTTACTGTTGCTAGATGACAAATTCACTATAGAAATTCAATGGCTTTTGTATAATCCTTTCTATTTTCTACAATTAATGTGTTGAGTTCTATATTATATTTGTGCTTCATCTTTATGAGCATCACCTAAATGCAATGAGTGCTAAGTGTTCCATTTATTCTCATGAAAGATGGGCTCTTGTGAACGGCCACCACTCATGAAACATGAGTCAATGAGTTTGACTCAAAAACTACACACTTGAATATTGATAGCAATATCACAATTTGACTTGATGTGGAAAATATCTCCTACTTATCAATTGGTGAGCTTAAGGGGCTTTATAATGAATGGTTCATAAGGCACAACACTTGTTGAAGATTTCACAAATGGTGTTGCAAGCAAAGTGGGGCTTAACCTTGGAGGAAAACTTAGTGGTTAAGTTCGCTTGAGTTGGAGTAGTACTGAAATGGATGACCTTCTGGGAAGTTTGGTGCTTCACTTTTGTGAGCATCACCTAGATGCAATGAGTGCTAAATGTTCCATTCATTCTCATGAGAGATGGGTTCTTGTGAACCACTGCTCATGAAACATAGGTCAACGAGTTTGACTCAAACTACAAAGTTAAATTCTAATAGCAATATCACAATTTGACTTGTGGTGGAAAATATCTCCTGCTTATCAAGACAATGTTTTCTTTTTCTTTTTGCTTCATATAAAATATCACAATCATTCAATATAAGTGTGTCATTTATAAAATAAGCTACTCATCTAAACAAGTATTGTTGAAATATGAAAAAATAATATTACTTGTGTATAACTATTGTGTTAATTTATATGCACTGAAGTACTTCATATTATATGTTTTTCCTATCATATATATAAAAGATGAGCACAATAAATACTTTATATTTTAAGGTTGTCAAAAAAATTATAATCATTTATAGTTGTTGGTGTAATTAAATATTCCTAATTACACTTAACTTAATCTTACTTAGGTTAATGCATTGCATAGTAGTTTTCCATTGAGACACCTAAGAGTTTGGACCTTAATTATGCACATGGTGTAGGAAAAATTCCACTTTAGGTGTGAGATCCACCTTTAGTGCACATATCACATTATCATCCTCATCCTATTGCACATACATTATTGCATAATGGAGGATGATCCACATTTGGTGGACATGTGATTACACCTAGCATGGGTGATAGCTTATCATCTTTTTATCATTGTCTCTTATCGCCTTTCCTATATAAGGAGGCCTATTATGTACATTTTAATCATGTCCATTATCAGTTATTCTTGCATCTTAATGCAATTGTCTTGTCAATCTCTTGTGGAAGTTATCTTGGTCTTGCATTCGATCTTAGGGGTGTTGTAGAGTCATCTAAAACTCTAACATGGTATCAAAGCTCTTAAGGTGTGAAGACCTATTCTCAAGAATATCAATCTTGGCTTGATTCAGTTGTGGGTGTAGGATAAGGTATTTGGACATCACCATTACATAGTCTATTTGGAGAAAATTTGGGGTTTTGTATTTTGTGGTTTTCTATTGCAGGTCAATATTGGAGCGTGTTGATGCAAATCAGAAGTTGGCATCATATTAAGGAGGTTCAAAAACCCCTAAATTAAATTTTATTTCATCCAAATCGAACACCCGAGGCCAAATCTAGAGCCATTTGAATTTTGGAAGTGCGGTGGCGACGATTCATAAAAAATAATTTCATTGGCAATTTTCAAACAATGATATCTCAATCACCTGGACTCCTTTTTTCAAGCAATTTTTTTTGTTTTGGGATAGAATTTCATGATCTACAGAATGGTGTAGGTGGTTTCTAATCTTAGTTCCTTTTTTTCTTTTTTCTTTTTTCTGAAAATCACAAATCTCAATTTTTGCAACTTCCAAGGCCTCATTCGTACTCATATGAACTCCTTTTTGGGTACAATTTTTTTTAGAGTTCATAGTTTTTTATGTATTTTTCAGATCTGGAATCAAATTTCAGTGATTGTGATTAGAAATTGTACTTTTAGAATTTGGCTTAGTTTTGCAATTGTAATGCATAAGCCTTAGCTTGGTCTTTTGCATAGTGATCTAAGTCTATTATAGCCTGATTGTGGAGTGTAATAATTTTTTGATCTCAATTTGTAATGAGAGAAGTGTATCATCAATGTAATCATGGGTTATGAAACACATCTTACAGTAGTACTTTTGACTAAGGATAATTATGAGTCATGGGCGAAAGGAATCATCACACCTTGTAGATGGCTTAATCTCTCACCTCATCTTTATGGACTCATTCCTGAGCCAAAGTCACAAGGGAAGCAATATGTTTGTGGAGAAAATAATTCTCATATTATAGATTTAATTATTAGTAGCATCATTTTGTGTCTCTTTTATGATATCTACCCCAAATTTAGAGGTGTTCAATGTTCCTCCATTCCTAGATGATCTTGCTTCAGATTGTCTCATTCCTCTTGAGGATGCAGATAACATTCCCTATGATGATTATACCTTAGATGAGATTGAAGAATTTGTAGCAATTGAGAGAAAGGATGATCCAATGACTCTTCCTGCAGCTCCTACTTCTCTAGTTGAGATCACACAATCATCTCTTGTTGGTGATTCCAGTGAGTCATTGCAAGAAATATCTATTTGTCTTCCTGATTGGGATTCTTATTTTCCAGATATTGGTTTATTATTTGTGGAGTCTCATATTGTAGATTTGGGAGACATACTTGAGGGGGTTTCTCTTCTCTTTGATGAAAGTTTCATCACAATTCGAGATACTTCTTCACCTTCTTTGGAGTTTGACATTCTTGATTCTTCTCCTTCACTTGGTTTGTCACATTTCATGGTTCAGTTTGATGATGTGATAGATTCTTTGAGCTTGGAGAGGCCTATTAAGTCTTCGCACTACAACATTTGGGGTTGAATTTTGATGCCAATTTGCAACAACACTACCATTTGTGTTTTTTTTGCAAGTGCCCCCGACACCATCGTAATACCAACGGTGTCATCGTTATTTTGACACCCGCGTGATTATAAACAAAAAAGAAAAAGAATGGCTCATTTCTAATTTTCCCCAAATCCCAACTACGCGCGCAAAGAGGTGGAGGTTACATTGTGAGGGTGAAGTCAACCTAGGCAAGGGCAAAACTCAGAACAATCAAACACTGAAATAACTAAGCATGTTATATTAAAGGCAACTATTGAGATGGTCGAGTTGGTCTAAGGCGCCAAATTAAGGTTCTGGTCCGAGCTTTGTGGATGGGTCTTTGATGATGGAAAGTGTACAAAAGTAGAGGTAGGTGTTTATTTGGCTCTTTGATCATTCCATTTTCTTCATGTGAGCTCCAAGCATCATTATATGCTTGTTGTGATGACCTAGGGCACCAATGATTAACTATTACTTGTTTTCAATTCATCGCATGATTGACTATCGGGCTAGGACATCATTATTTACTTCCATTGATGATTATTTACTGTACTTGATTGCTTGAGGCCGCAGGCCTGTGACTGTTTCTTCCTTTCGTATATATCATTGCTTGATTTGATTTGGTTATTGACACAACATTATAATGTTCACTATTGTATTTTACTTGTTTGGATCTTTGAGGACCCGTGTTTAACACTAGGGCATTATTGTTGGATCCTTGCATTTTTATTTACTGTTTGCTGTGATGACCTAGGGCATCAATGATTAACTATTACTTATTTTCAATTCATCGCATGATTGACTATCAGGCTAGGGCATCATTATTTGCTTCCATTGATGATTATTTATTGTACTTGATTGCTCAAGGCCGCAGACCTGTGACCGTTTCTTCCTTCTGTATATATCATTGCTTGATTTGATTTGGTTATTGACACAACATTATAATGCTTACTGTTGTATTTTACTTGTTTGGATCTTTGAGGACCCATTTTTAACACTAGCGCATTATTGCTGGATCCTTGCATTTTTATTTTTGTTGTGATGACCTAGGGCATCAATGATTAACTATTACTTGTTTTCAATTCATCGTGTGATTGACTATCGGGCTAGGGCATCATTATTTGCTTCCATTGATGATTATTTATTGTACTTGATTGCTCAAGGCCACAGGCATGTGACTCTTTCTTCCTTCTATATATATCATTGCTTGATTTGATTTGGTTATTGACACATTATAATGCTCACTGTACTGTATTTTACTCGTTTGGATCTTTGAGGACTTGTGTTTAACACTAGGACATTATTGTTGGATCCTTGCATTTTTATTTATTGTTTGTTGTGATGACCTAGGGCATCAATGATTAACTATTACTTGTTTTCAATTCATCACATGGTTGACTATTGGGCTAGGGCATCATTATTTTCTTCCATTGATGATTATTTATTGTACTTGATTGCTCAAGGCCGTGGGCCTATGACTATTTCTCCCTTCTATATATATCATTGCTTGATTTGATTTGGTTATTGATACAACGTTATAATGCTCACTATTGTATTTTACTTGTTTGGATATTCTTTGAGGACTCGTGTTTAACACTAGGACATTATTGTTGGATCCTTGCATTTTCATTTACTGTTGGATCTCATGAAGCTAGGGCATTATGGATTTACTAATTGCATGATCATTTGATGGCATGCTTACTATTTGACTATTCCTTCTTGGATCAATGTCTTGAAGATCTTCCAAGGCCCATGCTTGCATCACTTATTTGGATCTTTGAGGACCCGTGTTTAACACTAAGGCATTATTGCTGGATCCTTGCACTTTTATTTACTATTGGATCTTATGAAGCTAGGGCATTATGGATTTACTAATTGCTTGATCATTTGATGGCATGCTTACTGTTTGACTATTCCTTCTTGGATCACAGTCTTGAAGATCTTCCATGGCCCGTGCTTGCATCACTCTTGGTATTTCTTAATTTGGACATATGTGATGATGCTTTTGTATGATCATTTTGATGATGTCTCTTGTGTAACTGCTTCAAGACAATGTGTATTGAGTCTTCATTGCCTCATCATGATGTACCATTTGTTGTTGCATCAACACTTATTACTGCTTCATCTTCATTTGGATACATATTTGTTGTTGTCCTATTTCTAGATTGCATATTTCATGGAATATTATTGTTGCTCCATGGTGGCCTTATATATACAGTGGATGCTTGGTGACCTTTAATGTAGATTTTGACACATGTCTTTGAAAACTTTATGCTTGATCATCATTAATGCTTAGAGATTTTTGAATCCCATGGATGCCTATTTCATTTGCATTCAATCTATGGTGAAGCTATCTTACTTGATGTAGATGACCCATCATTGTAGTTCTTCTTGGTTGTCCACCTGCATGTTTGATTATGACTACATTACCTTGTATTGGAACACCATGACCTTATGACATGTTCTAAGTTATTATTGTGGATGCCTCATTTGGAAATGATTCCATACCAACATCAAATGAAACAACAATATTTTATGTTGTTCTTGCATTTTTTGGATGATGCATCTATAGTACTGACCACGCTCTTGCACCACTATGACTTATGTATGTCCACTTGATGTTTTCCATGATGGTATCTTCTTCCTCCTGTAGCATCTTTCTGAGTGCACATGTCTTGTAGCATGGTTTCCTTCTAGAAATGTATAGCTTGATTATGCACATGCATGACTGTAGATGAGGATATGTAATAGGATATCATGCATTGCTTAGATCCCTTGGATCTAACCCCATTTCTTTCCTTCTTGCAAGTTCTGGATCAAGTAGGAGCACACTAGATTCACACCCTGGTCATCCTTCCATCATCTATTCAGGCAATGTCTGGTACCCTATTGTTTATGCTCATTTACTCATGTATGTCTGTATTCAGCCTTTTCTTTCTAGGAGTTGGCTATGCTCACGACCTGTGTGAGCCCAGATGTTTTATTTTTCACTCCTTTCTTTGTAAAGTACATACAAGATTTTCAACATATATATACATGTAATCTTTTAGATGCACATATTTATTTTCTTTGCATGTTCTTCATCTTATGAAATGAACACAAATTTAAACAAGATCACTTAATAATGAAAACTAGGGTATTGTAGTCACTCATCTTAGTAATTAGGTTACCAATTGAAATGAACATAGAAATATGGTAACAACTTCCTTTTGTGATTGTTCCTCTTCCGATGATTCAAGGATAGTGGAAGGGAGTTGAGGTGGAGGTACATAAAGCACTCTCTATTTGTTTTCTTCAATAACCTTATTGGGATCTTTGTCGAACTGGAAAACACAGGCCTTTGCTTCAATTAATTTTTGACATAAAAAAACCTTCTATCAATAAGAATCCATCTATGAATAATTAATCATCTTTTGTGGGTTATTTTATTATTTATGACTATATATGCGTCATTACTATCAGCAACATTATGAAATCTGAACTGATCAGAAATTTTATAACCGAGACCAGCTACATTTAGATTCTAAAGTTTCCTCTCTATTTTTTGTTCCTTTCAATCATATCTAAGGATCTATCAACGATAAGGGTTAATTGAATATGTAACTTAACATGTTGCAAATTATATTGAATCTTCAAGAGCAATAATAGTAGAAAATGTATGCCTTTATAACTATTCTGATTACAAGTATGCTTCAATTCTCTTATTATCAATGAGACATAATCCGATGTTGGTAGCAGAGAGATTGGAGATTTGAAATATGTCCTAGCCTACCCCCCAATCATGCTTTATAAATGATATTTTGGACAAATGATTTATAAAATAATCACTTGTCCAATATCTTTACAATAAAGTAAGCAATGATTTTACATTTTAAATATATCTTGTTGACAACCCGTGAGCTTGGGCATTATGATTTGTTGTTGTATCATTATCATTGTTGCTTCATTATGCCCAATTGAATACACTTGTGCTTATGATCTTCATCTCTCATGAAGCTAGCGCATTATGGATTTACTAATTGCATGATCATAACCAACAGTGAGCATTATAATGTTGTGTCAATAACCAAATCAAATCAAGCAATGATATATATAGAAGGAAGAAACAGTCACAGGCTCGCAGCCTTGAGTGATCAAGTACACTAAATAATCATCAATGGAAGAAAATAATGATGCCCTAGCCCGATAGTCAATCATGCGATGAATTGAAAACAAGTAATAGTTAATCATTGATGCCCTAGGTCATCACAACAAGCAAATAATGATGCTTTGAGATCACATGAAGCAAATGGAATGATCAAAGAGCCAAATAAACACCTACCTCTGCTTTTGTACACTTTCCATCATCAAAGATCCATCCACAAAGCTCAGACCAGAACCATAATCTGGCGCCTTAGACCAACTCGTCCATCTCAGCAGTTTCCTTTCATATAGCGCGCTTAGTTATTTCAGTGTTTGATTGTTCTTAGTTCTGTCCTTGGCTAGCTCGACTTTGCCTTCACAATGCGGCCTCCACCTCTTCACGCGTGCAGTTAGGATTTGGGGAAAATTAGAAAATTAGTAAAGACAAGCTGGGTAAATGGAATATGTAATGGAGAAGCAAGGGAGAAAAATAGACTTAAAAAAGCCAAACATAGTGCGTTAACAATGTTGGAGGATTAACATGCATAATAAAATAGAGTAATAAAGCATTTGAAAACATAAAATTGGAGGAGGAAATTGAAAAAACCCAATTCTATTCCAAAGTCTGATTAAAATTCTCATTTATTTATAGGAGTCGAACATCTTGCCAACTTGGACATGTACTACCCATAGTAGTTGCATAGTAGCATTTGAAAACATGAAATTGGAGGAAACTGAAAAAACCCAGTTTCAATCCAAAGTCTAATGAACATTCTCATCCAATTATGGAGCTATTAAAAATTTCCTAACTTCTTGCTAGCGTGGACATGTATCCATAGATGCAATTATGCAACAATGCTGACAATTTATGAAGCATCCGCACCTAATGGATGTAGGTTGTTTTATCAATAACCCATTTAGCTTCTAAGACAAGCATTCAACAATTGTTGTATCAGGTGCATGACTATTATTTCTTTTGGTTGAGAGTAAAAGTTTAAAAACAAGGCACAATCTTAACCTCATTTTAAAAAAATATCAAAATTAAGACTTACTTTTACTCTTTCTAAACCATTCAATTTTACCAAAAACTACTTAACAAATAAGTAAACTTTTTAACTCCATTTCTATGTAAATAGGTAAAGCATTTGTTAGAGATTACAATATGTGGTATCATACACTTTTATAATAGAAAGCTTCCGCTTGTATTCATATAACTCTCTCTTAAATAGTTATATTGAAAATATACATGGCTAACTTGCTAACTCGGATATCCACCCATATGGACAGCTATTTGGGTATGTGGCAAAACTATTAGACCTAAAATACATAACTAAATGCAGGGTATTGATTTATTAACATCTCACTGAGCTTGTATGTACTACAAAGAGTTTTTCTAGACTTACCTATCTCTATGTAATTTTGGAAACTAATGCACAGGAAAGCATTTTTTAGAATATCTGCTATCATATTCGCTCAAGTACAGAACTTCCTCTTCTGTTTGAGCTACTTCATTTCTTTAATAGTGATATTGGAAATCTTCATAGATGGTTCCATCATAGATAGAGGGGTTCTTAAATATAGTAATACAACTTTGATCATCACAATCTAACACACTGGTTTGATGGATTTATCTCAAAAATTTGCTAAAAAACATTTTAGCCATACTTAATTGTTTTAATGTTGAAAGGTTGTGATGCCCAAAAGTTGGGTCAAAACACAACCAACAAATTTTTTTAAAAAAGGTGATAAGTTTTCTACACACAAGATGCGGGTTAGTGAGTTCAACGACGAGGTTACAATGAATCAGGTGAACAACCTCGACAATGTTGTCTAAAAAGGATGCTAGAGGAAAATTAATTAAGGTTAAGTACGTCCATCTTCATGACGATCAAAATTATCGTTCGTCAACTAGAGATCTCAAAGGTTGACTAAGAGGACATGGTTGATTAATGTTAACGGTGTACCATGTAGGTCAACCTATTCTTAAATATTATATAAGTGTATTATTAATTAATAATTATAAAATATTAATTAATTAATATAATTATTAATTAATTAATAAATTATAATATATTAACCTATAAAACATAACATGTTCTAATATTTACATCATTGGATTAAATAACATTAACAAATTAATATAACAAAACAATGCAAACATACATCTATCCATGACAATCATTATTTGCATAATAACAACTTTGATAGTGATATTGGAAATCTTCATAGATGGTTCCATCATAGATAGAGGGGTTCTTAAATATAGTAATACAACTTTGATCATCACAATCTAACACACTGGTTTGATGGATTTATCTCAAAAATTTGCTAAAAAACATTTTAGCCATACTTAATTGTTTTAATGTTGAAAGGTATTCATAAAAACATGCAAATCCCATGGAGGCAAGACGGATCTTGTTCCCATGGAATTAACTCCCAAATGTTCAAAAGTTCAATTTCAAAATTTGTTGACTCCTTTATTTACAGAACAATCCATCAAGAGACATCATCAAAATGATCATACAAAAGCATCATCACATATGTCCAAATTAAGAAATACCAACAGTGATGCAAGCATGGGCCTTGGAAGATCTTCAAGACATTGATCCAAGAAGGAATAGTCAAATAGTAAGCATGCCATCAAATGATCATGCAATTAGTAAATCCATAATGCCCTAGCTTCATGAGATCCAATAGTAAATGAAAATGCAAGGATCTAGCAATAATGCCCTAGTGTTAAACACGGGTCCTCAAAGAATATCCAAAAAAGTAAAATACAATAGTGATCATTATAACGTTGTATCAATAACCAAATCAAATCAAACAATGATATATATAGAAGGAAGAAATAGTCACAGGCCTGCGACCTTGAGCAATCGAGTACAGTAAATAATCATCAATGGAAGCAAATAATGATGCCCTAGCCTGATAGTCAATCATGTGATGAATTGAAAACAAGTAATAATTAATCATTGATGCCCTAGGTCATCACAACAAACAGATAATGATGAGTGCATCACCTTGTATTGGAACACCATGACTTTATGACATGTTTTGATTTATTGTTGTGGATCCCTCATTTGGAAATGATGCCATAACAATTTCAAATGAAACATCAACATTTGATGTTGTTGTTGCATTGTTTGGATGATGCATCCACAATACTGACCACACTCTTGCACCACTATGACTTATGTATGTCCACTTGATGTTTTCCATGATACATGATTGTATTTTGACAAAGTAACTCTAAAAGGCAGCCACTTACTTTCTGCTGCTCCATCATAATTATGGTTGCTCTCTTTGATGTATTGTCACTTTCACTGTTTGATTGTGCTCCCATGCTTTCTGTACTTGAAACTAGATTGTGTCCATCATGATGTGAAGCTCATAGGTGTCCTTGCTTTGCAAATTGGATTTATTGCAGAGCTCCTTTGTAACATTCTTCCTTCATGAATTCTGAATGTTCCATGGTCACTGCTGCCTCATCGACTACTTCCCTCTTCTTAGATTAATGCTCCTCCTTGAGGCTGTAAGGGTAATTAGAAACTTTATGGAAATAGAGCTTTTGATTACCCTAACATGTTCAATGTAGGGTACTAGGAGGGCCTAACACTTGATCATGGGTGCTCTTGGTATATAATTTGGGTTTTGTCAAGGGGCCTTGAGCGCTTCCTGACAGTGGCCACATTATAGGGAAACATCATTCATTACATTTCAGTACTTTGCAATTGTTGTTGTCCATACAATCACTGTACTTTTAGGATGGTCTTTTGGAAAGGCCATCCTCTCAATACTTTGATTATCTGAGTGAGGGTAAACAATAGTGTCACAGCTTCTTTTGTATCTGCACATGGAACAAACAAGTTAGTGAAAACATGGTATCTTCTTCCTCCTATAACATCTTTTTGAGTGCACATGTCTTGTAGCATGGTTTCCTTCTAGAAATGTATGGCTTGATTATGCACATGCATGATTTTAGATGAGGATATGTAATAGGATATCATGCATTGCTTAGATCCCTTGGATCTAACCCCATTTCTTTTCTTCTTGTAGGTTTTGGATCAAGTAGGATCACACTGGATTCACACCCTTGTCATCCTTCCATCATCTCTTATGGAAATGTCTAGTACCTTTTTTTTTATGCTCATTTACTCGTGTATGTCTGTATTCAACCTTATCTTTCTAGGAGTTGGCTATGCTCACAGCCTGTGTGAGCCCAAATGTTTTATTTTTCACTCCTTTCTTTGTACAGTACATACAATCTTTTCAACATATATATACATATGATTCACATATATATACAAGCTTTTCAACACATATATTAATATTAGGGAAAATGCTTCACCTTTCTTTCATCCCTATGCTAGAGCAAGGTTGGAATTTAAAACTTTATGCTATATCCCTAAACATGCTCGAAGCTATGAGCTTGGACTCTATTATTTCATGCTATTTTGGTCTCAAAGAGGGCTCAGTTTTGGTTATGCCACCATTGTTGTTGTATTTGGGATGTTTCCTATGCTAGACCGAGCTTTATGGATGGATGTTTGATGATGGAAAGTGTACAAAATAAGAGGTAGGTGTTTATTTGGCTCTTTGATCATTCCATTTGCTTCATGTGAGCTCGAAGCATCATTATCTGCTTGATGTGATGACCTAGGGCATCAATGATTAACTATTACTTGTTTTCAATTCATCGCATGATTGACTATCGAGCTAGGGCATCATTATTTGCTTCCATCGATGATTATTTACTATACTTGATTTCTCAAGGCCGCGGGCCTGTGACTGCTTCTTCCTTCTGTATATATCATTGCTTGATTTGATTTTGTTATGACACAACATTATAATGCTCGCTGTTGTATTTTACTTGTTTGGATCTTTGAGGACCCGTGTTTAACACTAGGGCATTATTGTTGGATCCTTTCATTTTTATTTACTGTTGGATCTCATGAAGCTAGGGCATTATGGATTTACTAATTGCATGATCATTTGATGGCATGCTTACTGTTTGACTATTCCTTCTTGGATCACTATCTTGAAGATCTTCCAAGGCCCGTGCTTGCATCATTGTTGGTATTTCTTATTTTGGACACATGTGATGATGCTTTTGTATGATCATTTTGATGATGTCTCTTGTGTCACTGCTTCAAGACAATGTGTATTGAGTCTTCATTGCCTCATCATGATGTACCATTTATTATTGCATCAACACTTATTGCTGCTTCATCTTCATTTGGATACATATTTGTTGTTTTCCTATTTCTAGACTGCATATTTCATGGAATATTATTCTTGCTCCATGGTGGCCTTCTATATACAGTGGATGCTTGGTGACCTTTAAAGTAGATTTTGACACGTCTTTGAAAACTTTATGCTTGATCATCATATATGCTTAGAGATTTTTGAATCCCATGGATGCCTTTATGTCCTTTGCATTCACTCTATGGTGAAGCTATCTTACTTGATGTAGATGACCCATCATTGTAGTTCTTCTTGGTTGTCCACCTGCATGTTTGACTATGACCGCATCACCTTGTATTGGAACACCATGACCTTATGACATGTTCTGAGTTATTGTTGTGGATGCCTCATTTGGAAATGATGTCATAGCAACATCAAATGAAACAACATTTGATGTTGTTGTTGCATTGTTTGGATGATGCATCCACAGTACTGACCACACTCTTGCACCACTATGACTTATGTATGTCCACTCGATGTTTTCCATGATGGTATCTTCTTCCTCATGTAGCATCTTTCTGAGTGCACATGTCTTGTAGCATGGTTTCCTTCTAGAAATGTATGGCTTGATTATGCACATGCATGACTGTAGATGAGGATATGTAATAGGATATCATGCATTGCTTAGATCCCTTCGATCTAACCCCATTTCTTTCCTTCTTGCAGGTTTTGGATCAAGTAGGAGCACATTGGATTCACACCCTGGTCATCCTTCCATCATCTCTTTAGGCAATGTATGGTACCCTGTTGTTTATGCTCATTTACTCATGTATGTTGACGTGTGTTATATTGAAGTCATCACCATACCTATACGAATCTTCACCTACACACTAACAATCAAGCATAGATCTTATACATTCTACAATGAATGGAATCACATGGTCATATAAAATATGCATATAAGGAATGCATAATAAAACACAACAGGAAGTAGTTTGTGATAGGAGATTAATGATATTATGAAGGAGAATTAGGATTTGTGACAAGGAGTTCATGGTAATGTAGTGAAGAGTAAGAGATTGTGAAAGGAGGTTTATTGTCCTGTAACAAAACTAGGTAATAGCAACAAACTAGGTGGAAAGTCAAAACCACCTTGAATCTACTTCACAGGTACCTTTGAATGGGTAATTGTCTTTCCCTCACCTTTATCACTCCCCTGTGACTTCCCTTGCAACTGTGTTGTAAGTTGTGGATTCTCTTATTAGTAGTATCAGGAAGAAGGTCATTAAAGGAAATAATAGGTCCTTAGGAGGTGATCCATGAAGGATATCACTTTGTGGTAATACTTCTTCCACAATAGTACCAGCATCTTGCATTGGTTCTTGACGACAAGAGATTTCCATTTTTTCATTAAGTTCTTCCATTTTTGGAAGATGAGGAGGAGTAAAGGAGACATTTTCATTACTTCTTTTTCAATATCTTCTTGAGGGTTTTCAATATCTTCTACAACATGCTGTAAATTTCATTGCTTCTTTTTGTTTCTATTTTGGCTTCAGAGTTCCCTATCCATCTTCTCTTTTCATTTCTTACAAGAGATGTTAGCTAACACCTCCACTTCCTCTTTTGTAGTAGCATGGGCAACATAAGCAAGGTTATCCAAATGACTAGATGACCGTTTAGGGTTTCAACGAATAGAGGATTTATTCAATTTATTTTTCACACTGGGAGAAGTAATAGGACTGTTTTTTAGTGTCTTGGGGGAGAATTAATTTGTCATGACATATCTTGTTAATTGTTTATCTTTGGTAATTATAATAGAATAAATAAAATAAAATGTAAATAAATTTATTTCACAAAATAGAAACCTTAAATATTCCTAAGCTACTTAACTATGCATTGCATTTTCTTCTCTCATAATCAACTTTCTTTGAATGGGTTAAGAAGTAGTTATTCACTAGCTACATCCTAGGCATGGCATTGTAGCTGGGAGTTTGGGTGTTCTTGAAACTTTCAGAATTGTAGTGACCGTAGAGCTGGAATATGGACTAAGGGAAATAAAATTCTTATGGGGACTATGTAATTGGCTGATAATTCAAGCTTTGGCTGGAGGGTCTTTCTCATTGGAGGACTTTGGCACATTTATCAACCAGAATCAAACTTCTGTTACCACTCTTGGAAGAAAGGTAGGGTTTTGTTTTCTATGTTCTCTAATGTAAAATGATTGTCCTCTCGTAATATAGTTGCATGAATAATGTCTAGAAACTAAATCTGAATTCCGTCATTGGATGCTTAAAATTAATCAAATGTGGATAGTATTTCTGAAAGTGATTTGCTAGATTGATACTCTTATCAAGGAAAGGTTCTTTTCTTAGTTTGTGTCTTCATTTTGTTCAAACTGGTATGGGAACCATGCATTTTATAGCAAACTGAAACTTTTCAATTTAAAGTTTACTATATTGTATGATAGCCGCAATTTTGATAATACCTATGTGGGTTCATGGAAAGATAATCCTCTTTCATTCTTCCTGTAATTCATTGAATCCTCAATGTAATCAACAATACTTTCTATTGTAAGATACCTTTAATTATAGTGTACTTTTTGTTCTAATAAATTTTCTATCTTTAGATACTTTCCCAAAGATAATACTTTCTATAATTACTTATGTTCTATTGAATAATACTTTCATTTTCTTTAACATTTTCCATTGTATTATGCTTTCTCTCGTATTATACTTTTGAATTGCTACTTTCTATTGTAACATATTTTCATGGAAAGTTTATAAGATAACTGAGTAGTATTTGGTGCACGAGGATGGAATAGATAGAAAAGATTCATAATGTGCTGAGATAGAATAGATTCATAAACATATAATTTTCTCTTTGTCTGTACCTTTTTAAAGTTAATGGGAATAATAATATTTTAAATCCTCTATTTTTCGAGTGCATGGTAATGTTAGAAATGATGTAAAAATGTTTTATCTCATTCATATCATTTAACATGAGTGCTATTGGTCCGTAGAGAAAACCTAGCTCAAGATTGAACATAGAGTGATAACTAATCTGTTAAAAAAAAGAAACATCTCGTTCTCCTCTGTTAGTTAACTTGTGCAGTAGTTTTAAATTACTTAACATAAACTTAGATTCTCGTATTAATAGAAAAACATATAGTGTCTTAACTGCAAGGGCTTAATTATATGCTTCTTTGTGTTAAATGATGTGATGGCTGAAAGTTGTTGACTAGTGTTCCATTATTTGGCTAATAAAGTTGTCTTATTTCAATAAATATTAACGTAGCACTTGATTATCGTTATTTCCTTCTTCCAATTAGAAAAGAGATGAGAAAATGCTATTTACATGTTTGTAGAAAGATGTTTACTTTCATCAAATTAACATTATGTGAAAATTTGATTTGAATTCTTATGGTGTTCCTTATTTGTCGAAACATGTGTTAGCATGGTTGGTCATGGAGTTTTATGTCACTGGAAGAATACTATGGTCTTGTAATTCACTATCTATATCTATACTTAGGATGGACATTTAGGGACACTAAGGGAGAGTAGCTTTCCATAGGAGCCGGAGCCCACAAGTGGCTAGACTAGGGTGACTTATGGCAAGTTTCTAATCAAGTGAAAATTTAACAAATAAACTAGGGAAAACACTAATTAAGATAAAATGTGCCTTGCGCTTGCCTCGAGTGCTTGTTTAGGCTAAGGAAGGGACCGAGAGATGACGCCTTCAGTTTAAGGCATGATCGAGCATCTTCGTCTTCACAAGAGGATGCCTTGGTCTCACATGACTTCCCCCTTGGGGGTCGGGGCCCTGAGTGACCAGGCCTGGGTAACCCAAGGATAGAACTATGTGATGACACACTTCCCTTGTGAGTACTAGTATCTAGTTCCGATTGGCAGTTATGTGGCTTAGTGGAAGAAGTATATCTTCTTCTTGTTATTATTGAATTACATGTACATTGCTGAAATGTTAATGTTTTCCCTATACCATGCTCAATTGTTTATTATATACATTGTTATTGCTCTTATGTACCATGCTTTCTTATGGTTTATTATTGATTTTGTTTTAGCCCTTGTTGTGTATTGTGGCTATGAATGTGTTTCTCTGAAACAAGTACATAAGGCTCAAAGTACAATTGTAACCTTGGCACATATTTTGACACTTTTATTGCCTTTATAATTAGAAGAATTTTGCAATGCCGACTCATTATGGGCAAAATTTATATTGAATTATTGTCCTAAATGTAACTTATTGATCATAATGGAAATAAGTATACTCCTTTGTTACACGTTGAAACTTGATATTATTTTCTTGTTTTGAGTTGTTACCATAGTAATGATGTTAGGAGACCTAATGAAACTTAGGAGTGCAAATAAGACTTATTAAGATTAAACGGATTCTCTTATGATATTATTCTGCATTCCATGAAAGCTAAACACTGGAAACATAATGTACTCATGATCTTAGTATCATTTCTTATATATAAAAACAAAAAAAATTATTGGCTTATTGAGGTTTTCTTGGGCCTCGTAGCGAGGGTGTTACACATTTAAAATGGGTCACACCAAGACATTCCCATGGTGGTAAGGAATGAAATGAGGACCACCTCAAACAATACAACACACCTCACTCAAGCCAACACACAATACTTTATCCAAAGCACTTGGCTCCAATAGATATAATCAACATGTTACACACACACAAGTGAGATAGAAAACATATGGGATACACATCCAAATAGGTTTGATCTAAACTACATAAACTCCCACATGTTGCACACAATAAATAATACTCATTGAAACTTGTTAGTGAATACCTCAGCTAAAACACACAGAACTGCAATTGGTTCCCTCAGTTGACAAAACTACAATTTGGAGAATGATACATTGTGGTTCTCTTTTAATTAGAATCAACATCCATGCAATTCCTCCATGGTTCTCACTACATGCATTTTATATATATATATATATATATATATATATATATATATATATATATATATATATATATATATATATATATATATATATACAGCATACCGTCGCAATTTCGACGGCCATCCAAGAATGACCGACAGCAAAGCACTGGACATGGCGGCTATCTGTCCGACAGATAGCCATCACTTGTACAACAATTTTGTCGCACAGTATTCGTACTTGCGACATCACAACAAGTCTCGACAACGTCTTAGACACCTCTTTGACCAATTCACAGGCCCATTTACCTCGCACATTCCGACGGTGTGTGTCGTCGCAATTTCGACGGCCATCCAAGAATAACCGATAGCAAAGCACTGGACACGACGACTATCTGTCGAAAATCTCTGCTAGATAGTCGTCGATTGTACAACAATTTCGTCGTACGACCGTTGTAATTGCGACATCACAATAAGTCCCAACGACATCGTAGCCACCTCTCTGACAAATTTGCAAGCTCTTTTACCCTACAGATTCTGACGGTGTATGTCGTCGCAATTACGACGGTCACCCTAGCCATCGGTACTATCGACACCAAAACTGCAACAGTGGGTAGTGTCGCTTAGCCAATGGTGGTGTGTAGAATTGGCGACGGCTAGCCATCGAAAAAAGGACTCAAATGTACTAGTGTCAGAGATGCATATTTGGATGACCTTCCTCATTTCATTTGGATATGGATTGGTTCATGGCATCATCGCCATACTTCATTTGGATTCTACTTCCTAGTTCCTATCTAGAACAGGAAGTATTCCTACATTTGTACTTGGTATATCTTCTTCTTAAGGGGAGAAATGTTGTTTGTAGTCATTGGACTATACTTTGTCTTCAAGCACTCACCATTTTTGTAGGAGATTATTCATTATGGGGGGGATATCATGTCTCCAACTATCCTTCTTATGGGGGGATAATTCTTTGTATCTACATGATGTATGTAGTTCTTGGGGGGTCTTGAGTACTTCATCCATCCATGCATCTTGTTTTCTTCTCTCTTTTTGGGGGAAGGTTTTTCCCATTAGGTTTTCCCTCTTTCTCCACTTTATGAGAGTTTTTAATTTCATGTATTGCATTACATATCGTACATGGGTACCTAACATGGCCTAGTAGCTGAGACCCATCTTGTATTGTGACTTTAAGTGCATTCCTCTAAGTTGCACTTAAGGGGGGTGTTGGTGTAATTAAATATTTCTAATTACACTTAACTTAATCTTACTTAGGTTAATGCATTGCATAGTAGTTTTCCATTGAGACACCTAAGAGTTTGGACCTTAATTATGCACATGGTGTAGGAAAAATTCTACTTTAGATGTGAGATCCACCTTTAGTGCACATATCACATTATCATCCTCATCCTATTGCACATACTTTATTGCATAATGGAGGATGATCCACATTTGGTGGACATGTGATTACACTTAGCATGGGTGATAGCTTATCAACTTCTTATCATTGTCTCTTATCGTTTTTCTTATATAAGGAGGCCTATTATGTACATTTTAATCATGTCCATTATCAAACATTCTTGCATCTTAATGCAATTGTCTTGCCAATCTCTTGTGGAAGTTTTCTTGGTTTTGCATTCGATCCTGGGAGTGTTGTAGAGTCACCTAAAACTCTAACAATAGTTAAATATAAGTTGTATTTTAAATAAGAATGTGATATTCATAGTTAGGAAAGGTTAGAGATAATGAGATTCATGGTTACCAAAAGGTATTGAGATTATTTAAGTTGCATATAGTTATATTTTGAATAAGAATATAGTATTGTCCTAACAACAAATGATATTTTTTTAGTTCAATTTTATTAATTCCATAATTAAGCTTTGGTCGAATTTAAAAATATTCAAAAGACAAATCTCACTAGACATGTTAATGTGGCAAGTCACACCTCCAAGCCTTAATTATAAGTAGATAAAAAGTCATTTCAAATTTCTAGAAAGGATGGAGATCCTAAAAAATTGCATGTAAGCGCTAATGCTACCAAAGTTCATATAATTATTAACTCCTGTCCCCTACTGTTTTGTGTTATTGCTTTCAGGTAGAGTAAATACAGACATTGCTTCGTGTTTGAGATAAATAATAAAGAAATTACAAAAGAAGAACAAACAAAAAATAATAATTTAAATAGTGACACATGGAACTCTTTATTAATATTGTTGACGTCCCTTCACATCTATCACAAGGGAGTGTTCAATGTTCAAATAGAATAAGGATCACCACTCTCCAATTTTGCATCAACATATATTATGCGTTCACTCAGTTAGCTCCATTTTTTAAAGGATTCAAAGAGGTATGAATCCTACTTCTTTTGGTAGCCTGAATTTTCATATTTCCCTTCCCACCTGCAAGAGCACTTCGGTGAGATTTCCCTTGACTTCCAAACAAAATCACTACGACACATAAAAGTCACATCTAGTTGGAAGTCTCAGTCAAATACTAAACCTGGATATTTTTCCTTCTTCAGGTAGCTGTAGTTCAAATTCATCCTTGAATCGATTAAAGACCAAGTCAAGCTTCTCTTCAGTTATTTCATTCAAAGAGAGAGGACTCCACTGCCAGTAGTTGAAAAGGGCGTAAATAAATTAATCATAAGTGTAGTAAGGGTACAAGCTCATACAATTGGCCATCAATAATGGCACGAGTACCAACCTTAGGAGAGTTATCTTTTTCAATCATTATTGCTCGGATCCCCTTCACAAACATCATTCAACAATATACACAAGTAGATATCAGAGCTTAATAGGTTTAGGCATAACTTTCCACTGAACTATATGCGGTCAAGTGAGCTTAGTTTAAAACAAGAAGACCCAACAGTTTAGATTTAACAATAAGTAAATGAGAACAAGTTTTCAATGATCACCTCATACATATCATTGGATATCAGTCCTCTCAAAGTGTTTATTGTGAGCCGGAACTCCTTCTTTAGGCATTCAAATAGCATTTGTTTACGACCTTGTCGAATCTGGACAACAAATTTTACCCAAATTTCACACAAAATGCCAAAATATGCTTAAGCAGTTTCACATACAAATCATCAGTGTCCTTACGTTGCACAGGCTGCATTTTATCACAATGTAAGAACTTTGCAAATCAACTCAGAATGACATGTATATACATATTGAGACATATATGTATATATAAATGTACATAGACAGATACACACAAACATATATGCTTACTGCTGCAATTCCTAATTGATTTCACACAGATTTTACATTTTGATTTTACATATATATAAAATAAAATGCTAGGGTAGCTAAAATGGTACAACAGATCTGCCTGTGGTATTTTCGTAGGATTTGTTCTTGCTGGCATAATTACAAATTATTCGTTCTTAGAGAGATCTAAAACAATAAGTGAGAAGATATTTGTGCTAAAAATGCAGGCATACAGGGGGGAAGGGGCATTACCGATTTCAAAGTTATCTTTAATCCTGTTGGAGAGGATCTTTTCAGAGTCTTGATGGTTTCTTTGATCCATTCATTTCCTTCTGTGCTGCTTTCAGCGACCTGCACGATTAATTGGCATTCCACATTTTTTAATGCAAAACATGTTAAACTGTAAGGAAGGGCAAACATCCATAAAATTCATTACCTACAGAAATAAGTTTCAATTTTCAAAAAGAAGATTAAGGCTAAACAAACAAAACCAATTGACAAGTATTATTCCAAGTTGCAGTCAATATGCTAATACATCTATATATAAACATATCATCCAATTTTACGCTACTTTTTTGTTTTGGGTGGAGAAACCAGGAAACAACCCTATTAAGTTGAACCTAGACCAGAACCAAGAGAAAGGACCCAGCTCACCAGTAGACTATAAGGTTTGAAACAAGATTTAATGTTGCTTTAAATAATGAATTTAAGAAAGACTAAAGAGATAGGATGCAAGATACAATAGTTGTAGAAAGGTACAACAAAAGCATATATAGAATGTTGCTAATGTTGGAAAAAGGTATCTCAACCATGCATTCCTAATGTTCACTTTAATATATTTTGTATGCAATTGTTATTTCATCTTCTAATGATTTTGTCTTCTAATGGACAGTTGGATCCCCACTTGGAGGCTTACTAGACTTCGTCTTTTAGTGAGCTTTGTATTCTCGTGAGAAGAAAGGTGTCCCACTTTGATGTCGCATGTTTTGGTCATGCATCGGCATCTTGTGGTGTGTAAGGTCATCATGAAGGGAATCCGAAATGACAGATTCTACAATGCATAAGAGCATGTAAGAGGAAGGTTACATTGGAATCTTGGCCAACATTATAACAGGTTGATACATGTCATGTCCCCGACCCTAAACACTGAATAACAGATAAAGTATATATGTAGTATTAGGTAAACCCAATGATCAGCAATTCATAACTCTCCTGTTACAATCAGTGAGGTACGTACTTGGTGAATGCATGATAGAAAGGAGTACTGGTCCCTTAATATCATACAGTGGCTCAGTATTATATTAATTGCCAAGGTCAAGAATCGAGTAACTAAAAAAGAAAGAATGATGAATGGTTGGGAGTTTAATTAAGAGGCCGCGGTTCCTATTATGATGAGACAGAAATACATTATCTAACAACAGCGATGATTAAATAAACAACACTCATGCAATTCACATCAGACAGTGATTAGTAGATAAGCAAGGCAGCATTTTGGAAGGGAAGCTATATCATGAGGAGACGTTCCCTGTGATGTCCCTATTCCGATATAGAATTTAATTTATAAATAATAAGATTTATTAAATAAATAATAATCACAAAAGAAAGATTTAATAAATAAATAATATTTGAAAGATAAATAATAATAAAATATAATATAAGTATAATTATAAATTATCCAAATTAAGGAAAGGTCCCAGTGATAGATACAAGGCAGTGACTTGTATAATGGGAAGAGGATTATCTACTAATGATAAGACATCAATTACTTAATATGTGGTTATGTAACGATATTAGCTAAGCTCCGAAACAAAGGAATGTCAACTAAGTATTAGTCAGTGGCTTATCCATTAAGAAATCCTAAATGCCCTAAACATTTTTTATACACGCGGGCGCATAATTATATTGCCTCTAAGGACATAAAAATATATGGGAGTCTGCAGCGATTATTGTATTTATGTGGGAAGTTATAACTGTGCACCGCTTATATGTTGGGAGATGCTCTTAATAAAAAATGAGCTAATATGGGTGTTATTATTCAATATTAACCAATGTTGAGACAATTTGATGTCACTGATCAGTGATTTGGTCATATCGTGTAAAGCTTTTTCTCTTGAATAAAGTGACAATTTTAGAAAACTTACATACAGTGATGACATTGAAATGTGATAACCATTCCCACTATGAAAAGGAATTCCCACTAACAACAATCCAATAGAAAAAACAAAGAGAACAGTACCTGTTTCTGTCAATGGTGGTGCGCTTAACTTATTAGAAGAATGTTTATAGCACAATAAACATGTATATGCATTGGCAAATGAATGGATTTGTATATAGTGACGGATGGAAAATATAATTCATATTCATCAATTGAAGCTGTTGAATGGATTATTTGTGGTAAGAATATAGTATTGTTAATTTTGTTGGGTTATGACCTTTTCGGAAGTTGAAGTCATGGCTGTTCTGATAAAAAATTGACCTTTAAAATTCAGATAATTTGAGTTTATATTACAAATATGATGTAGGAGTTTCTTTACTCTACAGACAATTATGTATCAATTGATAAAGAATTGTTTTCTTTTCTTTGTTATGTAGGTTTAACGTATAGATTTGGAGTTAGAGTCTGGATTTTTAATTGTATATTTATGATTGTCTTAAAGTTATTGTTATGTTAATATAAAGATATATGGTTGTAGCATTCTTGTTGTAATTATTTACAAAAGAGTATTATCCATTTTTTAATGCTAATTAGACGCTTGGAATTACATGCTAACAACCTAATCATGTTTCTAGCTCAACAATTGTATAAGACTTCACATGGCATGGATCCACATGTTTCATTTATTAGAACTTAATTACAAAGATTAAATTTTAAAAAATCTATGGAAAGAATAAATTCTACCCAGTTTTTATATTTAAATTTTTATTTTTATTTTTTATTGTGGAATCGTGCCATGTAGCCATTGTATAATTGGATCCTTGTCTAACACACATTTGGAGCCAGTAAAATTTGTTAGCCTATCTAAACCAATTAATAAACAATATGAGGTTGATGCAAATAGAAAACATATCACTTGATGTTGAATGGTGTGTAACTCCATAGATCCCACTTTTGTATTAATCCATAATGAGCAAACGGGTTAGATTGAGAGGATTGTCTCAATCCCTGAGTGATTTAATAGTGTTTTGTTTGAAGAATACGATGTGTAAAGTATGTATTTTTGTTGCATCATAAATTATCACCCAGTTCCAAATAGTTTGAGTTTGCAAATTCATTGCAAATTATTAAATCTATATTGTAATTGTTCAACCTCATGTCTTATACCATGTATTGAACTCTATGAATAAATAAAAAAGTCTTTTATTCCAACCAATTTTCTCATTTTATTTTTGCTGTTTTTTATTAAGGAAAACATGTTTTAATGGGGCCCTGAAACATTTTATTTTTGTTGTTTTATGTGTGATTATTGCCATGTTGTTCAATTTAACAATGCTTAATTGATTTTTTTAGACCTTGACTTGCATTAGGATACAGTTAGTCACCAACTAGGATACTTCTAAAACTAGCATCTAGGAACTAATAAGAACACCAAAATTAGAAAAGGACAAAGGATTGTTCTAAATTCAATATCTTGTGTGAACTTATATTTTTAAAAATTGGATATTAAGTTATGACGGATTTTAATTTAATTTTTGAATGACACTCACATTGTAAACGACCCATGTTCACTAACTTTGCATTTAGGAATTAAATTATTTTGCTGGTTGTATATGTTTTCCAATACCTCAATTATTAATCAAGATGACCTATGCTTTGTTCATCGAGCTTGAGTGCTAGTATCATCCACCTTGACAACCCAAGCAATCTTAATACAAGGATCAGTGCAATTTTAATTAAATTGGTAAATGTAAATCTATAGAATCTTAATAACCCATTCTATCATCTTAAATTGTAAGCACATGTGTGCTCTATTAATGGTTGTTTAGCATCCTCCTTAGTGTATTTTCATTTTAAAAACTTTATAATTACATTTAATTCAAATTTAATTCAATTTCCCTCTTTCATTGGTGTAAAAGTAGAGATAGGAATTAATTTCTATGCATCCTCCTTTACTTTTCCCTTTCTAACTTGTGCGAAAATTGAGGTAGGATCTAATTTCTATTCACCCTCCTCTATTTTTCCTCCAATCACAAAATTCATCTCCCCCTTGGGTCCTATCTTGGTAAATTCAAAATTTGGATGTATTTGCAATCAATTTTCCTGCTTATCTTTCTGATTCTCCCTGAACCACTTAACATCCCTTGAACCCTGCACAATTTACCTCAAAATTAACCCTTCTAGGTATAGGTCACACTTGGGGCGACCTATACTAGTATAGGTCACACTTAAGGTTGTTCTTTTTCCCATCCAATCGAGTTGGCCTTCGTGAATTTGAAGCCCGAAATCACTATAAAAGAAACCTCTTTTGCTTCATTTGAGATTTAAAAAAAATCAAGTGCAAGATGGACATCCCAATTTGACAACAAACAATTGAAGTTATCTATTGAAGCAAGGGTTGATCATTGAAGATTTCTTTCCAAGCCTTTCAATCAAACATCTCAATCAAGATCATATCTACGCTATGGAGTTGCAAATGTATTGTGAAGATGGTAGGAGTACTTTTCTCCTTGGGGGATTGGTATGATTTCCTTGTTATGTTCAGATCTATGTCTTGTTACTTTAGATTTTCACAATTACATGCATTCATGCACATTTTAATTGCATTTACATGTTAGGGTTTCACTCTTTAGGGTTAGATCTTGGCATTTTACATTTACATCACTAGCTCCTTTACATTCTAGACATACAATCTAGATACACAAGAACTATGAAACTTTTATAACAACTATCTGTGGAGGTGGGAACCACAAAAATGAGGGGTTGACTAAGGCAAACCCTATATAGCCACCCACACACACACACATACACTCCACATTTACAAGTTTCAGAGCTCAGACTTAGATGTAGATCTGGATACCCTTTTGGAAATTTTTCCCAGATCCACTTTCCTATTTTGGACCCCGATAGTATCAAGTACATGTTGCATGTTTGACCTATACCAGACAGTTCAGATTTGCAGATCTTATTGCAGAATTGGAAGGACAATCAACAAATCTACCCATATCCATTTTTCATTTTTTGAATTTATCATTCTTGGGTATAGGTCACTTCAAGTTCGACCTATACCGGTATAGGTTGCCCTAAGTTCAACCTATTCTTGGAGCAAAACAAAGAATTGCAGATTTTAGTTTCATAGTTTGTAGATTCTTGGTTTAGAAATTAGAATATTCTTAGGTTCCGACAGTCAAAAAAATTAGTCTTTAAAGCATATTCTTCTGTCTCCATTTACAAGTGCACACATTCCTATATCTCTTTCTTGTATCTACTTTCATAGATCAGATTTGTACATATTTATTTCACATTACATTTAGGATTCATACATCACAGAAATATGAGCCTTCTAGGGCTTAGATCTCGCACTTGTACCCTTTCTCATTTGGTTGTACTTTCCAGATCTATCCTATCTTGGTAAGGGTTTCCTCCTTGATTCCTAATGTATATGGTGAGTGGTAGTCTATTATCCTTGATCACTATTTCACAATATACACCCATGGTTATAGTTTATTGAGTGGATGAACACAAGTATGGATTTGATGAGATCAAAGCCCATGTTCTAGGTGGAAATGATCCATGCCTGTACTATACTTGAAACTACGTCCAAAATACCTTGTGAATAATTGTCCAAAGTTAGGTTTTAATAGGCATGTTGCATACTTGTAAAATCACTAAAACTAAGAAAAAATTGTAATGGTATAATTTATGGTCCATGGAGGTGACATGTGAACAAAAGATATTTTGATCCCAAAGTAAAATTTTATGAAATTTCGCTAACATATAGTGCATCATTGCAATTACTCTATGAAACAATGACATTATTTTGTTTTGTGCATTTATGTATCGATTGGGCACCTAGGTTGAAGCTTGGTGGGCAACTCTCTAGATGAAGTTATGTTGATGTGTAAAAGAACTGTGAGATAGACAAGTGCAAATAGAGAGAGATAACTCAAATATTAAGAATAATATTTATCTATCTATGCATCTTGTGCAGAGAGAGAGAGAGAGAGAGAGAGAGAGCAATACAAGTAAAAATATTTTATATATATTCATCCTATACATGTTATGCATATCTATTTGCTAAAGTGTGTTACAAATATGTATATATCTAGATTACATGTCATGAATGTTGAGAGTCATTAGAAAAGTTTAATTGGCTATTTTGAAAGTTGAACCATTTCCTATAGATCATCATATCCCAATGATTGGTCAATGTTGAGCTATTTGTTATTGAATGTAGGATTTGTTGGTGGATGACTTGGCATAACACAAGCCTTAGGGATGCAACATGGGTTACCATGGAAAAAAACATCAATTGATATCCCAAATGTACTATTTGAATATTGTAATGTTGTGTAGTGTGAGTTTGTCTTTATGGAGTGGCCTATAGGTGTATTGGACCTTGTTGAAACTATTACAGAAATGGTAAAAGGTTTGCAAAAAGAATAGTCACTACGAAGTCTTATCTTATGTGGAGTGATGCATGCCATTGTTGGAGTTATAACTGTGCACCGCTTATATGTTGGGCGGGACATCCATGGATATTTCGTATAGCAAACGACGCTTGGAGACTTAGATAGAATCGCAATAGCAATTGCTGTCCTTCAATAAGGCAAATACTAATTGATATTAGGAAGCAAGATAATTGAGAGTTAAGAGATATTGATAATTAGGACAGCAATTACATTAATACTGTTTGGATGATTACTAATGGCAGCAATTATTAAAAGAGTCAAAAGGATGCAACGTGACTTTAAGAACAGACGTATCTCATATATTACATTTCTTCATTCATGATAGACAATTTATGAAGGAAGTCCCATCATTCAATGGGGGGAAATATATAGATGGAATGTTGATGTTTTATAGCTTTGAATAAATACTATGAGTCTATACTAGTGAAGATATGTATATATATATTTAGTATATATGAGATGTATATATATATTTAAATATATATATATATAAATATAAATATTATTATTATGTAAATATTAGAGAAATTAATATAATACTCAAGAGATATTATATATATATGTGTGTGTATATATATATATATATATATCATAATTGTCATTATATTAATTACATAATAATGAATAGACATGTTCCATGAAGGGACATGTCTCTTCTTGGCTCATTCTCAATATAAATGCAAGAGATTGTTGCATTTGGAAAACACATACAATGAGATAGTGTTATTACATTTGCAATGATCCTAAAACTTTAACATGGTATCAGAGCCAAGTTGCAAACGTAAGAGAGTAGTTTGTTGATGGTAAATGTGTGACTGTCTCAGAAAATACAGTCTCAGTACAAAGACCATATCTTCCAAATGCACCGTTGGATTTTGCTAAATTTTGGATATGTTGGTGATAAACAAATTTACAAGAATCTCACCAGAGCGATTAAAGAGAAAATGCCGGGTTCAAAAGTTATGACCGACTATGTACGGGTCTATGAAAAAAAAAATCTGAAAAAGAGTGAGGTTCCTTCTTTAAAAGCCTAACCACTTGAAAGGAGATCTAATAAGATTTAAGGATAGAAGTACAAGATAATTGCATTCAAGGGAGAAAGAACTTGATGCTTGCAAATGAATTGATGATTGAGACTAGATGCAAAGGGAGTCTGACATTTCAAAAGAGGTCAAGAAGTTGATAAACTTGAGCTTCAAAGGGAGCAGATGGTTCAGTCAACTTGTGACAATCTTGATCATATTGATTAAGAGGGAGTTCACTATTGAAGGTGAAACACTTCTGAGGTATAATTGATATAATTGATTATTATATTAATGAATCATGAATTTTTTTAATGGGCCTACCCCCTATGTAAATCGTGAGGAAGTGACGACTTCCAAATGATTATCACTTGTATTTGCAGAAGTTATTGGAAGGTGACGATCTTACAATAACTTAAATCATGATATACATTATTTATAATGTTGAAACAGATCATGATGAACTAATGCAACAACTAAGTGTTAGATGTCATTAAGTTGACAATCTATGAGTTGTTTGCATAAATATATCTTGTAAAGCAACAACTAAGTGTTAGATGTCATTAAATTGACGGTCTATAAGTTGCTTGTATAGATACATCTTGTAAAGCAACAACTAAGTGTTAGATGTCATTAAATTGACGGTCAATAAGTTGTTTGCATAGATATATCATGTAAATCAACAACTAAGTGTTAGATGTCATTGACGGTCTATGAGTTGTTTGTATAGCTATATGATAGGTATTTGGTGAATATCATGTGTTGATATTCTGCAGGCCAGTACCTTATTGAGTACTTAGTGAATATCATATGTTGATGTTCTGATAGGCCAATACTTAGAGTATTTGGTGAATGTCATGTGTTGACATTCAGATAGGCCAATACTCGAGCTTGTGGATAGAATCGCCGATGGAGGCAATCCACCTAAGAACTTGTGGATAGAATCGCCGATGGAGGCAATCCACATATTGAGGCCATATTTCTATTGATTACATCTCAAGGATGATGCCTTTATTTCTTACATCATATGATTGATGTTGTCAAGTGTCTTAAGTGTTGACATTGGATTGATTTATCCTCCCTAGCTAAGAGGGAGTGTTGATGTTTTGTAGCTTCATTCGAATAAACACTATGAGTCAATACTAGTGAAGATATGTATATATATATTTAGTATATATGAGATGTATATATATGTATATATATATATATATATATATATATATTATTATTATGTAAATATTAGAGAAATTAATATAATACTCAAGAGATATTATATATATATGTGTGTGTGTGTGTGTGTGTGTGTGTGTGTGTGTGTGTGTGTGTATATATATATATATATAATAATCATAATTGTCATTATATTAATTACATAATAATCAATAGACATGTCCCATGAAGGGACATGGCTCTTCTTGGCTCATTCTCAATATAAATGCAAGAGATTGTTGCATTTGGAAAACACATACAATGAGATAGTGCTATTACATTTGCAATGATCCTAAAACTTTAACATGGAATAGGAATTATTATTTATACAGGGTATTCAGAAAAGAATACACATCAATTGTGCTTATAAAAAGAGAATTGATATTATATTATTTGGCTGGCAAGTATCATAGGTCAGCATATTGATATAATTTATCTATAAATCAATGCTGAATTGCAGGATATTATATCTGCATTCTATTAGGATCAGAAATCCTTATTAATTCTAATATGTTGCCGTGAATATATGTTATACATATATTTAATAATCGCAATACAAGAATTATATATCAGTTATATATGTATAGTAAGATCATAAATGTGTATATTAATAATATATATAATAATAATAAAATGAGAATATATATATAGAACTTATTACTATTCTTAATCTAAGAAGGGAAGTGTGTGATGTTACCAAGGAGGGGCTTGTATAAATCCAAGCAATAGGATCTTTGTTCCCAAAATAGGGTGGGGATCAGCGACCTTGAGCCCCTTGAGGACATCGTACCAAGAAAGGCTTAAGGGCTTGGATCTGTCAACTTTGAGGGAATCCATTGTTGGTATCTAGGCAACTTGGATAACACCTACTCCTGTCAATGAGCTGGAATAGTAATGGATGATAATAATTTGTACAGATGACTTGAAACTAATAAAATGAATGACTAACCCTATCAGGGACATTACAATCCAAATTCCAATTGAGAAATTTAGGATAAATTAAGTAAAGGACATTACAATCCAAATCCCAATTGAGAAATTTAGGATAAATTAAGTAAGGTCCCAACAGCGGACATTACATTCCCTTTGGAAAGGACATCACCACAGGAAGAGAGGTGATGGTTCACCCTCTATATAGAACGGGTCCTTCTTGAGGGAAAAGGGCATCAAACAAGGACAACAGCATTGGATCACTTAGCAATCTGATAAGGATACAATTTCAAAAAACACATATATATTAATCTGCAGCCTTTATACTTGTCGGAGGTATGTTGTATATTGTAGTGAATTGTATGTTAATCATTAAACTTGCATCAGATATAGAATATTCTGCTTTACAGCCAATATACATGTTATGTGTTAACCTTGCTATACCTCTGTATAATATGACACATTTGAAGAATCTTTAAAGATTCTCATCCATCGGGTCATCTCATTTTGGAGGGGAGATATAGTACATACAAAGGATGCAAGTAGCTAGGAAACCATGGCGGTAGAGACACCCCAAGTGGGGCTGGGAGGCCACATGAAGGTTGTCATTCCATGCTGCTGGACTGGGTGGAAAGGCTTGAGGCACCTTGTATGATCTCCCAATGGTGCTCCATAATGACGATGAGTTGGATTGGATGGAACTTCAAAAGAATCCCATATGCACATTTGGAATATTACACTAATGAATTTGAATTCTATTTTTACAATATTGGCTTATCTGTTGTTTATCTTGAGATACTAACCTGGTTGCAGGACCTACATCAGGATACTGAAGTGACAATTCCCTTCCCAAGCATTATTCAAACTGTAAAAGAGAATTTCAGGACAGGCTGAGTTAAGTCTGAGTAGGGGACATTACAATACACTTGTCATGGAGCATCTTTTAATGTTGGAGGCCAAATTGGGGCACCTAAAGTTGAGTGGTCAGATATGACAAGTTCTGGCATTGTAAGTTGCATAAGGAATATGCTAAAAAATAGCCAGGAAAATCAAGACCAATGAGTGGCATTGGAATTTGAACCCATGTGTTTGGCTTCCATATCTCTCATGGGTTTGCAAGTAATTTTCCGAAACCACTCAAGGATTCCAGTCTATATTTCATCTATTTATCAGGCATGGAGTTGTAGTTTTAAAAACTAATTTGCACGTACCGTTATGCTGTCAGAATCTCTCCAAATTTGTATATTGGTGATGCTCCATGTGAAGGCTTCCTCTACAAGTGTGTTGTAAACTGTTTTATTTACTAAATAATACTTTAGGCTCCTTCGGAATGTGGGGTTTTTCTCCAGAAGGGTTTTCCCCACATACACCTTGTGTTATGTGATGTCTCCAATTTGAGGCTGGGTCGGACATCCCAGTATTTTAATTTAATAAATAGATAAATTATTAAATAAATAATAGATAAAACTATTATTAAATAAAATTATCAGATCATTTGCTTGAGGCCGACTTTGGTAACTTCTGATGGTTATTTTCTGTCTTGGCCAACCTAAAATGGTGAGCAGTATATATAAGGCATGCTCGGACAGGGATTGGCATCAAAGTTTTGTTAATGATCTCTAGTTCTACATTAAATGAATGCCCAGACTCTGGGATGAAAACACCAGTAATCCTTGTAGGTAAGACAAAATCCCTGCCTATAGTATCTACACTGTGATATTTCATACCTCCACCAAGCTGATTAGCGCGACTTTGTAGGTTTAAGGTGATACATAGAGTGCATGTATATCCTAGCTGCATACCTAGAGCATAGACGGCAAGCCAATATCAGATCCATTCCAGAATACTACACTCGGCATCAAGCAGGCTCAGAACCAGATTGTTGTTGGTATGCGCCACTTTCAAGGCACACATTCTTAATAAAATGCTCAGCTGGGCAAGGCCAACAGCCTGTGGAGACCCGAGATAACCATTATGATGCATTCTTGAATGATATGGTTATATATGTGTGAAGTTTGCATTTGATTTCAGAATTTAAAATATAAAGTCTGTACCTGCGATTATTGCTTTAGCTTATGTGAAAAGTTTGCCTACACAGAAGTTTGATTGTGATTTACTATTTGTTGAAGAGTAATTGAAAATACTGCTGTAAATTTAGTTATTGTGTCAAATCGCAAAATTTCAATTTTGGTCTATTACATGTTATGGTATTGTTTATTATGCTCATGTGTTTCTACTTTCTGTATTTATAAATTAGATTGGTGTAGGAAGCATTTCCTCATACCTTGTTTCCTTTTAGTTGGTATAAGAACTTAATCACCTTTGATCCTGATTGTTGGGTAGAGGGATTTTTATACTAATCTTTGATTGAGTGGGACCATGTGCAAAGTATTTTTTATCTTCCTACAAGAGGAGATGGCAAACACATCCAAAAATAGACATTGAGAACTTCAATGCCAGTAATTTTCAGTTGTGAAAACTTAAGATGGAGGATATACTCATAGATAGAGATCTATGGGTTGCAATATCTAGTACAATGCTAGGACTTGAAAGGCAAAAAGGCTAAGGGTTTTGTGAGACTCTGTTTGACAGATTCAATTCTTTTGAATGTTCGTGTAGTAACTACCACAGCAAGACTTTAGAAAAAGCTTGGTGAATTTAATAGTCTAAATCCCTAGTGAATAAATTATTCCTACGAACCAAGTATTCTCTTAGAGTGAAAGACAATGAGCCTGTACCAATCATTTGAATGCCTTCAATAGGGCAGTTGCCCAATAAGCTTTGTTGGAGTTAAAATGGAGGATTGTTATATGTCACTACTATGTTCTTTGCCTAATTCACAGAACCATCTTGCGATGCCATTCGGAGCACTGCCACCAAGTTCAAGATGGACGAGATGGTTGCATCATTACTTTCTAAAGAGATGTGAAGGTAAACCTTTGAAATGGCTAAAGAGGCCCATGCTGTTTTTGGAAGATCAAAAGAAATAGAAAAAAGGAAGGACGAGAAGAAAAGCAATTCTAGATTCACATTTCATGGAAGATCTAAGTCTCCTAGTAAATCCAAGGCGCTATGTTGGAACTCCAACAAACTTAGACATTTCCAAAAGTATTAGAAAGATGAGAAGAAGAAGAAAAGGAACAAAGAAGAACAATTTTGAAGATGAATTTGATAAACCCTCCCAAGATGATGGCGATTACATTGTTGCATCCTTCGCTACACATGCATCAGAAGTTGAGTGGCTTATTGATCTTGGTACATCTTTCCACATGATCTCACATCAAAGTTGGTTCACAAAGTATGCAAACTATAATGGTAGGAAGATATACTTGGGCAATAATGCTCACATAAACATCATTGGTCGTAAAAAAGTTTTGATTTAATTCCCTGATGGACAAGTCAAGGGGATCAATGGTGTGCTACATATCCTTAGTTTGACATGGAAGTTCGGAACCTTTTATTTGTCAGTAAATTGAATGATACAGATGTGTAGGTCGTTTTCTCAAGTGGAGGGTGTAAGATGGTTCGAGGATCTATGGTGCTAGGTAAGGATGTTCAAATTGGCACTGTTTCTGCTTGATGCATGCAAAGCTCAATGAAATAATTCAACTACAATGAAGAGGTCTATAAGTTTTTCACCTTCTTCATTGGAACCAACAACAAACAGGTGTGTCGCATACACTTCCAACAGTCATGCTTTCTAGGTACCTAAGGGTGATAATTCTTTGGAAGTAAAACTCCCTATTAAGAAAACAATGTTATGGCACTAGAGACTTGCTATATATGTTAAAAAGGTCTTTGGATGATAAAAACAAAAACCTTATTAAAGAGTTAAATGATTGTAATCTTGAATTCAATTTTTGCTAACCTTGTTGTAGTCAACATACAATGCCTATTGTTATGTTTGATAATATTGGTTATTTGGCAGTGTATTAAATGTCCTTATTAAGCTGGTTGTCAGTCTCAAGTAGTTATAAGTCTCAGTTGCTTGACAGTTGTGTTCCTCTTGGCAACTGTCTGGTCCTTTAAATATGTTGTGTACCATCAAGGAAAGTAGTATGGTATAGTCAAATGAACTGTAATCCTCGATTGACCATCTCTGGTCCTCTAATAAACTCATGAGAAAATAAAGATATGTTTTACTCCTATATCCAGTACGCATTGCCATCTTTATTATTATTTCCTGTATGTAATTTACCAATTACAGCAATAAACATTTGATGCTGTTGCTGGGCAATAAATCAGATCAGAGTTGCATGATCTGTGCCCTTAAATCCCAATAAAGATGAGAAGAGGCCAAAAGTTGGTCAAGACCAAGTGATCAGGGATCTTTAAGGATTGTAGAACAAAGAGAACAAAGAAGGAGATTATGAGAAACATTTGAGGAAACTCCGGTAGAATGATTCCCAAGTCAGAACCCTTCCTAATAGCGTTAGCCAAAGTAATAGTCGGAAGAAAGGAAACCATCCGACAAGGCACAAATCATACATGGAGTGGAAGGATATTGCCAGACACTTACCACTTCTAAATGAAACATATCCCAACCTTGCTGACCAAGCAGACAACTCGTTCGTACAGTCAACATCAGACAAGAAGTATGAAGAAGGAATTCTTGAACTACCTAACATATTCCACCGCATTGAGAATCCATCCATCTCAAGAGAACCTAGAATTGGAGGACCCGAATTGAAGACCCACTAACAAAGGGATTATAGGAATGAGTCGGAGGTTGAAAGCACCTGAGGTGTTGGAGACATTGAAGGCGGATGTGTAGAGGACGCGCACATGGCCAAAAATGCAGGGAAAGCACCAGAACGTAGTGGTCAGAACAATCCACCCAGGCCCAACACACAACAGAGAAAACAAGCAAGAAAGATGGTGACTCCTCTAGAAAGTCTAAATGTGGATTGGGAGAAACTGTCGAAGTTCATGAGAACATGTCAAAAGATCCTATAAGGTACTACAAGATGTGCATGACCATCTAGAAAGCAAGCAGTCAAGAGGACAAGGACTATTGGTTGAGAGCATTTCCAGCAACACTCTAGGGTACAACCGTAGACTAGTTCACAGAACTAGATGCTTCATCTTCAACCTCTTGGGACGCACTGAGGAGGGCATTCAAGGAAGAGTTTAAGCTGCTACGAGATGACAAAGTCGCTGAAATTTATAATACCAAACAAGGGAAGAATGAGAATGTACGAGCTTACAATCGTAGGCTCAAGGAATTGCTGGTTGTGTTGGAGAATCAGCCAATCAACAGGCTGAAGAAGAGGTGTTTCACTGAGGAGCTAATTCTCTCATTGCGCAAAAAGTTAAAGTGGTGCCTCCGTCCTCATACACCAATGCCTACAATCAAGCGTTGGACATTGAGAATGAAAACAAGATATCCTCCTGAGGAAAGAGGAAAACAGATGATAATGAGAGCATTGAGGGTGGTAGCCATGATGAATTGACAACAATCCAAGCCTTAATGTGGGATATTATGAGAATTATGAAAGAATTGAATGCCAAGAAAGAAACCAATAAAGAAAGTAATGGACAATGGCGTATTGAGTGCAAAATTAAGGGGCACACGAAAGATAATTTTCCTAAAATGTTTTGTGAGATTTGCCAAGTGATGAGTCATCCAATAAAGGATTGTCCATATAATTTGAAGACTAGAAGTACGTAAGTACTCTTCACAAGGAGAGTCTACTCCGTTGAAACCAAAGAATGTATTGTCAGGCAGTTACGGAAATCAATGAGGGTAGAATCAAATACAGTGCGACTCCAAAGGACGTCCTATCATACAATGTAGAGAATGTAGTGAATGGGGACATTTGCGAAAGACTACCAAAACAAGAAAGACAATGTAGAATTATTGTGCAAATGGTGTGGACCAAGTGACCATGAAGACACCAATTGACTGAAGAAAAAGGGTCTTAATATGTTGGATGTGGAGGAACAAGAGGAGGCAGTTCTAGCAATCACAAGAGCACAAACAGAGAAGGCGGTGTAGCTAGACCCTCGTACAAAGAAGGAACGACTTCGAGAAGCCAAAGTAGAAGTAGAACAAGTGATGGCGAAGGAATTAATAACCTCCAACGGAATTGCAAGTACATCAGTGCGATCGAAGTCAAAGAAGAACATAGTTCAACATGTGCTACAAATTACCATACACATCAATGTGGCACACATTCTTCAAACTACACGGCAACTAAGAGCGACAATTACCAACATGGTTGGTGACAACACAATTGGCCAAAACCAATGTAAGCCATAAGAGGAACCAACGGTGAAACCACCACCCAAAGGTAACCAGAACATTGATAACATGTTGACGGTGAGCATCAGGAGGAAGCCGACTATCATCAAGGTGGGAATAATGGGGAAGAAGCTAACAAACACCATTGTTGACGGAGGCTCGAGAGTAAATATACTACCAAAGGATACTTGGATGTGTTTTAGAAGACCAACGTTGTGGCCACCAACATTCCACTTGGTAGGTGCCAACCAACACGACATCAAGCCATTGGGAACATTGATGGCACAAAAAGGAACGATCGGGACACAACAAATTCTTTTGGACTTCGTAGTCACCCCATTGCAGAAGAAGGCATGCGAGGAACTCCTTAGGAGGGGATGGTTGATTACTACCAAGGTAGATCACAATTGGAAGCAAAACACACTCTCAATCAAGAGTAAAGGAAGTAAGTACGTCATCAACTTGATAAATTAGGCAGTGAGCAAGGAGTTTGCAACCTCTAAATTAGAGTCCAATATGGATGAAGAAAGGAATGGTATGGAACCAAACGATGAAGGGGTGCTCGAACTAGAAGATTGTTTTGAAGATGAAACGAGTTCCCTGAATGGACTATTTCAATAGCAAATGGAGGACTACGAGCTATTCCTGTCAACATGTAATTTTCTTGAAACCACAACTCTCTATGAAGAGCAGCAAACAAAAGTGTGTAATGTTATGGATGACAAATTTGACGGTACAAAGATGGAAAATGGAAAGAAAAAGCAAAATCAATTGGAGAAAATTAAAAAATTAAAAAAGTTCAAGATTTGTACGACATTCTCTACATGGCTTAGTACAAACATCCATCGTATGGCCTAACAATTTATATCCCATACGAAAGCAAAATAACATGGTACAACACTCTCATATATGGTCAGACTTAACACGACATCATTCCGTATAGTCAAGATTAGCATGACACCATTCTATATGGCTCAACTCAGTGCAACAATTTTCTATACAACCCAAATTAGTACGGCATCTAACACTCATACCGTTTTTTGGTTGTCACTAGGACTGTACAAGTACGGGTTCCCTTGCAGAAATATTTTTATCAACCCTTGGAGAACATACGACAACAATATCATGGCGTATGACCACTATTTCTCAACTTGCATGTGCACCTTCACGTCATATAGACATGGGGACACATTATTCAAGGCATACGGGTACATCCTTCACCGTAGGGCTCTTGCTCCTAATTCTACCATATGGGCTTTATTACTTGTTTCATATGGCTACAACCACATCTAGCACATCACTCAACTACTGTATGACCTACAGTTCCCATATGGCTGCAAGTACAAACTTTTCAAGCACGTCCCTCAATTTCTATACGGCCTCCAAGGGTACAGTTTCATTCCAAGGTGGTACACCATCAAATTAATTACATCATATCACAACTTCTAAACACTGTATGATTTCTCCAACATTACCTCGTATGATGGTCATATTTGCATACAACAATACCATTTCACCTCGTACTTCATCTCTCAGTACATGTAGAGGAATCTATAGTATGTGATACTTTCATGGTACAACTTCATCCAAGCCAAGTCATATGGCCTACTCTTTGCATACATTGGCTAAACACTACATATTACAAAGTAATTGGCAAAATACTTGCTTATATAAACAAAGATCAATAGATCAATATATACAAATGAACAGACGATGTTTCCTTAGGAAACAATCGTGAAGAATAGAAACTTTCTATTCTTAGTGAAAACTAATTAAATATTAGAAACATTCTAATATTTACAATACATTACTAATAGATTAACCATTAAATAATAACAGACAATAATAGAAACTATCTATTATCGTAGTACCCTCCCTTAATGGTTGATCTATCCACTACACCAAGTTGTCCTCTGAATTTGACAAACTACTTTGGACCAAGAGGCTTGGTGAGAATGTCTGCAGTCTGATCCTCTGTAGGAATGTACTGCAAGTGTATAGTTCTGTCTTCAACCAGCTGTCGAATGTAGTGACAATGAACATCTACATGCTTGGTTCTTTCATGGAAGATTGGATTGTGGGCTAACTTGATAACGCCTTCGTTATCAACAAACAGAGTTGTCAGGCCTACTAGAGACATCTGCATATCCCCAAGCATCTGACGAAGCCAAACAGCTTCACAACCTACCTTGACTGTTCCTCTGTATTCGGCCTCTGTGGAGGAGAGAGAAACTACCTATTGCTTCTTACTGGTCCATGTGATGGCACTGGATCCCAAACTGAACCCATCCAGAAGTTGACTTTTTATCATCAACAGAACCTGTCCAATCTAAATCTGTGAAACCACTGAGTCTAGGATTAGAACTTCGAGAGGAAAGGAGCCCATAATCAGTAGTGCCCTTCACATAACGAAGCACACGCTTGGTTGCCATCCAATGATCAGCCTTGGGAGCTGTCATAAAGCGTGAGATGTAGCTAACTGCGAAGCTGATATCAGGTCTAGTAGTAGAGAGGTAGATGAGGCTGCCTACTAGTTCCCTGTATGAAGTATCATCAACAGGAGGAGAATCAGACTTTGCTGGTAACTTCAGATCTTTCTCCATGGGTGTAGATGCAGGTTTGCAATCCTACATACGAAATTTGTCCAACAGAGCTCTGGCATATTTGGACTGAGAAATGAATATACCAGTAGACTGTTGCCAAACTTCAACACCTAAGCAATAATGCATGAGCCCAAAGTCAGTCATATCAAAAGACTGGCATAAATTCTATTTGATTCCCTGAATCAAAGATGTCGAACTGCTAGTGATGATCAGATCATCCACATAAATAACCAGAAGGATGATGTCACTGTCAGTAGTCTTGATGTACAAATTTGAGTCTGATAAACTCCTCTGGAAGCCTTGATCACTGAGGTACTTATCAATTTTCATGTACCATGCTCTGGGGGCCTGCTTCAAACCATAGAGAGCTTTCACCAGTCTGAGAACCTGGTGTTCTTTACCAACAACCTTGAAACCAGGAGGTTGCGTCATGTAGACCTCTTCTTGTAGGTCACCATTAAGGAAAGCACTCTTAACGTCCATTTGATGGACCTTCCAGCCAAATTGTGCTGCCATGGCTAGGACTAATCTAATAGTGCTCATCTTTGTTGTAGGAGCAAAGGTCTCCTCATAATCAATGCCTTAACGCTGAGAAAAACCCTTCACAACTAAACGAGCCTTGTACTTATCCAAAGTACCATTAGACTTGTATTTGATTTTATAGACCCATTTGCAAATAATGGGTTTCATCCCTGATGGAAGATCAGAAAGGACCCAGGTGTTATGGTTTAGCAGGCTCTGGTGTTCAGATGTCATGGCCTGTTCCCACTCTGGAATTCCTTTAGCCTCTGAGTATGTTTGAGGTTCAAACACACTATGAATGTTTTCCATGAGAGCAAAATTAGCTGTCTCTGTAGGTTTTCTCTTCTTCCGAGTTGTCCTTCCATCGATGAGTTCATCACCCCGAAGATCAGCAAGTGTCTTGACCCACCACTTAGGCTGGAGAGGAGAAGGACCAGCATTCGCATCAGGAGATGCTCTATGATTAGGTTCCTCGTCAGAAGAATTTGGATCAAACTCAAGTGAAGCATCTGCATATCTAGGTGATCCTATAGGAGAGACCGGAGTTGTCTGGATAGGAATTATCGGTATAATTGGAGCTACTGGAGCCCTCCCATCAAGTGGACGTAATGGAAGTCTAACTCCCAAATCATGAGCCTTCATAGGCTGATCGGTTGGATCAAGAACAGGAGCAACGGGCATGAATGGTCCTCGCTGCTCATCAAAGACTACATCACGATTGTACAGGAGACGAGAAGTCTCAGTGTCGATCAAGCGGTAGGCTTTGTGAAGACTACTATATCCAACAAGCACGAGTTTCTGACTCTTGGCATCCAACTTGGTGCGTGATGCATCAGGGATCCAAACATAGGCAAGAGAGCCAAAAACCTTTAGGTGACTGATATTGGGCTTGCGACCTAACCAGGCCTCTTCCAGAGTCTTACCTTTGACCGCCACAATGGGTGACCGGTTCAAAAGGTAAATTGCAGTGTTAACTGCTTCTGCCCAGAACTTCTTCAGAACATGTCTATGTTCTAGCATGGATCGAGCCATCTCAGTGATTGTTATGTTCCGACGTTCAACTACACTATTCTGTTGTGGTGTGTGGGGTGTGGTTAATTGGCGCTTGATGCCATGAATATCACAAAAGCTAGAGAATTCAGTAGAACAAAATTCCCCCCATTATCTGTCCTAAGAGCAATAATAGATTTCCCAGACTCTTTTTCAACTAGAGGTTTAAACTTTTGAAATATAGGAAACACATCTGATTTCTTTTTAAGAAAATATACCCACATTTTTCTACTGAAATCATCAACAAACAACAGAAAATACCTAGACCCAAGAACAGAGGGAGTAGCCATAGGGTTGTTTACCCACTGGGGTAGACTAGTTTACTGACGAACAGACATTATACAGGAAATGTAACTAGCAGAGATAGAAATAGATCAGAGAATATCAAAGCTTTCATTAATCATTCACAATGGTTACAATAATAGTGATGCTTCAAAAGAGCAAGTACAATGTTCATATACAATCCGAAGAGGTGCACCCAAACATCATCACCCTTCTCAACTGTCGGCAACTAACATCCGACGGTAACACAACTTTATAGCTAACATCATCCCCCCCTAAAGAAAAGTCGTCTCCGGACGACAACAAAACAAAATGTCCGGGACAGAACAACAAAATAGGAATGATGAACTACTAAACTAAGACTGAGAAGTAGAGTGGGGCAGAGGAAGCATCCCTAATGAGGAAGCGTGCTGCTCCGCTAGAGGAACTGGTGTGGTGGACGACCCCAACTGAGACCGAAGCTCATAAAGCTGTGTAGTCCGGGTCTGCAAGTGCGCTTCAGCTACCATCTGTAACTCCAAGGCGGACTTAATCATCATGGCAGCCTCCAAAAGTTCCTTCTCCTTTGCCTCATTCTCTCCCTGTGCTGCTGCCAACCGTTGCTCCACAGCCCCCCATGCTGCCTACTCAGCCACCAACTCCTGGGTACGATGGAGTAAGTCTCTCTCCATTGCCTCTAACTTGGTACCTAACTCCTCCTGAGCTCTCTGTGCGGTCACCAATGCAATCCCGCGGTCGGACGAGACATACTCAGATCGCCTCAATGCGTAGTACCCATCCCTGAATGTTTGCTCCAACTCTCTAACAAGAGATGCTGCCTCACTCTCAATGACTGGTGTAGGAACAACCCAGGCAGCCAACATCTCTGCAGTCTCTCCATCAGGCCATAACCCTTGGTCAAAACAAGCGGCAAATGCTGCACCACAACCTACTCAAGCAAAGGCTAGGAGACGTCTCAAATCCTGAACTACAGTCGCCACAGCCCGAGACTCCGCTACAGCCACCAACCGACGTCCTCGAGTGACCATGTCTGCTAAATAGGTCTCCACATCTTCTCCCTCCAACGTCCCAAGACCAGTAAGGGCTGTCGGGCGAGCCAATTCAATTCCACAAGGTGCCTCCCTGGCCACTTCGCCCCCTGCCACAGCCCCATCCTCCTCAGAGAAAGGGGGAAGATCTGTTGCCACTCTGACATCTGCAGAGTCTACACCAATAACCTCTGGCGGGTCCTCCCGTCGAGGAGAAAGAACTACTGGTGGTGGTGGAGCAGGAACCAACTGAAACCATCAGCTGATCCAAGAATGCGTGGCTCCCACCTGCGCAGGGTCATGAGGTGGTGAGAGATCCTGCAAAAGTGTCGCATCCACTGTCACTACGGCATCCGACCCTATCGCCTCCATCCGGACCTGACCCTCGCCAATGTCCTCGGTGCCTCCGAGTACTTCCTCCTCTACAACTGCTACCGCTACCTCCATCGAAGTTCAAGATCCCCCTCAGCTAGAACGTCCGTGGCTGCTTCCTCAGGTGGAAACTCAACTAGAGGAACTATGGAACTCACCACCTGTGCCGAAGTCAAGTGGGCTGAGGTAGTCAACACTGGTGTTGCAAACTCAACCACAGGGGTTGCCGCAGTGGATGCCACTGCCTCCATGCGAACTGTCATATCACCATCCTCTGCATCCGAGTCCGTGTTGGAAGATTCTCCACTAGCTTCCCAACCACTGTCAATGTCATCTCAGTCGGACTCTACCACCACTTGCCGTCGTCGCTTCTGTCCACTGATTACACCTCCCGTATCCAAGTAGAGCCAATAAAACATAGGCAGGGCTCCTCCAATGAGCTTGCCTTATGGCTTGAGCTCCAACTCGTCCACAGGCATCTGTCTACGTGCAGCTTCGAGAAATAATCCAATGGTGCAATGGGGCATGTAAAAAGTTCGGTGTTGTAACGTCATAAATTCCAGCATCCTGTCCGCCAACACCGAGGCCCAATCATATACTACGCCATTCATTAATCCTTGCATGTACACAATCCGTGGAAGAGCAATGTCAGAAGCACGACTGGAGCCAATCAACCTGCACTTAATGACGTCGAGAACGCAACGCCAGGCACCCTTTGCTACGAACTCCTTCCTCAAGCCCCTTGCTTTGGTGGCTTTTACCACGTTGTCCAACTCTGTTGAATTGAGAGGACGACAAACACGCTTTATCCAGGTCTCTTTCCTATCAGCTGGCATTTTCTGCTTTCTAGTGTCCACCTTTCGCCCATTACGTCCAGGAATGCCAAAGACGCGTGTGAAGTCCTCGATGCCACATGAAACGATAATCCGGTGGTTTCGATACACAAACGTACTCTTCCTTGTCTACCTATCAAAACTCTGAATCATTACCCTCAAGGTGGTCTCAAAGTTACGCACAGGGAACAAGGGCATTTGGATAGCCCAATGGACACCCGCCTACCGTAAAAAATTCTTTACCTCGTTGTCCTCTGGGGTTTCCTTCCACCAATTCCTACATTCTAGTCCATTCAGCCCTTCGAATGCTACCGTCTGGTAGGTGACAGCATCTTTGTCCTCCTGGGCAGACTTGAAGCTCTTCACGCTGTTCCCACTTGCCTGTTTGTGACCTGCAACCTTCACTCCGGAAGGCAAAATGGTAGCCTTCTTGTTCATGGCTGTTTTTCCTAGACTCCCTGCCTGTAGTTGATTTTTCCAATTGCTTCTCTTCCTGGCTGAATGCATCTTTAACCATTTTTTCAAGAATCCGTTATTTGCTTAAAACCACTGCCGTACCGATTTTCCCTCCTCCGTGGTACCTCGTTCACGCTGTGTATTTTCGTTGTCTTCAATCTCGTTCCTACCGCGGTGTCTTTCTGCCTATCTATTCCTTTCTTCCCATATGCCTTGGTATCGGGCCTGCTTGTTTTTATGTCTCCTTTCCTCCGTTCGATGATGTCTCCTTCGCAGAATGTTGCTGCCTTTTTTTCCTTCCGCTAAGTTTTAGTTCTTAGCCGCACAGTGGTTTTATCTCCCTCCGCACGTTATCTTTCTGCCGTCCGCGTTAGTTTTCCTTCCTTCCGTCTGCGGTAGCCTCTTCTCCTTTTCCTGCGTGGTCTCTTCTTTCCTTCTAGACTGCCATCCGCGCTCGCCTTCACCGCACGGCAATATATCTTCCGCACTGTTCCTTCACCGCACGACAATATTTCTTCCCCACTCGTGTGTTCTACCATCCGAGACTCCTTCACCGTGGCTGGGAGTTTTAAAGTGACAGTGGTTCCACCGTCAGGTGGTCCACTGTTCGGTGGGTCCATCGTCGGGTGGTCCACCGTTCGGTGGTCCCACCATCCGAGATTTTTTATTTTTTATTTTTTTTATTTTTTTTTTTATTTTTTTATTTTTTTTATTTTTATTTTTATCTTTTAATCATTAACCTGAGGCTCACTCGACAATGCGTTGTGGACCTTACAATCGTGGTAGGGCTTCAACTTTGACCCGTTGACCACATCGACTATGGGTCACCCGTCTAAGGTGGACAATTTGATTGCTCCGTTAGCATTGACTTCCCGAACTTGGTAAGGGCCTAGCCATTTCACCTTGAACTTGTCAGGTTTGATCTCGTTCCGGCCATTATACTTCAGTACGAGTTGCCCTGGAGCAAACTGGTTGCGGCGAAGGTGCTTATCATGCCAATGCTTCTGACACTGTTGGGCCACGTCGATTGCCCACTGTGCCAACATCCGTCGTTCATCAAGTTTGTTGAGGGCATAAAAATGTTCTCGAAGGCTCTCCATGTCGCCAGTCTGTTGTCGAGTGCTATTCGGAGACTCGACACCATAAACTCTGCAGGGACCACGGCCTCTTGTCCATACATCAATTGGAACGGAGTATGTCCCGTAGTAACTGTATATGTCGTACGGTATGCCCATAGTACCAACGGAAGTCGCTCTTCCCAGTCTTCGCCTTCTACTCCGTAGGACTTGTAAATCACCGACACCAATATCTTGTTAGTTGCTTTTGCTTGCCCGTTTGCCCTTGGGTAATAGGGGCTAGAGAGTGAGTGAAAAATTTTGAATTCTATGGTGAGCAACCGTATCACATGGTTAACAAAATGCCCGCCTCGGTCGCTAGTGAGTTGAATAGGTATGCCATACCGTGTGATTATCTGCTCATAGATGAATCTCGTCGTGCTTACTGCAAAGTTGTCTGGTAAGGCTCTGGCTTCGACCCACCTGGTAAGGTATTTGGTTGCTACTACAATGTACCGACACCTGCGTCTCTTGCTTGCTTTGAGCGGTCCTACGAAATCCAAGCCCCATCGCTCAAACAATTCCTGAGTGTTGGATGGGTTTAATGGCATAAAATCCTGCTTGAGAGGTTTCCCAACTCTTTGACAGGTGTCACAGCTCGTCATCCACTCCCGTGCATCATTATACAACGTAGGCCACCATAGTCCTGCTAGTAAAACCTTTCGTGTTGTCGTGTCAGGTCCCATATGCCCTCCGGCGGGACCTTCATGGGCCTCCCTCAAAACACCTTGTACTTCTTCCATCACACATCTCCGAAGTATCTTGTCGGGTCCCATTTTGTATAATAACTCGTTAATGAGTTGGAAGGTCTTACTTCTCAGTACCAGTTTCCTTCTCTCTCCTAGCGGCATTCCCTCCGAAAATTGTCCTGTGGACAAGAATTCTCCAATGCTTGCATACCATGGAGGAAGAACAACGATACGGAAAAGATGGGCGTCGAGAAAGTCATCGTTCACTCCTTCAGGCAGCTCCTCGGATTTGAGGCATGATAAGTGGTCTGCACACACGTGGCTTTTTCCGGGTCATACTATGATGTTGAAGGTGAATTCCTGCAATAGAAGCAACCATCTGCTTACTCGGCCCTGGATAAGTGGTTTGTTCACCAAGTACATTAAGGCCTGATGATCCACGGAAAAGGTGAATGGGGTAGAGAGTAAGTAATGCTGGAATTTTTGCACAGCATACACCATCCCCAACGCTTCTCTTTCCGTCGTGTTGTAGTTCTTCTCTGCCTTTAAGAGGAGCCTGCTTGCGAAGTATATGGGGTGATCTAATCCGTGGTCACCCGTCTGTGCCAGGGTGGCTCCAATCGCGAAATTGGATGCATCCACATGCACATGGAATTCTTTATCCCAATCGGGGTATGCCAGGATAGATGCCGCTACCAACCTTGCCTTAAGGTCTTCGAATGCGTCCCCTTGCTCTAATCCCCAATTATAAGGTTCTCCTTTCCAGGTTAGTTGTTCCATTGGACGAGATACGTGGGCAAACTGTTTGATAAATTTTCGATAATATCCTATATGTCCGAGGAATGATTTGGGTCCTGTAACATCCGTAGGTGGCTTCATCTCGAGAATCACTCTTATCTTGTCTGGGTCGGTTTTTAGTCCAGCTTTACACACAATGTGTCCAAGTAATTTCCCCTGTGGTACCATGAACCAACATTTCTTGGGGTTGAGGGCTAGTCGTGCCCGTCGGCACCTTTCCATGCATTCCCGAAGGGCAACTACATGGGTTTCTTCGGTAATAAAGATAGACCAATTGTCCAGAAAGGCTTTGAAGTTGCCTACAGACATCTTGTCAAATATGTGCAGGATTATCCTTTGAAATGTAGCCGGGGCATTGCAGAGTCCGAACAGCATTCGATTATAAGCATATACGCCATCCTTCACTATGAACGTTGTTTTCAACTTGTCTTCTTCAGCGATGGAGATTTGATTGTATCCTAAAAATCCGTCCATGAAGGAGTAGATTTCATGACCAGCGACCTCCTCCAAAATAGTATCTGTGAAGAGATCCTTGACTGTGACGGCATTTAAGCACCAAAAGTCCACACATTCTTATTTGGCTTGTGTCATTTTTCAGCGAGATCACGATCGGTGATACCCATTCACTCATTTGCACCCGAAATATGATGCCTGCCTCAAGCATCCTTTCGATCTCTTCATTGACACGGGCTACATAATTCTTATTCATTCTGTAGGGACATTTCCGTACGAGTATAGCTCCTACCAGTGGGATCTAGTGAACACACAGTTTTGGCGGTACCCCCTTCAAGTCTTTGTAGGTCCAAGCGAATACATCTTTGTATTCTGTGAAGATTTTAAATGCCGCAGTTTTCAGAACAGGGTTCCAGTCATCCCCTATGAAAATGCTCTTTGGGTTTGTCTCGTCTCCCAAGTTCATGGTCTTCACTGACGGTTCTTCATACTTAATGGGTTTCTCCTTGTCAAAATGATGTGCGAGGGTTTCCCGAATTTGAAGCTCCCCCTCTTTGTGAAGAGCACACGAATATACTGAGAGGGGGGGTGAATCAGTATATTAATAGTTTTTAACTTTTAAAACTTTATTCAAAGATAACTTCAAATTCACAAACAAACCATTATGCACATGAACACAAATTTTACGTGGAAACCCAATATGGGAGAAAACCACTAAATAATTTCCTTTTATATATAATATTTTTCTTTTACAATGTTTTGTAGGCACCAACCTACTAGAGGCTCCAACCTCTATGTTTATGAGCACCAACTCACTGGAAGCACCAACTCCCACACTTCGCAGGCACCGACCTACTGGAAGCACCAACTCCCCTTGTCCGGATTCTGAGCACCAACTCACTGATTATAATAACTTTCTTCCATCTTTATCCTGTTGCTTTCTTCAACTAATGATGGATGCAATCTGCTCTCTCTAAGTTAGCCAATAGCTTTCCTCTTACTCTCAAAAATATGCTTTTACCACTGTATACTCAATATATATATGTCAGATAAAAATCTGAATATATAAGCATGTAATTTCTCTTTCTTTTTATTCTCCACTGCTCTTCTTTTCTCTTTTTCACATGCTGACTTTTTCACACCTTTTCCAAAATGATAGACTTATTATTTATATATGTATAAAGCTTTGCATCTCTTGATATTGTGCCTTTTCATATGAAAAGGTGTCTTCTCATTTAATTAATCTTCTTAAATAAATAAATAACAATATTTTCTTTAAACATTTTAATCTCCCTTTTTAATATTAACTTAAGTTAATACTGCTTTAATATTTTATGGTATTCTTCGATAAAGTCTGCTGTTTGAAAATAGTTTTAATAACCTATGGAGATTATCGGCTAAAAACCTTTGGTATTACCTCCGACATTTGCACTTACATTTCCTTTGATTCCCTGCGATAGCAAAATGTCTGCATAATAATATCTGCCCTGTATGTCTCAATCTATGAGACGCTGCATGTCATAAGATATATGAATGTCGTTCATAGTATGTACCGTATCTGCATAACATCTGCGTATGTTCTTTGTTCATATTATCAAACTTTTGTAATGGCATCCTTTCCCTCTGCGATAGAGTGAACTTATTTGAGAATATTGACTCCAACTATCTCAATCCGCCTGTTGTTTTTGCTTGCTGCTTTCCTAGTAAACTTTGTCGATATGGGAGGGTCGACCTTGTATATGTACATTGTCTATGACTTCTGACGTTTGCAAAATAGAATGGTAATGTTTCAATGTAAGTTTATCTGTATTCTTTTAATACTGGGACATTTGGAGTATCGGCTTGTTGCTTTCACAGTGTATATTTATCTGTGTATCTATCACTCATCTTTCCTTCCGCGATCTATATTTTCTTCATATAAATGTGTAAATGTTTATATTAAAGATCCTCCAATCTACACACCCGTTCTCTTCCATGCTAATTCCGCTCCAACTTTCTTCAATATAAATCTTCAACACTTGATATTTTCTATTCTCGGTCTTGTCTGTTGTGCTATGCCGTCTTGTTTCTCTATATCTTTCTATCGTATATTGTTCCTTTCTCTTATCGTATCATTCCCTGATATTGATGCGATCTTATTTGCTGTTGTTTGTATGTCTCAGTTGGCGCTGAGTGTATTGTATTAACTGGAGACTTTGATTGTATTTTTATCATATTGTTCTGGGCGACTCCTGCAACTTCGACGCTCGGCCTCCTCATCTTACTCGCACACCTCAACACAGGCTCAGCAAAATGTTTGTGTCTACGAAAGAGATATTAATATTATCCTCCATGTCCTTGGCTATGGGCGCATAATCCTGTGGACCATTTGTGAGTTGATTTGTTTTGTATAATATCCTCTTTCAAATCATAGTCATATTCATATATCTTCTTGTATATATGATCGATCACCGCACACTCATTATGCACCTTCCATTTTGGTGCATACGATCTTCGATGTATATATAATGCACAATTACACTTCACTCATTTTTATTCATTCACATAAACCGGTATTGTATATCGAACTCTTTAAGACCGAATTCCATATCTCTTTTCAAATCAGTCAATATTAATTCCAATTCCACAAACCCGTTGTTCATATACATATATATCTCTGTATGTCGACCTCTGATTTTGACATCAATGACAATATGTTTATCAATCTCCCCCTTTGTCATTGATGGCAACTTCTCAAATATAAAATTGTGCAAGGCTCCCCCTTTGTTTGTTGTTCCCTTCATCTTCAATCTCTCCCCCTTTGACATCAATGGCAAAGGGTCTCCAAGGCTAGAGACTAGCTCCCCCTGAACGCATGCTTCCGCTGCGCTACTCTGATTTTGACAATGTAAGTACCTCAATCCTTTGTGCTGATTTTCGTCTTCATGCAAAACATTTTCATCCTCTTTAATTTTACAATCTTTAGTAGTGATATATTATGCCCTTGATCACAATGCTGATTAAGTTTTCTCTTAGTCCACTCCACACATCTACTTTTTGAGCATGTAAAGCTATAGTGACTTTTCTTTCTTTCTCCAAACCATCTTTTTAGGAAGATCTTCTTTCTTTGCTTGTTCTGTAGGAAAGATTGTTCTACATTTGTGGGCAGCATGTCCAAAATTGTCACATTTAGAACATAAAATATCATACTTAACCAATGGAGCAAAAGGATTTTGTATGCTGAAATTTTGAACATTCTTCACTTTGCTTCTGCAGTTTAGAGCTTTATGACCAAATTTGTTACAAGAGTAGCAATATCCATTGAATTGGTAAGAAAAATGTTGTCTATAATATGGCCTTTTCCATTCATTCATATTTTGTCTAGGTACTCTACATTCAAGTGCTTTATGACCAAAACAATTGCAAGAGTAGCAATATCCATTAAATTTACGACTAGGTTTATGAACATTTTCTTCATTCTTCTTGTAGTTCTTCTTGTCTTCTTTTGATAGTTCATTTGTGACTGTCTTGTTTCCTTCTTTTATGAAGCCTTTGAACGCATTGTTAATGTTTGAGTTTCCTTCATAACCAATACCTGTTTTGCTAAAAGAAGGTCTTTGATTATCAATGATATCATTTAGTATTTCTGAGCCCTTTTTAAACTTGAGATTGTTAATGGTGCATTCCTTCAATTCTCTTTCTAATTTTTCAATTTCTAGTTTTAAATTAGCTTCAGTTTGTTTAGCTTCTTCTAATTGATTCTTCAAATCTTCAATTGTTTGTTCCGATTCTTTTGTTGCTTTCGTAGCTTCCTCTTTGAATTTTACAAGTTTTCTTTTTAGTCTTTCATTTTGTTTATATGCATAATGAAGTTCTTCTTGGAGATCAACATCTTCTTCTTCATTACCTGATTCATTTTCCTCTTCCTCATAGCTATCATCGGAAACTGCTTCGGCCATAAATAGAATCTCATCCTCATCATTACTTGGGCATTCCCAACTGCTTTCATCTGAAGAGCTGTCCTTTTTTGAATAAAAACTCTTTTTATTTTTGCTTTCATATCTTTTCTTCTTATTATACTTGTTATTATTTCTCCATTTCTTCTTTGTGTGTGCTTGATTTTCGTCTTCGCTTGAGTTATCATCATTTTGAGGACATTTTGAGGCATAGTGTCCTATCTCTCCACAATTAAAGCATTTGAAAGGAAACTTTCCTTTATATTTTCCACTTCCCCTTTTTAATTTTCTTAAGAAATGGGCTTCGGCTTCATCATTTTCACTGCTTGAACTTTCACTTGAAATTTGTTTTTTGTTCTTACCCTTTTTAGATGCTTTGAATGATATTTCCATCTTAGGTTCCTTGCCTCCAATCCTCATTTCATAAGCGGTAAGGATTCCATGTAGCTCATCTTTGGTAAGACTATCTAGATCTTTTCTTTCTTCGATTGCCGACACCTTAGAGTCAAATCTCATAGGTAGAGATCTCAAGATTTTTTCAACCACAGGCTGCTCTTCTATGTCTACACCAAGGGCTTTTATTGCATTGACTACTTCATCAACACGGGAGAGAAATGAGGCTATGTCTTCATCTTCCTTCATTTTTAAACTTTCAAATGTGCTTCGGTGAGACTGGAGTTTAGCCTTCTTTACATTATCGGTACCTTCATAAATATTTTTCAATTTGTCCCATATCTCTTTTGCAGATTTACAATGCATGACTTTTGTGAATTCCGAGTCGGCTAGATTACATAAAATAGCATGTTTTGCTTTGGCATTATTTTCACTTCTCTTCTTTCCGGCTACATCTGTTGGTGGGGTTGCTGGTGGTGTATAACCATCTAGTACTGATTGCCAAACATCGAATCCAATAGCATTTAAATAAGCTTCCATCTTTATACTCCAAAATGCATAATTTGTCCCATCAAAATTTGGTGCCTTGTTTTGGAAACTTTCAGCCATTTGTGCTCTTTTAGATCTACCTTCAAGCGGTTAGGCTATATAGAAGGAACCCGCTCTGATACCAATTGAAGAGCACACGAATATACTGAGAGGGGGGGTGAATCAGTATATTAATAGTTTTTAACTTTTAAAACTTTATTCAAAGATAACTTCAAATTCACAAACAAACCATTATGCACATGAACACAAATTTTACGTGGAAACCCAATATGGGAGAAAACCACTAAATAATTTCCTTTTATATATAATATTTTTCTTTTACAATGTTTTGTAGGCACCAACCTACTAGAGGCTCCAACCTCTATGTTTATGAGCACCAACTCACTGGAAGCACCAACTCCCACACTTCGCAGGCACCGACCTACTGGAAGCACCAACTCCCCTTGTCCGGATTCTGAGCACCAACTCACTGATTATAATAACTTTCTTCCATCTTTATCCTGTTGCTTTCTTCAACTAATGATGGATGCAATCTGCTCTCTCTAAGTTAGCCAATAGCTTTCCTCTTACTCTCAAAAATATGCTTTTACCACTGTATACTCAATATATATATGTCAGATAAAAATCTGAATATATAAGCATGTAATTTCTCTTTCTTTTTATTCTCCACTGCTCTTCTTTTCTCTTTTTCACATGCTGACTTTTTCACACCTTTTCCAAAATGATAGACTTATTATTTATATATGTATAAAGCTTTGCATCTCTTGATATTGTGCCTTTTCATATGAAAAGGTGTCTTCTCATTTAATTAATCTTCTTAAATAAATAAATAACAATATTTTCTTTAAACATTTTAATCTCCCTTTTTAATATTAACTTAAGTTAATACTGCTTTAATATTTTATGGTATTCTTCGATAAAGTCTGCTGTTTGAAAATAGTTTTAATAACCTATGGAGATTATCGGCTAAAAACCTTTGGTATTACCTCCGACATTTGCACTTACATTTCCTTTGATTCCCTGCGATAGCAAAATGTCTGCATAATAATATCTGCCCTGTATGTCTCAATCTATGAGACGCTGCATGTCATAAGATATATGAATGTCGTTCATAGTATGTACCGTATCTGCATAACATCTGCGTATGTTCTTTGTTCATATTATCAAACTTTTGTAATGGCATCCTTTCCCTCTGCGATAGAGTGAACTTATTTGAGAATATTGACTCCAACTATCTCAATCCGCCTGTTGTTTTTGCTTGCTGCTTTCCTAGTAAACTTTGTCGATATGGGAGGGTCGACCTTGTATATGTACATTGTCTATGACTTCTGACGTTTGCAAAATAGAATGGTAATGTTTCAATGTAAGTTTATCTGTATTCTTTTAATACTGGGACATTTGGAGTATCGGCTTGTTGCTTTCACAGTGTATATTTATCTGTGTATCTATCACTCATCTTTCCTTCCGCGATCTATATTTTCTTCATATAAATGTGTAAATGTTTATATTAAAGATCCTCCAATCTACACACCCGTTCTCTTCCATGCTAATTCCGCTCCAACTTTCTTCAATATAAATCTTCAACACTTGATATTTTCTATTCTCGGTCTTGTCTGTTGTGCTATGCCGTCTTGTTTCTCTATATCTTTCTATCGTATATTGTTCCTTTCTCTTATCGTATCATTCCCTGATATTGATGCGATCTTATTTGCTGTTGTTTGTATGTCTCAGTTGGCGCTGAGTGTATTGTATTAACTGGAGACTTTGATTGTATTTTTATCATATTGTTCTGGGCGACTCCTGCAACTTCGACGCTCGGCCTCCTCATCTTACTCGCACACCTCAACACAGGCTCAGCAAAATGTTTGTGTCTACGAAAGAGATATTAATATTATCCTCCATGTCCTTGGCTATGGGCGCATAATCCTGTGGACCATTTGTGAGTTGATTTGTTTTGTATAATATCCTCTTTCAAATCATAGTCATATTCATATATCTTCTTGTATATATGATCGATCACCGCACACTCATTATGCACCTTCCATTTTGGTGCATACGATCTTCGATGTATATATAATGCACAATTACACTTCACTCATTTTTATTCATTCACATAAACCGGTATTGTATATCGAACTCTTTAAGACCGAATTCCATATCTCTTTTCAAATCAGTCAATATTAATTCCAATTCCACAAACCCGTTGTTCATATACATATATATCTCTGTATGTCGACCTCTGATTTTGACATCAATGACAATATGTTTATCACTTTGTACTCCCCGTACTGTGGCGGAAAGGTAGGCTTTTCTTCTTCATCCCCTATTTGCTCTTCCTCTTCGTCCTCTATCTGCAACATGTTACAGTGCCTTAACTCATAATCTTCCATCTGCCAATGGAAAAGCCCATTTAGTGAAACCATATCGTTGGAGTACCCTTCTTTTTGTAGTACACCTTCCTTGTTCGACTCTTGTCTTCCTTCGTCGACCTCTTCTTCTGTGTCCGATCCCGACGAAGATGCCAGGTCTTCACTAACCAATTGACTTCTCAAATCAATTGTGAATTTCCGGCCATCCCTCTCCATTGAAATCATGTTCCTTTTCTAGTCGTGCTTAGCTTTTGCTTCCACTAGCCATCCTCTTCGTAGGAGAGCATCATAACCTTTCTTTTTCACTGGAATGACAATAAAGTCCATCACGAACGGTTGAGTGCCTATCATCACCCTCTGTGCCATTAGCGTACCTATGGGTTTGATCCCATGCTGGGCTGGTCCTACCAGTTGGAAGGTTGGCAGCCATAGTGTTGGTCGCCCGAGTTTCCTCCATGTCTCTTCAGGTAGAACATTGACACCCGATCCTCTGTCGATGATAGTGTTCGTGAGTATTATGCCCAGAATTCCCATTTCCACTACTTTCGGATGCCTTCCCGTGTTGAGAGCTAACAGCATCAGGTCCTCAACAAAATTTCCCTTTCCGAGGGGATTTGTCTTCGTCCCAATCACCTTCGGCACGTTTGGGGATGGCACCATGTTAAGGAGAGTTGTTCGTAATTGTGACATGGCTGCAAGGATGTCTCCCAATTGTATTGGGATTTCTATCTGCATTATTTGCTTTAATATTTTGTTTTCGGTGTGGCCTCCTTGGGTGGTTTCTGTAGAGTCATGTGTTTCTTTCCGTTCGGCCCTCATTTCTCTCTCAATATCTTCTTTGGCCTCCCGTACTCTTTCCTTCTCAGTCTTTGGATGTGGGTAGGTGGCCTTTTTTGCTTGCTTCCGGGTGATTGCCAACACCTCCCCTTCATTGCCTTCAATATTCAAAAAGTTTACGCTGGGCTTTGGGCATTTTGTGTCATCGTGGTCTCCCAGTCCGCACCATTTGCACAGAAATTGTGACTTTTCTCCCTTCGAGCATTCCCTAGCAAAATGCCCCCATTGGCTACACGTGTGGCATTGAATCATCGGTCTTCCGCTTGCATCGTACTGGAGGCGGCTTCTTCCTCCGTCAGTGTTATTGTTGTTGTTTCCCCTTCCTCCACGACGGTTGTTCCTGTAGCCGCCGGAGGATGCTGTATTTTGTGTATTCCCGAAGGCTGAGGCTTCTTGTGTGAACATGACTTGTTGGCCCCGTGTCTTCATATTGAACGGACATTCCTTTGTGGAATGGCCCGCCATTTGGCAAATATCGCAGAGCATTTTCTTTGGGCATGCACCCTTTGTGTGGCCGGCCTCCTTGCAGTCGGTGCACCACAAGTCTCCTTCATCGTTCCGACTCATGCTTCCCTTCATATTTTTAAACTCTTTGAGCATCCTTTCCATATCTTTTTGTAGTGCGGCGACTTTCTTCTTTACTTCTCCATCACTACTACTATCTTCCCCAGAAGTGTAATCATCATCCGACGAGGACTAGTTTTTCTTTTTCTTCGATGTCTTTTGTTCACTCTCCAGGTCCATCGCTTGGTTATATGCGTCGACGTATGAAGGGGTAGGGACTATCTTCATCTTCCTCCAGAGATTTGATTTCAACCCTTCAACAAACCATCACTTCTTTAAGCCGTCGGCTGGCGGACTCTCCATCTTCCCCACAAGTTCTTTCAATCGACGGCTGTAGGTCCGCATGGTCTCCTTCCCTTGCTTGCTTCCATAGATTTCAGAGACGATTTCATTGTCGTCTCGTAAAAGCCTAAACTCTTTTTCAAATGCCTTCTTCAAAAGGTCCCATGTGGTCACTCCGTTTTTGTCTAAGTCAGAGTACCAATCGATTGCTACCCCTCGGAGGGTTGCTGGGAACTGTTGCATCCATTCGGCCTGGTCAGCGACTCCATTCGCGGCCCAAATCGTCTCACATGTGCGGCAATGCCGAACAGGGTCTTCTTTTCCATCACTGTGGAATTTGGGTAACTTTTCCTTGTTCGTTGCCATCTTCACCCTCAAGGGTGGGACAGTGTTTGTACTACCTGTTGCGCTGCCAGTTGAGGCACTTGGTTCGCCGGAGGTGCTTGCTGTACCACAGGCTGAGGTGCTCCTCCGATCAGTCCTACTCCTATTGGTCCTCCAGAACTGTTTTCCCCGTTAACAGATGCTCCTGAATTACTCGGAGTGGTGTGATCGGCGTGCCTTTCTGTCACTTCAACACTTTCCGCGGCAACTGTACACTGCTTCCTACGTTCGGCTTCCTCTTCCGCCTTCCTTTGGGCTTTTGTCCTTGGTGTTAAAGTTAAGGTCTCCAACAAGTTCGTTGTTTCCTCTAACAGGTCCTCGTCATCACTTCTGCCTCCCTCCTAGTTAGGTTCCTCTAGACCATTGCCTTCACTTACCCCTTCCTGTAGTCTATCGGCACGTCTCCTGAACCTCACCCTCTGCTCGGCTTGCTGTTGTTCGAGTATTGCTTTTCGAAGAACTTGTTCTTCCTCGGGTTCCTTCCTTAAATTCCTATTCTTATTTAATTGGTTGGGCATAAATGCCTTCCTTCACACCAACAATCAACACACAATATAAAAACAAGGGGACACTTTTATTTATTCATGTTTTTATTACAATCTCTTCATGAATGATCTTGTCATTCTTATTTCTACAGTGTCATTCCTTTCGTCACCTTCAAATGTGACTATTCCCGATGGCGTTTACCATCACGTTCCTCCTCAAGTCTTTTGTTGACCCGTTCATGGTACTCCCGAAGGATTTCCTACCTTCGTTCCTCCTGAGCGATTTCTTCCAGGCGGAGTCTCTGTGTGAGCGTAGCTTGTGCTAGAAGCCTCAGAAGTTGATGCAGAAGACGGTTAGCAGTCGGGCTCACATTAAGTGCGTCCCACACAATGTCTTCTTGTACAGTTGCCCTCGTGGCCTCTCTCCGTACAAAAGTTTCAATGGCCGCGCTGAGTGCGACACGGAAGTCGATCGTCAGGCGGACTTCCCCTTCAAAAAGTTCGCCATTCTCGTCTATTTGCCTATTATCATCAATCGGTATTCCCATTTATGAACAATACTCCATTTGCCTTTGTCCAGATCGAAAGGCAACGGCGCCAAATGTTTACCCGCTGGGGTAGACTGGTTTACTGACGCACAGACATTATACAGGAAATGTAACTAGCAGAGATAGAAATAGATCAGAATATAAAAGCTTTCATTAATCATTCACAGTGGTTACAATAATAGTGATGCTTCCAAAGAGCAAGTACAATGTTCATATACAATCTGAAGAGGTGCAACCAAACATCGTCACCCTTCTCAACTATCGGCAACTAACTAACCTCCGTCGACAACTAACATCCGACGGTAACACAACTTTATAGCTAACAAGGGCCGCAAATATCAGCGTGAACAAGCTAAAGTACCTGAGAAGCGCGCCATGAATCGCCAATAGGAAAAGGTGTGCGATGTTGCTTCCCAGCCTGACATGCATCACAAACTCCAAGCTGAGTCTGAATCTCTGGCAATCCGAGAACAAGCTCTTCCCGAGCAAGTTGAGAGAGATAATGCACATTTAAGTGCCCATATCGTTGATGCCAAAGTGAGCTGACAGAAGATTGTCGAGAAGCCATAGCTAGGTTCTGAGAATCACCAAAATCAACAAGTCTAAAAAGACCATGATCTTCAAGGCCAACTGCAACAACAGACTGAGCATCCCTATCAGTGATGGTGCACTGATGTGAACTCAAGGTGATATCCAGCCATGGAGAATGCTGCAGCATCTGACTGACTAAGAGTAGATTGAGTTCCATCCCTGGAACATAGTACACATCATGGAAAATGATATTCGTCCCAGCACACTGAATCTGAATGTTGCCTTTGCCGACAACAGTGTACTCTTCCCCTCCACCAAAAATAACTAAATCTGAGAAAGGCTGGTAGTCAGTAAACTAGTCTCTGTGGTGGGTGAAATGACGAGAGGCACCTGAATCAATGTACCAAGCAAACGACTTCACATGATCTGCGGGTCTTTTAGTCATGAAGGTGTAAAAGGCAGATTTTGTCTGCTCAGTGTGCTCTACGTTTGCTTTGGGCTGCGAACCAGATTGATTTCCCTCGAGCAATATGTTTTTCAGTGATGCCATTTCACATTTTCCAAAAAACATGAATATCTGAGATGACACAAACTTCGAAGCAAAAAATCAAAAGACCTAGAAAAAATGGAGAAGCACCCAAAAGAGAGCTCGAAAAATCCAAAAAGAATATGTAGTCGAAATTTGAATCTGTCGGCTCAAAAATTGAGGCACAAAAATCGAGGCACCCATAAAAATCTGACGACAACCCATTTGAGATCTCGAAAAACCCACCAAGAATCTAAAATCAAAAAAAAAATTTGACTTCAAAAAATAGGGTTTCGAGCAAAAATGGCCCTGGCTGCAAAAAAAAGTTAATTGGCAGCCATGAATAGAGATTTGTTGCAGAAAAATCCGACGAATACCCAAAAGAGATCTCAAAAAACCCAGAAGGAATCTAAAATCAGAATAAAATTCTGACGATATGAAATTTGAGGCATGAAAATCGAGGTACCCAAAAAAATCTGACGACGACTCAGTTGAGATCTCAAAAAACCCACAAGGAATTTGCAATCAAAAGAAAATTCCAACTTGAACTGAAGGGTCAAAACCCTAGTCGAAAATGCAAAAACCCTAGCATCTATGGACGAACCAGAACTTGATGCAAAAAAAAAGAAAATTCCTACAAACAGATTTTTGAACACACTCGGGGCAAAAAAGCTTCGAAAATCTTGAACTAATAATTTTAAAAAAAAATTAAAAAATTTCGAAGAGGCCAGGAATTTGCTCTGATACCATATTACAAAGTAATTGGCAAAATACTTGCTTATATAAACAAAGATCAATAGATCAATATATACAAATGAACAGACGATGTTTCCTTAGGAAACAATCGTGAAGAATAGAAACTTTCTATTCTTAGTGAGAACTAACTAAATATTAGAAACATTCTAATATTTACAATACATTACTAATAGATTAACCATTAAATAATAACAGACAATAATAGAAACTATCTATTATCGTAATACTACAAAATCTCTATTTTGGGGCTTTATCAATATTGTTTTTAGCATCTTAAAAAATCAAGAAAATGATAGGTGCCATGGAGCTGCCCCCTCATTGTCTAGAAGACATTTTTTTTCTTTTGGGGGGGATGATGTAGTGAGTGTACAATGCCTATTGTTATGTTTGATAATATTAGTTATTCAGCAATGTATTAATTATTTGTATTAAATTGGTTGTCACTCTCGGGTAGTTATATGTGTTAGTTTGTTGATGGTTGTGTTCCTTTTGGCAACCGTCTGGTTCTTTAAATATGTTATGTACAGTCAGGGAAAGTAGTATGGTATAGTCAAATGAATTGTAATCTTTGGCCGACCACCACTGGTCTTCTTCTCTATAATAAATTCATGAGAGAATAAAGATATATTTAAATATTTTGCTTCTGTATTTGGTACACACTGCCATCTTTATTATTATTTCATGTATGTAATTTACCAGGCATAGCAGTAAACAATTGCATTTATGGAAACCAAAATTGTTTCAATTTTGCACTCTTTCTCAAAAGTCTCAAAAGTATGGACTTGGTATATACTCAAATTTTTGGTCCTATTAGTGTTCCTTTAATTTCAAAATCTAAATATTATCTATCTTTCATTGATGATTACATCAGGACACGGGTTTATTTTCTCCAAAGTAGAACCAAAGTCTTTGTTCTTTTTATTACTAACACTTAAAAAGCTCTTTAACTTCAAAGCACCTTGAGCTGGCTGGTCTTCAGTCATTATTAGCAGATGGTTTGCCCTGTATCCATTGGTTTAGATCCACTTTGTGAGAAGCGGTTAGTTTTATTTTAGACTGGAGCCTGGCTACAGTTTGTCTGTTGTTGTCATTTGGTTCGTTCTTGCTGGGCTTCATAGTCAGGTTTGTCCTGGTCTGTGTAAAAGGATTGACGCTCTTTCAAAATTCCCCTATTTACTCTTAATTAAAAAAACAGTCAGAAGGACTCGCAAAGACAGAAGCAAAGCATTCTTAACATACTGCATTGATGCTATTCTCACCAACTTTCTAAAGGTTGCCTTCCAAAAAATGAAAATGTTATTTGAGAGTCACAAGATAACAGAATAATATAACTAGATGCTTCAACCTGAAAGTATCCATATGAAGGTTACTGAAATAGATTCAATTGTGAACAACTTCACACATCATGTAAACGATGAAATAAACTCGGGTTGGGGATAGGTGACTCACTAAAGATTCTATGATCTCCTCTACTGTATCCTTAGAGAAGCACTTATCAATCAATGGAAGACTGCATGGAGACAACATCTGTCAGTTACAACCACTATGTTGAAATCAACTAATTTTTAAACTACAAAAAGATGCCCAGAAAACAAAGTACCCTGATATGATCTGCATCCAAACAAGCATAGATGGATCTTAATTTCCTAATAAAGTCTTGTAAAAATATTGATGAATTATTACTTATTCAAAATGCTTTTCTCCCCAGGCTTGACTTGAATAGAAAATTCTTCGATACTGGCCTTCACAGCTTCACGTTCTCCAGAACTCAAGCTAATTAGATGCTTCTCAAGTTCTGGCAATTTCTGGTGTGGGGGAGGAAAAATATAATTAAATGTGAAAGGACCACTTTATAGTATTAAAGATTTGCATTGAAATCGCAATCCTAACATGTATAAAAGTATATGAAAGTTGTATGCAACGTGTGTAAACTCAACAAATATCAGCTTAAGCTCAAGGCTGTAGACAACGAAGAAAATTTACTGTACGAGATACCTAAAGCTCTTTTTTAACTGGGTAAGAAACAGAGACATCAAAACAATACCTTATTCGGAACATAATGAGTTGCAAGGCCAATTGCAACCATCTCTGCCCCATCAAACCGTGCTCCTGTTAACGCTAAATATTCCCCTGCATTATTAACAGTCCAACAAGAGAAACAGTCAGATTATTCTCGAAGAAAATATTTTGTATTTAAATAGCAGATTTTTCATTCCTTCACCACCCATCCATGAAATTAATTACAAGTAATTGAAATGCTTGTAAAGCACACATTCTTATATATTAGTTCTCATATTCAATTTCTTTTTGGACTGAAAGCATGCAGTTTCCAACCGACATTACAGATGCTGTTGCATCACCTCTTTCAAAAATATATTTATCTTAAACTCCAGACAACATCGGATCATATTAATTGAAACTTCAAGAGTGACTGCAGACATTATAATATGTTTGTACCAAGATATCCTGGAAGATGTGAAAGAATGTATGAGAAGCTGCAGTCAGTGTGAAATCCAAATCCAGCCTCAGGAGTTGCAAATACCTGTTGCAATCATTGCAAAGACGGGATATTTCTGAGACAAAATTACATTCTGATAAAATTCTATGAAAATTAAGGACTAAGAAAGTTTGTGGATGACCACATTACATTATTCATGAATCATCAGATGAACTCAATGGTTATTAACTGTACTAAAGATAAACAAAGATTGCCAAGATTGGACTCATTATATTGTTGACTGAGTGTTTCCACCTACCATGTATGGATTCTTTACCAACAGAACCCACAAAAAATAGAACTCATTGCTTCATACATGCAGCTGACTGCATTTACAAATGTGTTGAAAACTTACCTTGTCTTTCTTTGTTTACATTCATATCTGGGTTGAAAACAACTCACAGTGTTTTCTGTAACAACTGAAAATGTGGCTGGAACTGCAAAACTTGCACCTCCTCCCATGGCAAGCCCATGAACAATTGCAACCTGGTATAAACCAAAATGGAATATTTTGTATAAGATAAATATATAGAAACACAGAATGAGATAACAAAACCTTCCGTATGATAAGTGAAAAGTTTTAATGTACAAAATGTCAAAAACGTTGTTGAGATCTTATGTGAGCTGTCTAGATAAATGCACACACTTCCAATACATTTACCTAAAAAAATTATGTAAATATCAGTGTAACCGGTAGAAGCATCTTCAAAATTGGGTGGAGACTTCATCTCAAAATCTCTCATCGTACGCGAGTCTCTAGCCATATTTTTTGACGTCTCCCGTGCATCTCCAGGTGAAAAAGCATGTTAATAACAAAAGAAAATAGCCATCATTTATGCGTTTGGAAGCCCCAACGTTGCATTTGGAAGCCCTAGACGGAAACTTTGAATCGTGTGAACCATCATTTTAAGGTAGGGTGACTGAATTTTATTTTTGAATTATTTCTTTTTACCTACATTCGTTTTCCCTGGGGCCTGTGATCATTTTTATTATGGCCTGCGATTGTTTGAGGGCCTTGTGAATGGTTCCACATGTTTGCCAATGCACCTGCACTAGAAGACATGCCTACAAAATTTGATTGCCGTGTGAATGCTTCCACATTTTGCATGCATTTTTCAATTTACCAAATTCATTGTGCATATCTTGTGTAGATTGTTGATGTTTTGTAGCTTCAGTCGGATAAACACTATGAGTCAATACTAGTGAATATATGTATATATATTTAGTATATATGAGATGTATATGTCTATATATATATATATATATATATATTAGAAAAATTAATACAATACTCAAGAGATATTATATATATATATATATATAATCATAATTGTCATTATATTAATTACATAATAATGAATAGACATGTCCCATGAAGGGACATGTCTCTTCTTGGCTCATTCTCAATATAAATACAATAGATTGTTGCATTTGGAAAATACATATAATCAGGAGTGCTGTTCCATTTGCAATGATCCTAAAAAAAAAACTTAACATGGTATCAGAGCTAGATTGCAAATGTAAGAGAGTAGTTTGTTGATGGTGAATGCGTGACTGTCTCAGAAAATACAGTCTCAGTACGAGGACCATAACTCACAAATGCACCGTTGGATTTTGCTGAATTTTGGATATGTTGGTGATAAACAAATTTAGAAGAATCTCACTGGAGCGATTGGAGAGAAAATGTACGGTTCAAAAGTTATGACCGACTGTGTACAGGTCTATGCAAAATCTGTAAAAGAGCGAGGTTCCTTCTTTAAAAGCCTAATTGCTTGAAGGGAGATCCGATCATATTGAAGGTTGTCATAGTGTATAGAACCTTTCGATATTCAAGACACGTCATGTGAAGAATTATGGTAATGTTCAAGAACGACGACATCATTTTGTGAATTTGCATGATATTTTCTATATGGGCTCACCTTACAGAATGAAATACTTGAAATTTATGAAAGATAAGTATTCCATGTTTTATTAATGCACATAATTTTTTAAGTTTGTTATACTATTGGTTAGTAAAATCTTGTATGCTTCTATCATTGGTATTTCCGGTCGAGATAGTTTAGTGAGCTATTTGTAATCTCTCTCTGACATACCTTCAGGACAAAAGCACAAGATAATTGCATTCAAGGGAGAAAGAACTTGATGCTTGCAAACGAATTGATGATTGAGACCAGATGCAGAGGGAGTTTGACATTTCAAAAGAAGACAAGAGGTTGATACAAGAACTTGAGCTTCAGAGGGAGAAAATAGAGGATACGGTTAAATCAACTTTTGATAATCTTGGTCGTATTGATTCAGAGGGAGTAGTCCATACTGAGATGGATTCTCCAATGATCAAGAATCTATAATAGTCAGGGGACTAGGAATCGTGAATGCCTTTTGGGACCTATGTAAATCATGAGGAAGTTGTTGGCATTAGGTGGTTAACCGGTAAGATTGCAACCGGTACATGGCAAAAGAGGTATTGTCATTGATTGGCAAAAAGATGGACTAAGGATACCAGTGTTCTATCTGTGAAGCAAGGATCGCCACAGCTGACTACAGTAAGGCGAGGAGAGGCTGGTTTGGCAACCGGTGACACTGTGCCAGTATTCTATCTGTGAAGCAAGGTCCGCCACAGCTGACTACAGTAAGGCAAAGAGAGACTGGTTTGGCAACTGGTGAAACTGTGCAAATAAGAAGAGACTATATCTGTTACTAATATTGCTCTAACTAATCATCAGAGCAACCGGTCACCGAGGAAGGATACCACCGGCAACTGGTAACAGGAACCGAGGAAAGGATGCAACCGGTATAGCCAGAGAAAGGGAAGGTGACAAGTTAAAGCTCTTGTTCATAACCTAAGGAACTTTACCGATCAAGTGAAGACTTCATCATGATTGATCAAACGGGGAAAGTTATAGTCAACAAACAGTTATCTAACTCTTTGATCGAGATTTACTGCACAAAATCTAGTAGACTGAGTTATCAAGACAATTTGTACAAGGTGCGATTGAAGTATTTAATGTCGGAGTTTGTGGCATTAAATCATGGAGATATCTCTTGTGAAGGAAAGCTTTTGACACGCATCTGTCGTTTTCTTTCATAAAGCAGATAAAAGCATTGCATGCATCGGATGTTTCCTCAATGAACTGGGTGATGGATCCAAAGGTGATGGATCCAAAGGTGATCTTTAAACATGTCATGCATCCAAAGGTGATGGATCCACTGGGTGATGGATCCAAAGGTGATCTTTAAACATGTCATGCATGTAAAAAGAAAATAGGGCAAGAAATCTATATATTCCTCTGCCTGACAAGAATATAGTTTGCCCTTATTCTGCCAAAAAAAAAGGAGTGAACCTATACTCCACTGGGTGATGGATCCAAAGGTGATCTTTAAACATGTCATGCATGTAAAAAGAAAATAGGGCAAGAAATCTATATATTCCTCTGCCTGACAAGAATATAGTTTGCCCTTATTCTGCCAAAAAAAAAGGAGTGAACCTATACGCTGAGAAGAAGCTACAGAGGTGAAGAAAAGAAGCAAAGAAGATTGTGCAAAGAAGCACAATCGTCTAAGAGAACATAACTACAAAGACCGGTGATGATTCTCAGTTGGGAATAACAACGATCTTATCAGGCTCAGCAAAGCCATCATCAAAAGATCAAAACCTCCTATTGCTCTCTGATAATTGCAATAGTTAAATCCCAGTATTTTGGGTGGATATTAACAGGTCCCTTGTACTAAATCCCTTGACCGGGTGACATTTGATTAGGTGTTTTAAGTCCTCTAACCATGCAGGCTCTAACAGACCTTATTGTATCAAATCCCTTAACCGGGTCGCATCTAATAGTGCGTTTGTAATCCTTTAACAGGGAAGGCTCCTAACAGTGCGCACTTTAGAAGAGTGCAGAATTTGTGAGGTTTCCTCATACCGTGGTTTTCTCCCGAATTGGGTTTCCACGTGATAAATCTGGTGTTGCTTATTGTTGTTTGTGTGATTGCTATTACGGTTCTAAAATCTGTTCTACTTACAGTTTTAGATGCACTATATCAAATTTATTGTGAAGTTTGAGTAGGTGTTGATTCACCCCTCCCCTCTCAGCACCGGTTGGGACCATCAAAAGTGACGACTTCCAAATGATTATCACTTGTATTTGCAAAAGTTATTGGAAGGTGATGATCTTACAATAACTTAAATCATGATATACATTATTTATAATGTTAAAACAGATCATGATGGATTAAATCAACAACTAAGTGTTAGATGTCATTAAATTGACAATCTATGAGTTGTTTGTATAGATATATCTTGTAAATCAACAACTAAGTGTTAGATGTCATTAAATTGACGGTCTATGAGTTGTTTGTATAGATATATGATAGGTATTTGGTGAATATCATGTGTTGATATTTTGCAAGCCAGTACCTTATTGAGTACTTGGTGAATATCATATGTTGATGTTCTGATAGGCCAATACTCAGAGTATTTGGTGAATGTCATGTGTTGACATTCTGATAGCCAATACTCAAGATATCAAATGGATAGAATTGTCGAAGGAGGCAATCCACTTGAGAACTTGTGGATAGAATCGCCGATGGAGGCAATCCACCTGAGAACTTGTGGATAGAATCGCTGATGGAGGCAATCCACCTGAGAACTTGTGGATAGAATCGTCAATGGAGGCAATCCACCTGAGAACTTGTGGATAGAATCGTCGATGGAGGCAATCCACATATTGAGACTATGTTTCTATTGGTTACATCTTGAGGATGATGCCTTTATTGCTTACATCATATCATTGATGTTGTCAAATGTCTTAAGTGTTGACATTGGATTGATTTATCCTCCCTAGCTAAGAGGGAGTGTTGATGTTTTGTAGCTTCAGTCAGATAAAAACTATGAGTCAATACTAGTGAATATATGTATATATATTTAGTATATATGAGATGTATATATACTTAAATATATATATATATATATATATATTATGTAAATATTAGAGAAATTAATATAATACTCAAGAGATATTATATATATATATATATATAATCATAATTGTCATTATATTAATTAATAATAATGAATAGACATGTCCCATGTGTTTACCCTCGTGGGGTAACAGACAATAGTTGCATATAGATGATTAATTACTTAGCATAGAATAGTAAAGAGTATTGCATTCATATGTTCACAATAACTTTCCATACATAATAATAGTGTCTTCATCAAAGGAACAAGTTCATACATATAACATCCGAAGGGGTGCAAGGCGAACCGTCGCACTCGTGTAATGCCTCCGGACTCAACCATCTAACTACCCCAAAATACCCAACAACATCATCCCCCCCAAAAGAAAAGTCGTCTCCGGCGACTTAACAACAAAATGGAGATAATGTCTAGTACATAAACAAAGAAATCAGCTAAGCAGAAGTGGAAGGGGGCATCCCTGGAACCAATGATTGGGACGCCAAAGAATTGACCCGTCGCCTCAACTGGTAGACCTGCTGCGTACGGATATCCAAATCTGTCTGGATCTACGAATTGACCTCAACTACTTCCTTGAGCATCAGGGTAACCTCCTGGAGCTCCGTATCCTTTTGAGCTAACTGGCCCTCTACAAGACTCCTGCCGGTATTGGCTGCCTCCAGTTATGCCAACAGTGTTGCACGTTCTGCCTGCCAGGCACTCTGCTCTGCTGCTAACTTGGCAGCTATCTCCTCCCAAGATCTCTCTGCTGCCTCCCGAGCCCCCTTTGTTTCTCGTGCCATGAGCACTGTCTGCACCAACTGCCGACCCTTATCAATCACCAATTCCAGAGTGTTCATATACTCTACCAGATCCTCTGCCATCATCACCTCGACCGGTTTCCCTTTCCTTGCCGGCACCTCAGCTATTGGCTCTACACTCTGTCCGCCGCCTCCAACATCACCCAATGCGCCTTCCTCCAAATGGAAGTCCTCTCGTTGAGGGGACAGAATAGCGGATCCCCGTGCCACCGGTGTGAGGGATCTCTGTGCCAAGAAAGCACTCGCATGCCCTAACACGGGTGGTCCAGTCTGACACATAGGTGTCGAGAACTCCTCAACAGGCACTCCTCCATCCATACTATCATGGTCAAACTCAATCAACACGGAGTCCCCAAAGGTTACCACCGGCTCTGACCCCACCATCTCTAGCCGTACCTGACCTGACTCAGTCCTACCCTGCTCGGCAAACTGCTCCATCATCTCTGCCATGTCTCTACCAGGAGGGATACTCTCGCTATCCCTTGTCTCTAGCTCCAGAAGCATATCCATTATGGCAACTCTCTCTGGCTCTGGAGGCGTATCTACTATGGAAACCCCTACTGATGTGGCCACGGGTGGAGTCAACTGAACTGGGGTCCGTACTTGGCCAAATGTTGGAATGGCCGTAGGACCCGAGACCAAAGCAACTTGGGTCCCACTGGAGGGTACAGGACATGGAAATAACAGTGGGGTAGCTGAGATTACCTTTCATCTTCATCATCATCCTCCAAACCGTTCCCCTCCTCTGATGTCGCTTCATAGCCGCTATCTGTATCCCTGTGATCCCCACTGACTTCCAACTCCTGCCTGGTTCGTTTCGAACCAGCTCCCACCTTCTAACCTCCAGGTGTATCCAGGTGACGCCATCTCATGATTGGGGGTTCGCCTTCCCCCAAGGGGCCCACCTTAATCTCCGGTGATAGTGTGTCTGCTGGGATCTGCCGCTCAACTACGTCCAAGAAAAGCCCAATGGCATAATGCGGCATGTAAAAGGTGCGGTGCTGAAGGGTCATGAAAGCATACATCCGCTCTGCCAATACCGTCGCCCAATCGTACATTCTCCCACCGAGGAGGTGGTTCATCAATGTGACCTACTAAAATGAAATATCTGAGGCGCAGCTAGATCCTGTAAGACGGCTCTTCACCAAGTCCATAAGACCTCGCCAGTGGCCTTCTCTAATGAATGTCTTCTTGATACCGCGATTATGTGATGCCTTTTGGAGAGACTCCTCTGCCAGGGTGAGATCATCTCTGCAAATCAGTCGGATGTAGAAATCTTTATTTTCTGCAATCATCTTCTGTGGCCTCAGGTCAACCCATACTCCTCTGTCTAGCAACCCAAATACTCGGCAAAACTCGGATACTGTAAAAGAAACTGTCACCGAGTGGTTCAAGTAGGGAATAGTGCTGGTCTTTGAAAATTTGTCGAAGGCCTCAATCATTGCCCGCAATGGTCCTTCGAAATCCTTGATACAAAAAATGGGCATTTGAATAACCCATTGTACCTGAGCCCTTGACAGGTTGTCCTTAACCAGTAGGGTGTTCGGAGAATTATCACTCTCATTCCACCATCTTCGGCATTCTAGGCCATTCAAACCCTCGAATGCAATGTTCTGTGCTGTGACCTCCCTCTGAGATCCCGCAACCACCATTTGGGGCCTGTGAATTTTTAGCTTCTTCCCTGTACCTGCACCTGCAACTCGTGGTGTATTTCTGCTCATGCTTCCAAGGTCTTCTTCCAATCTCTTCCTCCAACTACGTTTGCCTGCTGATTACATACTTATTGCTTCCTGTTCCCAATGAAATATAACCGTTTGCCAACTACCGTACAACTGCTCGCTGCCTTTGTCCTCTTCCTTAGTCTTCGCCTAATGAAAATAGTCTTCTCAAATCCTTGTACGGAAGCCCCCAAACTTTTAACTATTAAAAAAAAATTTGCCTTTACCATGTTTTTGCCCTGTCCCTTCTTGCTGCCGTACGAATGTCCTTACTTGCGATACGGCATGTGCGTGGTCTTCATGCTTTGTTCTGTACGTTTCCACTCTCCTTCTCCTGACGAATACTGGTCGTACGATAGTAGGGTTATTTCCTCTATCTTGAGCTAAAACCTGTACGGAACTTCCTCTCATCTCCTACCGTGGTTGTACAGTTCGTACTGTGTCGCACTGTCTGTTGGTTTGCTCTCCGTACGGACTGTTGTGATTTGATGGTATGGTCGTACTGTGTCGTACTGTCTGCTAGTTTGCTCTTGGTAATGACAAAATAATCCCTTGCGTTTTTTTATCAATCATGCGTCATACTGTGGTATGGTCGTACGGTCATATGTCGTACGATGTTTTTGTCGTACTGTCATATGTCATATGGTGTTTCTGTCGTACGGTGCTTTCATGTTGTGTGCCTTTCGCCGTACGGTGCTTTTTTTTGTTTTTTTGTTTTTTTTGTTTTTTTTTTTATATTCAATCGACTGACTGCCATCGGTGCGCCTCCGGCCTCTAATGATACACTTTTAGTTTCGAACCGTTGACGGCATCCGAAATTTCCTGTCCATCAAGGGTCCACAACTTGACCGACCCGTTCGCTGCAACCTCCCGAACCTTGTAGGGGCCTAGCCACTTAACTTTAAATTTTACGGGCTTAATCTCATTTCGTCTGTTGTATTTCAGAATGAGTTGTTTGGGAGTGAACCGTGCCCGACGAATGTGCTTATCATACCAGTGCTTCCTGCATTGTTGGACATCAATGCCCATTGTGCCATCATCCTCCTTTCATCCAGTTTATTTAGAGCGTAGAGGCGTTCCCGAAGGCTCTCCATATCGCCAAGTTTGTTATCAATAGCTATTCGGAGGCTTGGCACCATAAATTCCATTGGGACTACAGCTTCCTGGCCGTACATCAGCTGAAAGGGTGTCTGGCCTGTCGTTACCTTGTAGGTGGTGCGGTATGCCCATAAGACCGACGGTAGCTTCTCCTCCCAATCCTCCTTTTCCACACCACATGACTTGTAGATTACAGAGACCAAAATCTTATTCGTCGCCTCCGCCTGACTGTTGGCTCTCGGGTAGTAAGGACTACATAGGGAGTGAAAAATCTTAAATTCCGTTGTGGAGTTTTACTACATGGTTCACGAAATGACCTCCCCTATCACTTGTTAGCTGGATTGGGATGCCATACCGAGTGATGATTTGTTCATAGATGAACCTTGTTGTGCTCACAACCTGTTGTCCGGTAGGGCCCGTGCTTCTACCCACTTCGTTAGGTACTCTGTAGCCACTACAATGTACATGCACCACCTTGGTCTGCTGGTTTTTAATGGTCCCACAAAATCAAGTCCCCATCTCTCAAATAACTCTTGAGCAGTCGAGGGGTTTAACGGCATGAAATCCCTCTTCAGTGGTTTTCCCGCCCGCTAACATGTATCACAGCTCACGACCCACTCCCTGGCGTCATTGTGTAGCGTCGGCCACCACAGTCCCGCGAGTAGTACCTTCCTGGCTGTTGTATCTGGCCCCATATGTCCTCCCACCGGGCCTTCGTGTGCTTCCCTCAGAATACTAGGGACTTCTTCCTCCATCACGCATCATCGGAGTACTTGGTCCAACCCCATCTTGTAGAGAAGCCCGTTGATACGTTGGAATGTTCGGCTTCTTAGGACCAGTTTGCATCATTCCCCCGGTGGCATTTCTTGTGGGAACTGTGATGTCGAGAGGTATTCACCGATGCTGGTGTACCAAGCTGGTAAAATCGCGATGCGGAATAGGTGCGCATCCGGAAAATCATCATTCACCCCGTCAGCTCGCTCTCCTGATTTGATTCTCGACAGTTGGTCTGCAATCACATGGCTTTTGCCCGGCCGCACTATGATAGTAAATGTGAATTCTTGTAGCAGCAGCAACCATCAGCTCACCCATCCTTGGATTATTGGTTTATTTACCGAGTACATTAGGGCTTGGTGGTCTACATAAAATGTGAAGGGTGTCGCCAACAGATGGTGCCTAAATTTTTGTATGGCATAGACCATGCCGAGTGCTTCCCTTTCCGTCGTACTATAGTTCTTTTCCGCCTTTGAGAGTAGTCTGCTGGCGAAGTAGACTAGGTGATCCAACCCATGGTTCCCAACTTGTGCCAGTGTCGCACCTATGGCATAATTGGAAGCGTCGACGTGCACGTGGAATTCTTTGTCCCAATCCAGATAGGCCAATATGGGTGCCTCCAATAGTCGAGATTTTAATTCCTCAGAAGATTCCTTCTGAGCTATTCCCCATACATAGGGTTCTCCTTTTCTGGTAAGGTTATCCAGAGGGTAAGATATCTCGAAAAAAAATTTATGAACCTTTGGTAGTAGCCAATATGTCCCAGAAAAGATTTGACCCCCGCGACATCTTGTGGTGGTTCCATCTCCACAATCACCCGAACTTTATTAAGGTCTATTTTGAGTTCTGCCTTGCACACTATATGCCCCAATAGCCTACCCTGAGGTACCATGAATCGACATTTCTTGGGGTTAAGTGTGAGTCGTGCCCTTCGGCACCTGTCCATGCACTCACCAAGTGCCTTCAGATGTGTCTCCTCCCCATTGTAGATGGACTAGTCATCCAGGAAGGCCTTGAAATTACCCACAGACATCTTATCGAAGATATGGAGAATTATCCTCTGGAACATTGTTGGAGCGTTGCAGAGACCGAACGGCATCTGGTTGTAGGCATATACTCCATCTTCCACCACAAAGGTTGTTTTCAGTGTATCCTCTTCTGCGATTGATATCTGGTTGTAGCCAGAGAATCCGTCCATGAATGAATAGGTTTCATGGCCTGCCACCTCCTCGAGGACAGAGTCTATAAACGGAATGGGAAATGGATCCTTAATAGTAACTGCATTCAGACACTGGAAGTCGACACAAATCTGGATCTAGTTTCCATCCTTCTTGAGGGAAATCACGATGGGAGATACCCATTCACTAGTTTGAACCCTGAAGATAATTCTAGCCTACAACATCCGTTCGATTTCCTCCTTCACTTTCGCGGCATAATTCTTGTTCATTCGGTATGGCCGCTGTCGTACTGGTACTGCGTCAGGTATCAACGGGATGCAGTGAACGCATAGTTCAGGTGGGACTCCCTTCAAGTCCTTGTACGTCCACGCGAACACATCTTTGTATTCGGTAAAAATTTTGAACGCGGCGGTTTTCAGGGCTGGATTCCAGTCATCTCCTACAAGAATAACTTTTGCTTCGGCCTCCGTGCCGAGATTCAAAGGTTTCACGGATGGTTCCTCATACTTCATGACATTCTGGTCTTTAAACTGGTGTGCCGGTGCGGTATCAATTGTAGCCTCCCCTTCCTTGTATTCCCCGTACTCTGGGGGAAATTTGTCTGATTCTTCCTCAATGCTTAATACATTGCATGAGGGTGAGAACATCTCGTAGTCCTCCATCTGCCAATGGAACAACCCGTTGAGTGAATCGGTATCATCCTCCGAGCATCCTCCCAAGTTTAGTACACATTCATTGGGTTCCATTCCATGCCTTCCTTCATCCCGTAGGTCGTTTTCCCCTTCGGATTCTGACCCTGAGGAAGAGGCGAGTTCCTCACTCACCAATTGGGTCCGGAGATCAATGGTAAATTTCCTGCCTCCACTCTCCATCAAAAGTGTATTCTGTTTCCAGTTATGATTTGCCTTTGCCGCCACTAGCCATCATCTTCCCAGGATGGCGTCATACCCCTTCTGCTTAAGTGGGATGACCACGAAGTCAAGTACAAATGGCTATGCACCCACCGTAACTGGTTGTGCCATCAATGTCCCGAGGGGTTTATTCCCGTGCTGATCCACACCTAACAGATTGAATGTTGGTGGCCACAAGGTAGGCTTCCCTAATTTTTTCCATGTGTCCTCGGGTAGGACATTTACTCCGGACCCGCCATCTATTATGGTGTCCGTTAGGATAGTGCCGAGAATGCCCATCTCCACCACGGCTGGGTGTCTGCCATTATTGACGGCTAGCAGCATTGGATCCATTGTGAAGCCTCCGGGTATGGAATTGTCTGTGTGCTTCATGTTGGTTTGGCCGACCCGTGTGCCCAGTAGGACTATCCCCAAATGTGGCATGGTGTGTAGGAGGTCCTGGAGTTTCACAGGTACCTCTAGTTGGAGCATCTACCGTACAATGTTTTGTTCCACGTCCTGTGTGCTATAGGGTCCTGCTGGTTCTTGTGTCTCTCGTTGGGCTTTCATAGCCTTTTCTATTTCTTCCCATGCTTCCAGCATCCTCTGTTTCTCCATATGGGGATGGGGGTACCTGGCTTCCTTCACTTGCCCTCGGGTAAGAGCAATACAGCTTCTTTCGTCCTTGCATTTCCTTCAATATCCAGCAAGTTGGTCCCCACGCCAGACTTAGGACAATTGGCATCTTCATGGTCACCAGGGCCACACCACCAACACAGCTGCTGAGGGGCGTCATTATTATTACACTCTCTTGCGTAATGACCCCATTAGTTGCATGCCCTACATTGGATCATTGGGCGTCCCTTCACATCGTACTGGACCCTATTACGGGTGGAATTATTATTGTTCCCTCGTCCGCCTCGTCGGTTGCCTCAGTAGCCCCCTGAAGATGCATTATTGTTTGGTTCCATCGTTCCTGATGTGGATGGTTGCTCTTGTGTAGAGAGCACTTGCTAGTTTCGTGTCTTCATATTATATGGGCATTCCTTTGTGAAATGTCCCATAATCTGGCAGATGTCACAGAATGCCTTTTTGGGACAGGCACCCTTTGTGTGGCCACTTTCTTTACACTCCGTGCACCAGAGTTCGTCATCCTTACTCGTATTCCCCTTCATTGACTTAAATTCCTTTAGCATTCTCTCCATGTCTTTCTGGAGTGTCGTGACTTTCTTTTTCGGTTGGTCGTCACTGCTACTATCTTCTTCGGAAGTGTCGTCGTCTGATGACGAGGATTTGTTCTTTTTTGACATTTTGTTCTCACTTTCCAGGTCCATGGCCCGGTTATATGCATTGTCATAGGATGTCGGAGGTACTATTTTCATCTTCCGTCGTAACTTGGAGTTCAAACCCTCAACAAACCATCTCTTCTTTGAGCCATCTGCTGGTTGGCTGTCCATCTTCCCAACTAGCTCCTTTAGTCGGCGGCCATAAGCTCGTACGGTTTCCTTCTTACCTTGTTTCGTTCCATAGATTTCCGAGACTATCTCGTTGTCATCCCTGATGAGCCGGAACTCCTCGAATCCCTTCTTTAGTTCGTCCCACGTGGTTATCTTAGTTTTATCCAAGTCTGAGTACCAATCAATGGCAACTCCTCTCAGTGTGGCGGGGAATTGCTTCATCCATTCGTCCTGGTCAGTAACCCCGTTGGTTGACCAGATGGTTTCGCATGTACGGCAATGCCGTATTGGATCGTCCTTCCCGTCGTCATGAAATTTGGGCAATTTCTCTTTGTGTGTTACCATGGGTGGTTGGGCTAGTTTTGGTTGTTTTGTATGCCGTGGATTTTGTGGTCCGACACCACCTGTGCTAGCACTCGCACCCACCCTTGCTTGGTTGATGTGTGTAGTATTTACCAAGGGCACTTGTCCTTGTGCCTGTGTAACTGGGGGAACCGTATTATGTGGAGTCGTTGGCTCCAATGGAGGGTTCACCTGCGCATCACTAGTGCCTGCGGCCGTACTGTCACTGGCACCTTCAGCGGTACCGTCACCTTCGAATGTACAGTTCCCTTTGTGGTCTCGGTCCTCCGTACCTGGTGTACGAATCAAATCTTCAAACCGGTCTCGCTCTTCCTGAAGTAAGACCTTTCTTAATCGTGTTTCCTCGAGTAGTTCTTCTCTACTCTGCACTCTCCGATGTTCCGGCGAAGTGAATTGTTCCCCGTCGGCCTGTGCACCCTCCATACCACTTCCAAGGTTCCTTTCGGGCAACCCTCCGGCAAGTTGGTCCTTGGCAAGTTGCCTCAGCCTATACCGACGTTCACGTTGTTGCGCGGAGATCAAAGCCTTATGTGCGGCCTCCCCTTCGTCATCTAGTGCTTTCTTATTTCTATCCTTATTTAAACTATTGGGCATCAAGACTGAACACAAAACATTGCTTTTCAACCAAAAGAACACTTATTTTTTATTTATTCATGTTGATTTACAACATTTCCAATTGCATTACAATTGTTTATGTGTTCCCTTCCCTCTTTCATTCATATTTCAAAGACCCCGAGGTTGCCATCGCCTTCTTCCTAACGGCGGCGGAGGTGCTCCCGAGCGTGGTATGCGCAGAGAATTTCTTGGCGGTGTTCCTCTCGGGCAATCTCCTCCTGGCGAGCACGTTGTGCCAATGATGCTTGTGCTAGCAACCGAGGAAGGTGGTTCATCAGTTGGTTGGCTGTAGGGTTAGCCTCGATTGCGGCCCACACGGCACTGGCTAGAACCTCTTCGCCTGTGGCTTCTCGTCAAACGTAGGTTTCGATTGCTACTTGGAATAAGATTCTAAATTCTCGTGTCTGGATATCTTCCCCTTTGTATAGCTCTGTATGGGCATCATCTACTTCCGGATTTATTTCACCAACCGGTAAGCCCATTATGTCCACACGCCATCCGAGTGTGTCTAGGCAGCAGCGCCAGATGTTTACCCTCGTGGGGTAACAGACAATAGTTGCATACAAATGATTAATTACTTAGCATAGAATAGTAAAGAGTATTGCATTCATATGTTCACAATAACTTTCCGTACATAATAATCGTGTCTTCATCAAAGGAACAAGTTCATACATATAACATCCGAAGGGGTGCAAGGCGAACCGTCGCACCCGTGTAATGCCTCCGAACTCAACCGTCTAACTACCCCAAAATACCCGACAACACCATGAAGGGACATGTCTCTTCTTGGCTCATTCTCAATATAAATACAATAGATTGTTGCATTTGGAAAATACATACAATCAGGAGTGCTATTACATTTGCAATGATCCTAAAAAAAAACTTAACATAGATAACTAAACTTTGACACCTTAAGTTTGTTGTAATCATCCTCTCATGCTTCAACGGCAAGGACAACTACTGCAACTCATTCTCAAAATAGAGAGACAATAGAGACAAATGTATCTTCTAGTAGAGATGTAGCAGCACAACTTTCTCATAAGAGACCACACATTGGCAGCTCAAAACCCATTGAAAGACTTTTTAATATGCAAGGTCGAGAAGTAGTTGATGTCGCAGTTGCACACTTCTTTTATGCAAATAGAATACCATTTAATGTTGCTCATTCACCTTTCTTTGGAGAGATGGTCCAAGATGTCAATAATGGACCAGCAAGATATAAGCCACTTGGGTCTGAAAAGCTCCGCACTACTCTAATTGATAAAGAAAAACTTCAATTAGAGCAACAAACAGCACCATTGAAAAGAGTGTGGGCTACATAAGGTTGCAGTATTGTGATGGATGGGTGGACAATACTAAGAATCGTCCTCTACTCAATGTCATTGTAACATGTAGCAAAGGGCCTTATTTTCTGAGGGCAATTGACTGTACAGGGCAAGAAAAGAATGTTGATTTTCTTCATAACCAGTTATGTGACAGCATTGAGGAGATGAGAACATCACATGTGGTGCAAATTATTACTGACACTGCCCCTGTTTGTAAAGCAGCAGGTTTGATGGTGCAAAAAAAGTATAGGCATATTTTTTGGACACCGTGTTGTGTGCATTCACTAAATAATGCACTAAAAGATATAGGCAAATTCCAATGGATTTCAAATCTCATAGAAAAGGGCAGAAAAATACAAATGTTCATCTGTAACCATCACCACACACAAGCAATTTATCGGAAATTTGCCAGAGAGTGGAACTTTTGAAACCTGTTGATACACAGTTTGCATCTTATTTTATTCTTCTTGACCGCCTTTATGATGTCGAAAGAGCTTTGTGTTCCACCATGGTTAATGATGCATGGGCTGCTTGGAGAAAATCTACATTAGATACTGTAGTTGAGGTAAGAAGTTTGGTTCTTGAAGATTGCTTTTGGGCTGATGTAAGATTTGTTGTGGAGTTTATAAGGCCCATTTGTGAGATGATCAAATTTGCAAACTTGGACAGGCTAGATATTTATGAGGAAATAGATTTCATGTGTGAAAGAATCAAGAAAATAACAGATGCTAGAGATCCTTCTTTATATCCTTTGATAAAAGAAAAGTTACATGGAAGATGGAATAAATTGAAAACACCCCTTTATTGTGTTGCAGATGCCTTAATCCTAAATGGCATAATACAAAAGAGACCAATAAGAGGGCTCCATACGAGGATAGAGAGGTAATGAGGGGATTTTGGGCTGCAATAAAAAAGATTTATGGTCAAGGTGAGGAGGCTTCGGTTATAAGGAGTCAATGGAATAAGTTTTCACGTAGGCAAGGTGATTTTGCTTCAGTGGAAGCTTTATATGATATGCGAGCAAAGAAAGATCCTACAGAATGGTGGTGGAACCATGGAGGTGAAAATCCTGAGTTGCAATCATTTGCAATAAGATTTCTCTCACAAGTAGCTAGCTCTTTAACTAGTGAGAGCAATTGGAGTACTTATGGTTTTATTCATTCATTGAAGAGGAACTAATTAGGGTCAAAGAAAGTAGAGAACCTGGTGTACATTCATAGCTCACTTCGTCTTCTCTCTCGTGTTGATCCTAGATGCATGGAGGGTCCTTCAGCAAAATGGGACCAAATTGCACTTGATGGAGAAGCTGCAACCATGGTGGAAGAAGCGGTTGAACTAGATGGCCTTAATGAATTACCTCTAGTTGTACTATCATCAGAGGAACCTGAGTTGGAGAGTGATGATTATCTGGACAGCATCATAGCTGAAGACCTTGAGATGGATGATCAAAACATTCTAGAGTAGATGATACAAGATAGATTTCTAAAATTTGTTTTAACAGTTTTTGGTTTGCATATCAGCGATTCAACATCAAAGTATATATTTTTTAATTTCAATATGTAATGATAATTTGAATCATATGCGATATTCAGAAATCAGAAATGTAGTGTGAGTTTTGAATTTAGTATACTGTATTAGTGATTTGAATTTCAGATGCGATATATCATATTTTGATTCAATGGTTTTAATGCTCAAACTTAAACCTTTCCATTGTTCTTATTTTCAAAACTATATGTTACGATGTTTTTTGGAAATTATTAAATTATATTTTTTTTTAAATGCCATCTCCAAGTACTCTTATCTCCTATTTTTGAAAATGTGATGTCCCTTGTCTAAAATGAGAAATTAATAATAAATAATAATAAAATTAAAATATAAACAAATAGATTAATTAATATAATAACATATAAATTAACTAAATTTAATGAAAGGTCAAAAGATATGTAATGAAGAGTTGTGACTCCCTCAAAATAAGATATAAAAGAGAGGAGAGTTCATTTCAAAGAAAATATGGAGAAAGGAAGAAGAGGAGAGCAATGAATTAAAGAATGATTAATGGAAGAAGAAAGGAATGTGAAGAAAATAAGGAAGTGACTCTTTCAAAAGACAGCAATGACGAAGGGTCGTGACTCTTCGAAAGAGGGACAATTATGAAGGGTTGTGACTCTTGCCAAAGGGCGGACATGATGAAGAGGTGTAACCTCTCCCTCACATGGGAAGATATAAAGGGGAAGAAGGATCAAATGGATGGGGGGAGAAGGAAGTAGAAGAGATAGAGATCTAGACAAGATTCAGAGCAGAAGTATTAAAAGGGATCTAAAATAAGAATGGAGAAGGAAATAAGAAGATAAGATATGAAGACCTAGAAGAAGATGTGCAGATCTTAAATGGGATATGTGCATATTTGAAAAGTAGTGAAGATGGATTTGAGAAGTGAGAGACAGGAAGTGAAAAGGGCAGCAGCTGTCAAATATATGTATCTTTTCATAACCAAAGAGTGTGACCCTTTCATAAGGGCATTTACAAATGAAAGGGTGCGACTCCTTGAACTCAAAGGAGATATAAAAGAGAAGAACTTCATTGAAGAAGGGAAGAGAGCCAAGTAGGGAAGATCTAAAAAACATAGCAGATAAAGATATTGCATAAGAGATTACAGGAGAACCATCAGTAGAGACAAGGAAATAATAATTCAATAGAAAGAAAGAAGGAAAAGTACAGACAACAATCATTAGAATAGATTATCTGCAATATCTGGTATGAGTATCTGATAATCATGACAAAGTAACTATTACTGCTCATCACTAAGTGCATATAGTTAATACTTGTGACTGCTTATATTACTCACAACAGACATCCATATAGTACCACACTTTTGAGATAGGATGCATTGTGTTTATATTTAGATAATTGTTGATTCATATCTACAGTTTGATTTATGGACTTATGGAATATGTGACTTGAGTAGAATACTATGCTTACTTATATTTTTAATTGCATTATATTAATATCTCGCAAGATAGGTAAGTCCTGCAGTGGAATGGGCTACGCTATATACAAAGGCAAGAGATACATCCTATGGTGGAATCGGTTGTGCTACATCATACAAAGGAAAGGGATAAGTCCTGTGGTGGAATGGGCCATACTACATCAAACGAAGGCAAGGGAAAGTCCTGCGGTGGAATGGGCATGAGTTACATCATACAAAGGCGTGGGGATAAGGCCTGCAGTGGAATGGGCATAGGCTACATCATCCAAAGGCACTATTTGTGAAGGATAGTCCATATGGATGGGAAATAATTGCAATAAGGGGGAACTGTGAGGCCTCACTAGGTACACCACCTCATGAAGCATGAGGTCAAGAGGGACAAGAGATTCCTCCCTTGGGCCTAGGGTCGAGTTAAGGGCACCCTATTATAGTCTTTCCCCCAACTCATATGGTAGGATTATATGACAGTTAAAGGACCTTAACCGTGTGAAGGGAATAAGATAGAATGATGAAGGAGAACGGCATAAGATTCTGCTAGGTATGACAACCCCATAAGTTATGGGGCCAAGGGGGACAGAGTATCTGCCCTTGGGCCTAGGGCAGTGACAGAAAGGGCACCTCATCATATCTTCTTATTCACCCCTCACTATGGTTATGGCTCATGAAAGTTGAAATGCTACAAATGTTTTCTAACTATATGCCTAAGTATATTATAGATCTGCATTTTTTTATTTATTATGAGCTACTAACGATTTAATTAAGTCTTGTATACATATATCTGTACTTACTTCATGGTTGCAGGGTTTATATTCAAGCATAATGTAAGAGATTTCCTACTTGGTAAGATAACCTTTTAACCCTAGCTCTTGCAATTGTGTTTGTAGAATCTTAACTAGGGCATGTTTCAATAAGGGACATTACAGAAAATTTGCCGTACCAGTACCGGTACCAGTCTCCAAGTCTCCCTGTCTCTAGGTGACCTTGGTGAATATTTTATTTTAAATAACCGTGCATATTCTGCTTCCAAGAGTGTAATTACAAAACATGATCACTAATTTTTTTAAAGGGATTGATTGAAAGCAATATTTGCATTTGCAGTGCTTATTTTCCTAGCTCTCACAAGCATCAGAATATTAAATTTCTGTACTAGAAAAAAAAAGGATTTCTCAACAGAAAGAAAAATCTTACCAGAGTTTTCTTGTATGTATGAAGATGGTATAGAAGCCAATACATTCTATAAACAACCTCGATCCAAGATTCATCTGCATAAGATTATTGGTAGTCATAACTTCTCTCTCTTTCAGATTCATCACAGAAAATAACTGACTAATACAGCATCTTCATATTTCAGATTCATTTGAAATGATAACTCTTCCTCTCCTTCTGACACACTTATATCCCACATATAAAAACTAACAGTATGAGAGATTAGAAAGAGATGAGTACACGAGTTCACATTTATATACAAGTTCACACCCACTACACAAAGTTGAGAGACTCGAAAGACATGATTGCTAGCCCAAAAATGTTTAGTAAACAGGTTCTGAACAAAAGTTATTGCAGAATGGAATTAAAATCTTGTGAAAGAAAGGTTCTCTCAAGAGGAAGTATCTCAGTGTCATCAAACTCCCCAAAGAAGGGGAAAAATGCAGAATCTTAAAATTTTGAATATGTAGTATGATTAGGAAGAGTTTTCCCATTTATCGTCATGCAGGAAAGTCCTTCGTCTAATTCAGTCTCATTTGTTTATAAAATTATAAGCACTTATGACTCCTGTGGGTTCTTTGGCCTTCTAAGAGTGCAAAACACTCTCTCTGAGAAACACATATATCCTAATACTAGAATGCACTTTTCCAGAGCTTAGTATAGTCACAAGCAATCAAGGCCTGCAAATGTTAGGAGGGCCATTAGAAAAAAATAACATTCAGAATGAACAGATCTGATGACTGATTTCATTGCAGGAACACTTAAAACTAATATTTAACAGTTTGGATGCTTGAGAAAAGAGATCTATGTTCAAAAGAAAAAAAATATGCCCACCTGTCTTTCCCTCATAAAACATTTTCAAGTCTCCTCCAGCAGAAAATGCTCGCCCGGTTCCCTGAAGGAAGACTGATGTAAGCATGTGTTGGACATGATTTTATTTCTTAACAATATCATTGCGAGTTTTAAATTTAACAGTGACATGCTAATAACTACATATCGTTTGTATAATTCTACCTTAAGTATTATAATCTCAGCCTCTTTCTCATCCTCCCATTTTTCAAAGAGCTCTGCTAATCGGGAGACCTACCAACATGTAGAAGTAAGATTCAATTATAAACCAAAGCATGGATAAAATGAATTTCGGAACCTTTAATAAAATAAAACCAATGTTTAAGATAAAGTGTGTCTATTTTATGAAATGACTTTCCCCTTTAATAAAATCAAACCAAATGTGGAAGATAAAGAATGTCTAGCTTACCACTTTTGATGAAATAATATTCAATTTGCGAGGACTGTTAAGTGTAACCACCAGAATGTGGCCTATTTGTTCATCGAGGACAACCTGCTACAACATCCAGTTTTGTTTCAGTAAAAACTATCAATCAAAAAATCAAATCAGGTAGAGCTCTTGTCAAAGCACAAGAACATCGAAGAGTGAAAATTTTGAAAAATTTATTGCATGTTAAAATGAAAATACAAACCAGCTTTTGGCTATCAAAGGCATCTCTACTGCGCTGCTTGAAAATCAAATCAGTTCTTGGGGAAAACTTTCTTGCTTTGCATAAAGCAATTACTTAGACATGCACAATTAACTAAATGCTATAGGTTATTAAAAGTGAAAACTAATTATTTTAGAGATGTTTTTGCAATGCTAACTAGTCTTAGCAATTACCAAATTAGATCCAAAAGGAGAAGACCACCCTTTGTCTCCCCCTTTCCCACCAGCTATAACCTACTCATACATTTAGGCTTCTGTTCATTGATATCAAATATAGGTTATAAATTAAAAAAATGCTAGCAAACAGCCTACTTCAAAGTACAAAATCCTCCCAAATTGGCTGGGTCATGGATCTAAGAACTATATCTATGCCCAAAGAGGCTGTTAGACCTTCTGTTCATGGGAAGAATTTATTTAAAAATTGATGGAGGATCTTCTCAGGTAATGGATGCCATGTGAGAACTATATCTATGGCCAACGAGGTTGTAGACCCACTATTCATGGGAAGAATTTATTAGAAATCGATGGAGCATCTTCTCAGGTAATGGATGCAATGTAAGAATTATATCTATGCCCAAAGAGGTTGTAGACCTGCTATTCATGGGAAGAATTTATTTTAAAATTGATGGAGCATCTTCTCACCCTTTAATTCAAAGCTTTAAGCCAATTGTTTACAACCTAGGATTTCTATTAAAGTACTTGGTTCTCTTGATGTCATCCTTAAGGCTTATGATTTTTTAATAGTCCACTTCGCAAAAAAAAGTGACAAAAATAAGTATTTCAAAGGAGCCCATGTTTTTTGGACAAGTGAACTTTTATATGAATTATTGAACTCTAGAAATTGATGCCACAAAACAAGCAAAAATTGCAGCATTTTCAGTTTTTCTTAATTTCTACCCCTGGAATTTCAAAAAGAACCCACTTCCAAAGCGATTTACATCAACTAATATCAAGTATATTAAAGCTTATAACCACAGTTGTAGTGAACAGTGAATTAATTTTACATGCATTTGTGTAATTTTAATATTAAGAAACCACTGTGGAAGAATATTAGGCTTTAGCTTATGGATTGGATTTGGGAAAAGCTAGTAGAATATGAGAAAATTTCTTATATGTTTCAAAACTAAGATGGCCATTTTCTCAGAACATGCAAACTCCTCTTTAAAATGTTGTGAGAAAATGTCCCTAATCCTCGATAATTCTTACCCTATTCTTGAATAATTCTCCTATTTACATAACATGTAAGGACTATATGTAAATCCAAAGTGGTCATAGGCCAGCTACTCATGGGAAAGAATGTATTTAACAATTGATGGAGCATCTTCTCATCCTTCAATACACAGGTTTAAGGGAATTGGTTAAAAGTTAAAACCTAAGACTGCTATAAAGTACTCGGTTCTCTTGTTGTTGTAATTGAGGCCTAGAATTTTTAATAGTTCACTTTGCAAAAGAAAGGTGACAAAAAGGAGCATTTCAAGGGAATCCATGTTTTTGGACAAGTGAAATGTTCTATGAATTATTAAACTCTGAGATTTGGTCCCACAGAACGACCAAAGATTGCAGCACTTTTGAGGTTTTCTTCTGTCCTACCCGTAGAATTTAGGAAAGAACCCACTTCCAGAGCCATTTAACATGAAGAAATGTATTAGAAGTTTGTAATCGTATTTTAATATTGGGAAACCACTGTAGAAAACTCTTAGGCTTTAGCTTATGGATTAGATTTGAGAAGCGTTAGTGGAATATGAGAATATTGCTCGTATGTGTCAAGACTCAAAACTACCATGAGTGAACCATTTCCTCAGAACATGTAGACTCCTCTATAATATAGTGAGAGAAAATGCCCTTAATACTCAACAATTCCTATACTATTTTTGAAAAATTCTCCAATGTACATAATTATTCTCTATCTAGAACATTCCCAGAAGCAGTAATCAGATGAATCGAGATTCACTTGAAGCCCGAAATAGAAGAATTCAACCACCAAACATAATTGCCAGTTAACATATGTTTTGATCTCGAATGATGAAAAGTTCTTTCAAAAAAGACTCCTCAATCATGGCATCTAAGTAAGCCGTTAATTGGGCAAGGCTACTTACCATGAAAAGATACAATCAAAGTAAAAAGGTAAAGATAGTTTATGCTAGAAATTTTGATAACATTCAAGACCTAACGAAGTACATTTTTCGCCCCCCACTCTTTTTTCATGACTGCGTTACGGGATATCAAACAAAATATCAGAGACAGACTCAGTGTTTATTGGGTACAGTTGAAATGACCTGTTCTTCGGAAGGTTGAGCTGCAGGCTTGCTGTCCCCATTGAGAGTTGCCATTTAAACCTCTAAATAAATACGAATTCGCAAACAACCTGCAAACTGCAGTACATTGTCTACAAGAATTAGATCCCATACAACTATCCATTCACACAGAGTCCTAATAACATACACGAACTAGAACCATGCATACAATCCAACAACAGAATAGTAAGCAGAACCATGCACCAACATCAAAACAAAATGAGCATTTCACTGAACCCATATATTACAAGAAGTTTACACCCACACAACTAATCTTGAAAAAAACCACAATAACAGAACTAGAAAGTGAGACATTGTGAAATCCAACAAAACGATGATTAAAAGGGACTCCCAAAAGCATAGCTGCCAAATGAGTATCTTACAGAATCCATAAATTAAAAGAATTATACTCGCATACAACTAATTATTTACACAAGCCACATTAACAGAACGAAAGAGTGAAACGTCATGAAATCCAACAAACAATCGTTAAAAAGGACTCAGACAAACATAATTCCAGATGGATGTTTCACAGAAGCCATATACTTACCAAATATACAACGAAATTTGGTTTCAAGAAGAGATGTGCATTTTACAGTGTACAATTGATATGAGATTAGCAGTGGTGTTTTGTTCAAAAGGGCAGGTGGGTTGTTTGTTGAGAGAGGTCTAAATCTCTGTATCCTCTTCTGCTTGACTGTGTGGTCACCTACCTCCATGACTGACCAACCTCTTCCACTGGCGTCGGTCGATTCGATTGAATCCATCATTTTGTCTAGCATAAACGGTGGGCTCAGCATTTCCACTTACGAGTATCATCCGAATAATTTAATTAGGGGACTATTTTATTTGGCACGGGCTAACCTCTATGACTCGCCAACGTCTTCCCCTCGTCGCTCTCGGTAGAAAATTGTTTTTTGTGGGTTTTCACTTTTCACATAAACGGTAGGCATGTGAAAAGTGAAGAGCTCAAGAAAAAGCAAGAATGAATCAATGTATGTTTTAAGAAAATGTTATATTTTTAAATAATGTTTATCAGGTTAAAATAGACTATGAGATGGGTAAACATTATCTTGATTGAATTTTATTTATCTTATTTTATCTTAGATCTTATGTAGAAAATTTGTAACTTTTGGTTATATTTTTTCCTTCTAATATATTCAATTATAGAATAATATGTGTTGTCATTTCATTTTATATCATCTTCTAATTTTAATCTTTAGATGATATTAGTTTTTTACTTTTAAGAAATTAATTTTAAAAAATTATAATAAATGATTACATTTATCATTTCTACAAAGTGAGATAGTTAAATTATATCTTCCTTGTTGTAATTATCAATATTCAATCTTTATTAGATTATCATGATTGTAGACATTGTACCTTTGTTTATCTATTGTGTACAATATTTTCTATGAGCGTGACAAATTAAATCTCTTTTTTCTTTTGTATCTTAGATTTTTTATTGTATATCTTAATTAGAAAATATGCAAACCTTGTTATCTTTTCTTCTTCTCACATATTATAATATTATGGAATAATATAAGTGTGGCCATTTTGTTGTGTATAATCATTTGATTTTAGTCTTTAAGATGATATTATTTTGTTTACTTTTAACAAAAAAATAAAAAATAATAGAATTAAAATAAATATGGATTTGTCATTTCTAGAGACTGGGATATTTAAATTATGGCATTCTTGTTGTAGTCATCAATATTCAATGTTTGTTGGATCATCAAGATTGTGGACATCGTGTCTTTCTTTATCCATTGTGTCCATGGCTTTAAACCTTTATAGTGATGCTTACATTCATGCTAAGGATTTTAGTCCTCTAACTCTCGTTGAGCTAGTGTTCATGGGCTTTATGCCCCTTCTACTACTATGCTCGTGAGTTTAACTATTCAAGTTAATTTTATGTGTTAATGTTGACAATGAGATCACATATTTGTAGTCTAGCCAAATTCAAGTCAAACTAATTTTTTTTAAATGGTAGTTAAACTTTGTAATGTATAATTTTTTTATCATTTATTTTTTAAAATTTAACAATTTTTTTATCTATTTTAAAAATTTAACAATTACTTTTATGCAAGAATTTCTGAAGTCATTTTTAGTTACAACTATCATAAGGAGATCTAGTAAATCAAATTTATTCATAGACAAATCTATATTCCAATCTGACCTTCAATAAATTTGAATCTTGATGACAACATAATAAAAATGTATATTTATAGTCACTAATTTTATTAATTAATTACAATCGTTTAATTTCTCTTGCACAAATTTTAATTATATCTTTAAAATTGAACTTAAAATAACTAGAAGTGGAATTAAAAAAAAATTTAATAATGTTCCTTTACTATGAAAAGACAAAATCAAACTTAAGTTGCATTTGAATTTCTAGAATAAATTTGTTGTGATATGTGTTCATGTATATCATTGTTGTTAATAATAAAAAATATGTGTTTAATATCATTGTTGTCGAGCAGAATATTTAAGTGTGTATGTGTTTAAATTGCTATGAATTGTAGTATAAGAGTGAGAGAATTATTTGTTCACAAAGGTGCATACCATTTTCATATGTATTATTCCTTTAAGCATCACATATGATTTTTTTTAAATCATTTGATACAAATAAATTAGAAATTAGTCAATCTTATTTCAAACATGTGCTAATGGTCACATTTCTTACAAGCTTCTTATCTTGTATACCTCTATTAAACTTGGACTAATTTGATTCCCAATCTTTTTTCTTGATACCCATTTTTTTTCCAAAGTAAAACTTGGCATAATCTTTCTTATTCTATGAGAATTCATTAAACATTTGTATGCATTTTCTTCACTATTTTTATCATGATCACCTTGATAGTCTTATCTTACTGTAGCATTTTATGAGAGATGTTGACAAGAAAATCATTAAATTCTACAACACTTTTGGCAAAGCCCAATAACTAAGGAATTGGTCCTTACAATTGTCCATTATAAACATTCTTCTCTTTTGGAGCTTGATCTTATTGGGGATTTTCTAGTATCAAACAGATTGAACAAAGCCCTCTTTAGCATAAATAGAATAAGCATAGACTATAGTTTCCTTTCAATAGAGAAATTATTGACAACCAAGCAATCATCCTAGTCATGGTCAAGATCTTATAGAAGGAAGCATAGTCTCTTTTTCCAAATCTCCTTTGATTTACCATCCAAATGGGATTCTTCTCATTAACTAGGGCCCATTCACCAAAGACATCTTTAAACTTTATCTTTTTCTTCTTCTTTTTTATGCCTTTATCCTCCTCCACTTCTTCAATAACATCATCTTCTTCTTTATTCACTTGCTCCTCTTTTTTAACAAGATATAGAAATAGTTTCATTGCCTTATCGTTGTCTAGAGTATAGTTGAACAAATTGACAATAATTTATGTGCTCCATCAATACTCTTACGGTTGGTTTATTGAAGCTTTCCAAAGCCTAGAAGAAAGTAGGAAGTATCAAGGAAAACATCTTTCCCAAGATCTTGAGAAAGGAGAAGTGTTTCTTCTTTAGGTAACTTCTGGGGATCTTCTAAAGCCCTTGTTGATTGCTTCTAAGTGAGCGAGGAGGTGTAGATTGGGTTTCATCATACCCACTACAATTATTGACCACCATTTTCAAAATTAGATTATATGTCAAATGTCCACCATTAGATACTATCAAGCATGTTTTGGAATGGTGATAATCACTCACTCTATTTCTCTTATCTATAATAACTCATGGATTTGGTGTATAGATAAGTCAAAATTTATATATGTTACAACCAATCAACTCCATAGGGTCAAAATTAGCCACATGTGATGTACAATTATGTATACATTTGATTAACAGCCATTAGTTTAGGTTCTCTCGTGTTTTTCTAATATATTCTCTATTGGCTCCTAGGTTTGCTTAAATTGATGTTACCTTACCGGTTACTGAGAGGGGGGGGTGTGAATCAGAAAATACTAAATCTCATAGTTTAAAACTTGTAAACAGATTCTTGAATGCAAAGTAGAAAGTCAACAGTCATTCACAAGCATAAACTGAACCACACAGATCTACTCAAGTATTTGTACGTGGAAACCCTCAGTTAGAGAGAAAAAACCACGGTGAGACAGAGCTCACAACTTCACTAGTTCTAAATGAAGGTGCCCTATTAGAAGCATACATAGCATTGGTTAAGGTGCTACCCGATTAAGGGATTTTTACAAGAGATCATTTAGGATCTAAGCCCTATTAAGAGCTGCTTGGTTATAGGACTTTGAACATCAACAAAGATGTTACCCTGTTAAGGGATTTTTACAACGAACCGATTAGGTTCACCCTATTAGAGGGATTTGTATATGGTGTAATACCTTTTAAAAGTAGTGATCTATAATGACACTGATTGTCTGATTAGATCATACTTGTAGATCTCTTCCCCTGTTTGTCTAGCTATTGATCTTCTTTTCTTGCTTCGCCTTTGTGCCTGTAGCACTCCTTAGAAGATATCTTTCCTCTGCTCTATGCAATCTCCACTTATCAACAACAACAACATACTTTGCATCCTATTACTAATATTTATACAAGAGTGATCCTCTTGACTCACAGAACCGCCGAGGAGTAAACTTGACCATAAAATATGCAACACAAGAAAGTTGTGCGTTGTGATCTAGAATTTATCTTGAGATCATCCGTAGAATTTAAAGCTAACACCTGTTGAAAGGTTAACTTCACATTAGAGTAATGGATGTCTTGCATAATCAGGCTCTTAACTCAAACTGTAACTCTAACTATTCCAGAAAAACTGGACCGGATTTTTCTATCAGTTAGATTGGTACCGGTTTGTCGTTGGATGTTGAATAAGACCGATACTGAGTACTTGGTTCAGTCTACCAGTTTATCTAACTACTTAGTTGACCGGTGCATATACTATGTGCTTTATCTACCAGTGTCATCTAAGTAATGCAAGTGATCGGTGATCTTCGACCAGTGTGAATGGGTTTGATGAAATACACTAATGACAACTTATATTGCTAACATAAATATTTTCAAGGATGTTGTTTCTTTGATATCGAATTTTCTATGTTTTTATCCTCCTCCACTTCTTCAATCTCACCCTCTTCTTTTTGTGTATATCCTCTTTGTCAACAAGATTTACAAATAGTTCTATTCCCCAACTATTATACACTATTGTTGAACAAATTAATAATGATTTATACCCATTGTTGAGAATCTTTTGGCGAGATTGTTGAATCCTATTAAAGTTTGGAAGGAAGTA